>JBBDGP010002986.1:0-585000 GCA_037952835.1 Lithobates septentrionalis
ATTGTGAGCGATAGGGGAGAGTGGAGAGAGAGGGGGGAGGAAGAAAGAGGGGAGGGAGAAAGAGGGGGAGAGAAAAAGAGGGGGAGAGAGAAAGAGGGGGAGAGAGAGAGGGGAGGGGAAGAGAGGGGGAGCAAGACATTGTGAAAGAGGGGGAGGGAGAGAGAGAGAGGGAGAGAGAGTGAGGGGGAGAGAGAGGGGGAGAGAGAAGGTGAGTGAGAGGGGGTTGAGAGAGAGGGGTAGAGAAAGGGTGTGCAAAAGGGGGAGAGAGAGAGAGAGGTGGAGAGAAAGAGGGGGGAGGGCCAGAGAGAGGGGGAGAGACGGAGAGAGAGAGAGGGAGAGAGAGAGAGGGGGGAGAGAGAGAGAGGGGGAGAGAGAGAGGGGGAGGGAGAGAGGGGGGAGAGTGAGAGGGAGGAGAGAGAGAGGGGGAGAGAGAGAGGGGGGGAGAGGGAGAGGGGGAGAGAGAGGGGGAGAGGGAGAGGAAGAGAGAGAGGGGGGAGAGAGAGGGGAGGAGAGGGAGAGAGAGGGGGAGCGAGAGAGAGGTGGGAGAGACGGGGGGAGAGAGAGAGAGGGAAAAAGAGAGAGTGGGGGAAGAGAGAGGAGGGGAGAGAGAGAGAGGGGGGGAGAGAGCCAGAGAGGAGTGTGGTGAGAGAGGGAGAGGGGGAGGGGGAGAGAGAGAGGGGGGAGAGGGGGTAAAGGAGAGAGGGGTAAGAGAAAGAGAGAGGGGGTAAGAGAAAGAGGGGGGAAGGGGAGAGAGAGAGAGAAAGAGAGAGGGAGTGACAGGGGGTAAGAGAGAGAGAGGGGGAGGTGAGAAAGAGGGGGAGGGAAAGAGAGGGAGAGAGAGAGAGAGAGAAAGAGGGGAAGAGAGAGGGAGGGGGAGAGAGAGAAAAAGGGGGCAAGAGAAGGGGAGCAAGAGATTGTGAGCGATAGGGGAGAGTGAGAGAGAGAGGGGGAGGAAGAAAGAGGGGGAGGGAGAAAGAGGGGGGGAGAAAAAGAGGGGGAGAGAGAAAGAGGGGGGAGAGAGAGGGGGAGAGAGAGAGAGGGGGAGCAAGACATTGTGAGAGAGGGGGGAGGAGAGAGAGAGAGGGGGAGAGAGAGAGGGGGGAGAGAGAAGGTGAGTGAGAGGGGGTTGAGAGAGAGGGGTAGAGAAAGAGTGTGCAAAAGGGGGAGAGAGAGAGAGAGAGGTGGAGAGAGAGAGGGGGGAGGGCCAGAGAGAGGGGGAGAGACGGAGAGAGAGAGGGGGGGAGAGAGAGAGAGGGGGGGAGAGAGGGGGAGAGAGAGGGGGAGAGAGAGAGGGAGGAGAGAGAGGGGGGAGAGAGAGAGAGAGAGGGAGAGGGGGGAGAGAGAGGGGAGGAGAGGGAGAGAGGGAGGGGGGATAGAGAGGGAGAGAGAGGGGGGGAGACGGGGGAGAGAGAGAGAGGGAAAAAGAGAGAGTGGGGGGGAAGAGAGAGAGGGGGGAGAGAGGGGAGAGAGAGAGAGGGGGGAGAGAGCCAGAGAGGAGTGTGGTGAGAGAGGGGGTAAGAGAGAGAGGGGGAGAGAGGGGTAAGAGAAAGCGAGAGGGGGTAAGAGAAAGATGGGGGAAGGGGAGAGAGAGAGAAAGAGAGAGGGGGAGAGAGAGAGTGACAGGGGGTAAGAGAGAGAGAGGGGGAGGTGAGAAAGAGGGGGGTGAGGGAAAGGGGGTGAGAGAGATCTTTAGCCCTGTCCCTGTCTGCAGCCCCTCCTGTGCCCCATGTCCCAGTCTGTGAAGGCACTGGGGGGGGCAAAGAGCAGGGAGGAGCTGGAGAGTGCTGGGGGGCGGAGAGTGCTGGGGGTGGAGGCCGGAGAGTGCTGGTGGTGGAGGCGGAGAGTGCTTGAGGGGGGGGGGGGGCGGAGAGTGCTGGGCGTGGAGGCAGAGTGCTGGAGGGTGGGGGGGCGGAGAGTGCTGGGGGTGGAGGCGGAGAGTGATGGAGGGTGGGAGGCGGAGAGTGCTGGAGGGTGGGGGCGGGAGAGTGCTGGGGGTAGAGGCGGAGAGTACTGGGGGTGGGGGCCGGAGAGTGCTGGGGGGTGGGGGCGGAGAGTGCTGGGGGGTGGGGGCGGAGAGTGCTGGGGGTGGGGGCCGGAAGAGTGCTGAGGGTGGGGGCGGAGAGTGCTTAGGGGTGGGGGCGGAGAGTGCTGGGGGGTGGGGGCGGAGAGTGCTGGGGGGTGGGGGCCGGAGAGTGCTGAGGGTGGGGGCCGGAGAGTGCTTGGGGGTGGGGGCGGAGAGTGCTGGGGGGTGGGGGCGGAGAGTGCTGGGGGTGGGGGCCGGAGAGTGCTGGGAAAGGTGAAGAGCACTGGAGGGGTGGGGGCTGGAGAGCGCTTGGGGGAACTTGAGAGGGAGGAGAAAGAATTGGAGTGGAGAGCAGGGGGGTGCTGACGAAATGGGGGCAGAGCCAAGGAGGACAAGGATGGGCTGGAGAGCAGGAGGGGTGGAGCCAGGGAGTGCACGGAGGGGCCGGAGAGCACGGGGATGCAGGAAAAGTTAGATAGGAGGAGCGGTGGGGAGACTGAACATAGTGGAATTGATTTTTCCATATTACTCTATGCAGCCGCTGAATGAACACTTCTCCCCCTCTCCTTCCTGCAGACATTCAGCGGCTGCATGGAGTAATATGGAAAAATCAATTCCACTATGTGCAGTCTCCTCACCGCTCCTCCTATTCAGACACACAGGGAGGCTGCACGGACACTCACCTTCTCTCCGGTCGGCCAGGCAGTATAAGAGCTCCTTCCTCCTCACAATCATGGGGCATTGCAGCTCAGCTGGATAGCTTCAGCGACCCCCCCCCCCCGACCCCGACTGCAGAACCAAATAGGAGGTGGGTGCGGAGAGGTCGGGTGAGCGGCACAGGCAGAAGGAGCAGCTCGGCTGCAGGTTCCACATGGACATGCCGCCCGCATGCCTTGGAGCCGGGTGCTTTCATCCAGCCGCTGCCACCACCTAGAGGCCTCTACTGTCCCGCTCCCCGCACTTGCTACCACCGGACTAGGATGAGACCTTGACAGCATCAGTGATTAAACACAGGCAGATTAACCGACCGCGAGGCCCCTCTGACTGCGGGGCCTTAGGCGATCGCCTAATTTGCCTAATTAGAGAGCCGCCTCTGTGTTCAGGAGTGCGCTATGTACAGATTGCAGGGTCCAGGAGTGCATATCTCATTGGCCACTTTAAACCAAATATCACTTCCTCTTTCCTCCCAAATTGCCCCCCTCTCCCAGTATAGAGCTCTATTCCCACCCCCAAATTGCCCTCCTTGATGGTACCTGATAAAGAACAGCTACTGCAAGAGAACAGCTACAGCTTGCCTCAGTGGGAAAGTGGAGCGTATACTTGTGGGGTGGGCACAGACTTCAGGAGTTGCTGCCTCCAGACTAGCATGCCCGTGTGCATCCCTGCCTCCTCCTCTGCTCTCAAAGGGTTGTGCAGAGTACTGTCACTTGTAGACACAGAAACTGGTCTTTTGGGTTTACAAGTAACAGTAGAGAGTGGCAAGCATAGGGCCAGTGCCAGAGGTAGCGGAATGCTGTTTCACCATATTCCGGTTGGAAAAAAGCCCTGCCATGGAGTCAAAAGAGAATTCCTTCCTATCACACCTAGAGACTAATCTGTTCAGAATGCAGTTGAATCAGGATATCAGAGGGTCTACATTTGACGTCCTTTATCTGACAAGCAGGTTTTCAGAGTCCACTAAGGTATACGGATCGTTCCCCCATGTCTAGATGTAATCAGTTGCGTAAGCAGGACCTCCAATTAACTGCACCTAAGAAAAGTACAGCAAACAGGACTAGAATGTGGAGTTCCACCCACGTCTGAGATCTAAACTATCTTTTGTCACAGCAAGATATCCTTTTCCTCCTTGATGGCTGATGTTGTGACCTTGTCCATCTGGATCCAGATCAGGTGACTTGCCAAAGGGATGAACTAGCAATATATGAGAAACCACATTTCCTGAAGCTCCAAGATGTTAGCTTGAGAGATGAAAATTCTCAGACAATAGAATCTTCAAGAAGATGGGAGGGTTTTCCAGATGCCATAGCTGAAGACTGCTTTACCAGACAAGGAGCTTACCTGACACTCAGAGGCAGATGAATCTGTCTACTCAGAAATCCAACTGACTTGTTCCACAATGCAGTCAATTGCTAAGACTGGAGAGGAGGGCAGCCTTGAAGAGGGTCACCCACAGGCACATTCTTCTCTTGCAACAGCTGAGAGTCTGGTAACATGAGAGTGGATACAGTGTAGAGTCTTAAATGGAAGAAATATTCTGGTTTATTAACTGCCTGCAGGAGCTGAGGATTCCAGCACTGATTTCTAATCTTTGAGGTTCCAACAAATATATCGAGACCTCTGAACAGTCAGTGGACATTGTCCAACAGAGGGAAGGCAGACAGTTTCCTCCATTGACACAAGGGCCAACACAGGGGCCAGCATGCTGGAGAATACTCAGTGTGCAGGGGTGAAACTGAAAAGTCAGAGCACTAAAAGATGGTGATCTGAAGCAGGTATGCATCATAACTGACCACAGAGATCAGGACCCTCTCTAATAGGAAAGGAATGGTAGATCTGGTGGATACCAAGCAAAACTTTTTGACTTACAGGCCTGAAAGGAGGCAAATGTTTTCTCTGAGGTAGGTCTGCTAGTCGGTGCAGTGTCACAGGAAGGCTAAAGGTAAGGCACAAAGAAGTGAGCTGGAAGTGAAAGTTCATTTGGTACCTGGAATAACACACTCTGTACCGAGGTGTCTGAAAGGAAAAGTGGGGGCACACCTTCATACTGAAGAAGACTTTTCTAAAGGTGTAGCAGACTTCTTAACCCAGCATGTGTCAGTGGCCAAAGAACCAAGTTTGGGAGGGGACTTAGTAGACGTTTCATTTCTACATTGAGGAGGGTGAGTTCTCTTATGACTGGTGACATCCTTATTAGTATCAAAAGTCCAAGCTGAGATGCTTCCAGTAGGCCATCACAGCTAAAAGGTTAAGGATCCAGCCATCGACTCCACACACTTTAACGACGATCTCTCCACTGTTGCAGTGCATCCTTCACTGATAAAGGAATTTGACCATTCTGCCATGGTTTGACAAATTAAAGACGCAGCCAGAATAAGGACAGGGCCCATCAGTGAGAACTGTGTTTCAAAGAGGGATGCCAATTGCTGATTAGTGTAATCTTTGAATGTAGGAATGCCCCCCACTGCCCTAGTGGTTTACTGGTTCCTCTGGCAGATCCACAGTGGATGTAGACCACTGTTTGACAAAAAAATTTCCCAACAGGAACCAGACCAGTAAACGTTTTAGTTTCCAATCCCCATAAAAAAGACATCACACAGCAGGTGCAATGGAACAGTCTCTGCAGCAGCAAGGTCCTGAAAGACTCAAGACTGGAGATGGCAGGTTAATCTTCCATTGTCAGAGTAGTGCACATCACATCTATAAGAGCTGAAATAGTCAGGATTTTCAACAAATGACTGCAACCCTGAGGATAGTCTGGTCAGGTAGAGATTGGAGTGACTCAGAAATAGAACAAGTCAGTGCTATGGATGGCACAGAAGTTGCTAGGGCTGATTAGCCAGGAACATGATGAATGGAGCCAAAGTCTTGTTTAACTGTAGTAGAGGTCAGGGGACTTGGCCCCACCCAGAGAAGTGAAGGAAGACTCCAATGACTATAGTTGGATGCTTTTTGTTAAAAAACAAAAATTCTATTCAAGTATGTATGCTCAAAAAAGCAGATTCTATTGCTCTCATGCTTCTCCAATCCTTTTTTTTTTTTTTTGCTGCTGTAATTCATCTTCCTTGTGGAGGGTGACAATCTTTGTTCTCCATTGTCCCACTGTATGTAGAATTACCTTGCTTGCATTCATCTGCATACCCACAGAATGAGGAGTCATGAGACAGGAAAAGCACTGAAGACATTCCTGGGCCTGAAAAGTGCTCTGTGTACAACCTCTAACAAAAACTGGGCCTGGAAAGTGCCTTATGCAAAACCCAGTGCCAAGGAAGCCACTTCCAGGCTACCATTTAATATCCAGTCACAGCTTTCTAAAAACTAGGCTGAGGACATCTACTTTGAATAGCTGTAATGGAAGAGACCAGCACTGGCAATGATGTCTCGATAAAGAAATTAATTGATTAAAGAAAAAAAAAAGAAAAGAAGGAAAAATGCTAGTAAATATAGGTTAGCCATAACAACAGAGTTAAAAGACACGCATCCTACTAGGACACCAACAAAATAACTGAGGCATGCTGGTAGCCAGACAGGGTAGCCCGAGTTGACCTACATTTTATTTATTTGTTTATTTATTTATTATTTGTTGTCCAATGCTACTGTAGGCAGCAGTATGTCCCAAAGATAAAGGGCTTCCTGTGTCTCAGTGGACAAGAAACAAAGGTACTATTTGGCTTCCAAATGATCCATTGCCTGAAACAGTACCTCTTAAAGTGATATTAAAGTCTTATTTTTTATTTTTTTTTGATTGAAAATAACAAACGCGTTATACTTACCTGCTCTGTGCAGTGGTTTTGCACAGAGTAGCCCAGATCCTCCTCTTCTCGGGTCCCAAGCTGCTCCTGGACCCTTCCCACCTGCCAGGTGCCCCCACAGCAAGCTGCCACAGCAAGAGCCATTAGCTCCCGCTGCTGTCAATCGCAGCCAGTGAGCCAATTAGGAGTGCGAGTCCCCGGAGAGCCAAGGCTTCCGTGGACATCGCTGGATCAAGATGGGGCTCAGGTAAGTATTGGGTGGGGGGGGGGGGGCTGCTGCACAGAAAGTTTTTTTAACCTTCATGCCTTGATTGCATGAAGGTAAAAAAAAACTTTTGCCTTTACAACCACTTTATTACAACAGCAATGCCAAAAAGTGTTAAACTGGAAACAAGGCAGTGCCTGCCTTTAGCCACAACTATCTGCAGCCCTATTTTCCCTGGAGGCAAAAAAGCCAGGGCACACTAACAATCCTGATTGCTAAAAATTGCAGAGAAAATACTCAACCTTAAATAAATAGAAAACAGTGCAGCGCAACAAAAGTAAGTCTCTTGTACTGAATATTAACACCAGAATATTAAAAAGTGTTATACACATTTAATACAATTATTTATTTATGGTCTTGATAAGTGTTGTGATTTCACTTAAAGCGAAGTGCCGTCGAAAAAAAAAAAAAAAAAATGTCAGCAGCTACAAACAGTGTAGCTGTTGACTTTTAATAATCAGACACTCACCTGTCCCACGTTCCAGCGATGCGGGCATACGAAGCCCCGCTCATCTCCCCACTCCTCTCCACAGCACCAGCATTCTCAGTGTGGGCGCCCAGCTGTGGCTTCACAGCCGGGCACGCACTGTGCATGCGCAAGCCACGCTGTGCACTGTGAATGGCCGGTCAATCTTCTGGGACCTGTTACGTGTCCCAGAAGATTGCAGTGAGGGAGGGGGGAGAGGTGAACTTCCTTCCGGCACCACGAAGCCCCGGGAGGAAGTGGGAGCTGGGTGCCTCTAAAAAGAGGGTATCCACCCCCCCCAAAAAAAATGTCATGCCAAATGGCAGGAGGTCACCGTCACTTAAAGCAGAAGTTACATTTTTGGGTGGAACTCCGCTTTAATTAGTGTCAGCTGGCAGCATTATTTTCATTTTATATATTTAACCACAGGATTTCTGTGTGTATATTGCGGTTGCACCAATTGATTTTAGTATTAAAATACTCAACCTACCCACTTCCATGTACTTTCCCCCCAGCTCACCAGATTCACAAGGTGTTACTGTGACTGACGGAAACACTGCAGAAATAAATGACCCATGAAGGAGCAAAACAGAATCCAGCCAGCGAGGGAACACCAAAAGAGAAGATGTGTTATGTTGTCATTAACATCTAGAAGTGTTGTACAGTACCCTGAAAAATGTCTTTAATTTCTCCTCAAAAACAGTGGAACAGCTCGTGTGTTGCATACTCCTATGCTTGCAACCTCATAACTGTATATTTGAGGTGTGAGATCGAATGCACTACAGCCTCTGACTGCTACAAGTAGTATAGTACAGAACTGTTGTTCTATGGAATGGTATATGATTTTTTATATATATGTAAACACACACACAGTTTTATGGAAGCTTATGTTATTCTCAATAAGGCCAATCACGGGACACAGAGCAGCCATAATAATTACTATGTGGGTTATGCGCCACCTATAGGTGAATGGACACTGGCAGATCAATCAAACAGGAAGTCCTCTCCTATATAGACCCTCCTAAACAGGAAATACATCAGTTTTGTAGCAAGCAATGAATATCTAAGAAAAGAGGGGAGGGACCTCTGTGTCCCATGATGTACTCCAAGAAATGGAACTTACAGGTAAGATGTAGGAAACAGGCATGAAAATATGCAGTTCTATGCAAACAGGCATGGAAATATGCAGAAAAACAGGGGCGCACCAGCCTTGTGTATTAACTTTTTTTTTTTAAATGCAGTCATAGCTGCATAGCTCTGACGAAGAAGGGACGTTCCCTTCGAAACGCGTTAGCTGATTGTGATGTGTATGCATCTCTCCACGATCTTTGGAAGGCATCGCTCATCCTAAAGTCGCATGCTGGCTGTCGGTACACTTTATGTTGTGCCCCTTCCACCCATTGCTTGTGAGTTGTTTCTTTTTAACATTTTAATAAATTTAAAAAAAAGTTAATACACAAGGCTGGTGCGCCCCTGTTTTTCTTTTATTTCTATTTGCACTAGGATTTCCCATCCTTGAGGGCAGCAAGGCCTGTGTTGACGCATCTCTATATGGTTATCCACCTGTGCGCAGGAGTCGTTATTTCTTGTTTGCTATGGAAATATGCAGTCCTATGCAAACACGCATATAAATGTGCAGTTCCATGCAAACAAGCATGTAAATGTGCAGCTCTATGCAACCAAGAATGTAAACATGCAGTTCTATGCAAAGAGGCATGTACACTGGCAAAAGTATTCACCCCCTTGGCATATTTCAGGTTTTGTTGCCTCACAACCTGGAATTAACATGGATTGTTTGAGGATTTGCATCATTTAATTTACAGAACATGCCCATAACTTTGAAGGTTTTTTTGTTTTTTGTTTTTTATTGTGAAGCAAACAACATATAGGACAAAATAACAGAAAAAGTCAATGTGCATAACTATTCACCCCCCTAAAATCAATACTTTGTAGAGCCACCTTTTGCGGCTATCACAGCTCCAAGTCGCTTTGGATAAGTCTCTATGAGCTTGCCACATCTTACCACTGGGATTTTTGCCCATTCCTCCTTGCAAACCTGCTCCAGCTCCTTCAAGTTGGATGGTTTGCGCTTGTGAACAGCAATCTTTAAGTCTGACCACAGATTTTCTATTGCATTGAGGTCTGGGCTTTGACTAGGCCATTTCAACACATTTACATGTTTCCCCTTAAACCACTCAAATGTTGCTTTAGCAGTGTGTTTGGGGTCATTGTCCTGCTTGAAGGTGAACCTCCGTCCTAGTCTCAAATCACACACAGAGTGGTACAGGTTTTGCTCAAGAATATCCCTGTATTTAGCACCATCCATCTTTCCCTCAATTCTGACCAGTTTCCCAGTCCCAACTGCTGAAAAACATCCCCACAGCATGATGCTGCCACCACCATGTTTCACTGTGGGGATGGTGTTCTTTGGGTGTTGGGTTTGCGCCATACAATATTGAACAAAAAGTTCAATATTAGTCTCATCAGACCAGAGCACCTTCCTCCATACATTTTGGAAGTCTCCCACATGCCTTTTCGCAAAACGTGCCATTTTTTTTTTTCTGAAAGTAATGGCTTTCTTCTGGCCACTCTGCCATAAAGCCCCACTCTATGGATCGTACGGCTTATTGTCGTCCTATGTACAGAAAGTCTAGTCTTTGCTGTGGAACTCTGCAGCTCCTCCAGGGTTACCTTAGGTCTCTGTGCTGCCTCTCTGATTAATGCCCTCCTTGTCCGATCCATGAGTTTTGGTGTACAGCCGTCTCTTGGCAGGTTTGCTGTTGTGCCATGTTCTTTCCATTTGGTTATGGTAGATTTGAAGGTGCTCTTAGGGATCATCTAATATTTGGATATTTTTTTTATAACCTAATGCCGCGTACACACGGTCGGACTTTTCGTCTACAAAAGTCCAACGGACGCTGACGGACTAAAGCTGGCTGGTAATCCGATCGTGTGTGGGCTTCTCCGGACTTTCAACATACTTTTTTAGCCTCAAATCCGACGTACTTTAGATTTGAAACATGCTTCAAATCTTTACTTCGTAACTACGACGGACCCCGAAATCCGCTCGTCTGTGTGCTAGTCCGACGGACAAAAAGCCACGCTAGGGCACCTATTGGCTACTGGCTATGAACTTCCTTATTTTAGTCCGGTGTACGTCATCACGTAAGAATTCGATGGACTTTTGTGTGATCGTGTGTAGGCAAGTCTGTTCGTTAGAAAGTCCGCCGCAAGTCCGTCGAAAGTCCGCCGAAAGTCTGCCGGAAGTCTGTCGGACAGGCTGTCTGACTTTTGTAGACGAAAAGTCCGACCGTGTGTACGCGGCATAACCCTCACTTGTACTTCTCAACAACATTGTCCCTTACTTGTTTGGAGAGTTCCTTGGTCTTCATGGCAGTGTTTGGTTAGTGGTGGCTCTTGCTTAGGTGTTGCAGCCTCTGGGGCCTTTCAAAAAGGTGTGTATAGGTAATGACAGATCATGTGACACTTAGATTGCACACAGGTGGACATCATTTCACTAATTATGTGACTTCTGAAGGTAATTGGTTGCACCAGAGCTTTTTATGGGCTTCATAACAAAGGGTGTGAATACATACGCACATGCCAATTATTAGTTTTTTATTTCTGAAAAATAGTTTTTTGTATATATTTTTCTAATTTTACTTCACCAACCTAGACTATTGTGTTCTGATTCATCACATATAATTCAGATTAAAAACACATTGAACTAAAGGCTGTAATGTAACAAAATAGGTAAAAAGCCAAGGGGGGGGGGGGGGGGTGAATACTTTTGCAAGGCACTGTAAATATGCAGTTCTATGCAAACACGCATGTAAATATTTAGTTTTATGCAAGTAAATATGCAGTTCAAAGCAAACAAGCATATAAGCATGCAGTTTAATGCAGACAAGCATACATGTACATAGTTCAATGCAATAAGCTTGTATGTATGCAGTTCAATACAAGCAAGCTTATAAGTATGCTGTTAAATGCAAAAAATTGCATGTATGTATGCAGCTCAATGCAAATATGCATGACCGTATGCGGTTCCAAAGCAAATACGCATGAATGTATGCGGTTCAATGCAAATATACAGGTATGAATAAACCAAAAATGAATTAACCGCGCCCCCATCCTCCTCTACCTTAGATAGAAGCAGTGACTGTGAGGGCGGGAGGAGAGGCTTTCCTGGGAGGATGTGCCTTCTCTAGGGGCAAGCTCCTCTGGGTCAAGACCCTGGGCTGCTGACTGCCCGGCGGCTTCACGGAAAGACTTGACTGTTGCCAGCATTTCCGTCTGCATAGCTTAAAGAAATGTTTTCATCAAAGTAGAAGCCTCTTTCCCTGCTAATTTATTGATACATTTATAGCAGAAGGGTTTTGAATGGGACTTTGGAAGTTTATCCTTACAGTACCCACATTTTTTTGAGGAGATATGCCCTGTTGCAGCAGGAGGCGGAGCCAGAGCCTCTCACCCCCTTTCCAAGGGGGTTTTTTTCTCACCGAGCCCCGACCTGGATCTGCAGTCGCCATTCCTTCCTCCTGTTCCATGAGGAAGTTGGCCCGGTTGTGGGCTGCTGGTACCACTGAGGGGCCAGTACAGCAAGCCGACCGCTGTCCGCTGCCTGCTCTGTCTCTTTCTTCCCCACACCGCTCTCCATGCTGTTCTCCTGGTGTTTCAAGGGCACTTCCGGGTCACGCTGCTTCCGGCGCCACCCACTTCCTGTGATGCAGCCGTGACCTTACCAGAGTGAGGCTGAAGCACAGCACTTCCTCCATGCAGGATGGCTTTTCCCCAGGGAAGAAGAGAGCGGCTGGGGGTGGTGTTTTATACATGTGCAGCAATGGTGCGCACTCCCTGCGGCCAGAGCGCTGGTGCAGCCTTGAGGGCAACCTGTGAGAAGGACAAGCCGGCAAGTTAGTTCAGCCCTCAACAGGGGACCATCCGACCCTCCCCGGTCATTTGGTCTTTAAACAAAACAAACATGCTGCTCTGTTCGGGAGAAACACAATCAATACTGGGGATCAAGGGGAAGGGTGGGGTCTTATAACAAGCTGTCAATTGATTGTGTTATCTGTAGGGAGGATCCCTCATCTCTCAGGTGTGTCGTTGTGGAAGGTGATAGGAGAAAGCATACTCCAGCCTGTGCAAATGCTGAACATGCAAAAAACGGGGAACGCCATGTTTGCGCTCCACCTGCATTCCAAGAAAGCTAGAGTGACGTGTTACGCTTGATCCCAACCAACGCATTTTGGCAGTGTGCGCCTGATGTCATCAGGGGGTCACATGCCACAACACGTCACCTCCTAGGTATATATACACAACCGCTATCAAGATGATCCAATCCGATTCAATCCTCTCTTACCAATTAAAAAGTCACACAGAAAATCACCCTAGAATGTATATTGTTCTTAACAAGAAAAATGGGAAACTATATTAACAATTAACAGTAAATGTTTATATTACGTATTTACTGCAGACTTAATCATTTATACCCACATGGGACCTCTAGTGGTCAATACTAAAACTACAGGTAAGTATTTTGTTTAAACAAGTGTCCAAGGTAAGTATTTTGTTTAAACAAGTGTCCGTGGTCCTCTAGTGGTAAAACCACAATATGATGACTAGTATGTTTCCAAAGTTTAATAATCTAATCCATAAATCAATGTCCAATGCTGCAGCTATGGACAAACTACATATGGCAGGACTGAAGTCATTGGAGCACCTTTTACAAACCACCCAATTAATAATTAGAAATAAAACAATTTAAATCAATATCTATATTCATACCCATAGGAAATAATGTATTCGTCTCCAAAATCTGTTCTGTTTCGTTTTGAGAGATCTTTTGTATCATGTTGCCCCCTCTCCAATGTTGTTCGATCCTATCAATGCCACAGAAGGTCATCAAACTAGAATTCCTATTGTGATGAATCCTAAAATGAGTGGACAACCTATGTTTGGGAAAACCTTTTTTAATATTATTCACATGTTCATTAATCCTAATCCTTAACTTCCTTGTGGTGCGCCAATATACTGCAATCCACATGGACATATTAAATAGGTCACATGGGTGGATCATTAATATTATTATTATTATTATACACGATTTATATAGCGCCAACAGTTTACACAGCACTTTACAATGAAGAGGGGGACAGTACATTTACAGTACAGTTCAATACAGAAGGGACAGGAGGGCCCTGCTCGTAGAGCTTACATTCTAAAGGGAGAGGGTGGTGGTACAAATGGTAACAGATGCGGGGAATTATTTGATGGGGGTGGCTCGGGTACAGTTGTTAGGTGGGTGTGGGATAGGCTTCCCTGAATAAGTGAGTTTTCAGGGATCTTCTAAATGTGGAAAGGTTAGGGGCTGATTGGGTGGATTCGCATGTGATGAATTTCTTTATTTTATATTCTTTCCCTGTACTATTCGATTTGAACGATGTCACTTTTCTATTCTTATTTTTCACAGTTTTACATGCCTTACATCTTTTACAATGAAAAAATCCCGTCTAAACCAGGAATGTTATCTTTGGTAGGTCAGGGATATTTGGGGCTAACCTATTCCTTAGTGGCTTTACAGTATACAAATTTTTTTTTTTTTTTTGGGTAAGATACTATTACTTCCTGCCTATACTGCACGAGTAGACTATACCGAGTGATCCTGCACCCTCTAGTGGCTGGAGGCCAATACTCCTGAGAAGCACACTGCATGTCCTGGCCAGAACAAACAACACACTGCCCCCAGTAGCCACAGGGAGAAAGACCAGACAGTCAGATCTCCCTTTTTTTTTTTCTTTAAATACTACAAATTCAAACTTACAATTCCCGCCGCAGGACTCTGAATCAGAACAGGAGTCCAACCTTCACCCATCACAGTGAGCTCTGTCATAAAAAAAACTTCAAGGACTTTGTCCCCCTAAATCTGGGGTCCACTCCCCTGGACCAGTATAGCATAGCTCCCAACTGTCCCTGATTTCGAGGGACTGTTACTGATTTGGAACTGATTTTTTCAGACGGATGTTGGTTCAAACTTGTCTTGCATACACACGGTGGCACAAAGTTGTCGGAAAATCCGATCGTTGTGAACGCGGTGGCGTAAAACAAATACGTCGGGTCTATAAACGGGGCAATAGCCAATAGCTTTAGTCTCTCTTAATTTATTCTGAGCATGCGTGGCACTTTGTGCGTCGGATTTGTCTACACACGATCGGAATTTAAAGGATCGGATTTTGTTGGAAAATATTATAGCCTGCTCTCAAACTTTGTGTGTCGGAAATTCCGATGGAAAAGGTCAGATGGAGCCCACACACAATTGGAATTTCCGACAACACAATATGATCGCACTTTCTCCGTTGGAAAATCTGACCGTGTGTACAGGGCATTACAGGTTTTCTTCTAAGATTGCCCTGTATTTGGCTCCATCCATCTTCCCATCAACTTCCCTGTCCCCGCTAAAGAAAAGCATCCCCACAACATGATGCTACCACCACCATGTCTCACAGTGGATGGTGTGTTCAGGGCGATGGGTATTGTTTGTTTTCAGCCACATATAGCGTTTTGCTTTTAGGTCAAAAAGTTCAGTTTTGGTCTCATCTGACCAGAGCACCCTCTTCCACTTGTTTGCTGTGTCCCCCACATTGCTTCTCACACACTGCAAATGGGACTTCCTATGGCTTTCTTTCAACAATGGCTTTCTTCTTGCCACTCTTCCATAAAGGCCAGATTTGTGGAGTGCACGACTAATAGCTGTCCTGTGGATCTCTGCAGCTCCCCCAGAGTTACCATGGGCCTCTTGGCTGCTTCTCTGATTAATGTCAGTTTAGGTGGATGGCCATGTCTTGGCAGGTTTGTATTTGTGCCATACTCTTTCCATTTTCGGATGATGGATAAAACAGTGCTCGGTGAGATGTTCAAAACTTGGGATATTGTTTTTTTTATAACCTAACCCTGCTTAAAACCTCTTCAAAACTTTATCCCTGACCTGTCTGGTGTGTTCATTGGCCTTCATGATGCTGTTTGTTCACTAAGGTTCTCTAACAAACCTCTGAGGACTTCACAGAACATCTGTATTTTTACTGAGATTAAATTACACACAGGTGGACTCTATTAACTAATTAGGTGACTTCTGAAGGCAATTGTTTCCACTGGATTTTAGTTAGGGGTATCAGAGTAAAGGGGGCTGAATACAAATGCACACCACTCCACACCACTGTTGTCCCCACATTCTGGTATCAGAGGGGGCTATGTGAGGTCCTCTCCTCAGATCCCTCTCCTCTATCCTCCCTACTTGACAATCTGGCTTTGCCCCAGGGTATCGGGGTCCCTACATTGGGTTCATTCCACCACTCCTCCTGGCCCCAGGCCCATACTTTCATCCGCCCAGGACTTGGGACCCCAATCATCCCTGAAGATACCCGAGACTGGCTCACCTCCCTTCACTTGGCTTCTTTTACAAAACACTTATTCCTCTCCTCTCAAATACATCGTCCGCTTTCTGAATTTAAAAGTCCTCCCTCTACGCCTTAATCCAAGCCCTCACACAAGATGACCTACCCCCTTACACTAGAATGGGGTTGACAGACCTGGGAAAGAGCCTCTCCAGAGCGGATTGGCAGACTGCGTTCCACTTCGCACACTTCTATTTCCTGTCACTTCTATTTCCTGTTACTCACAGAAGAAGAATTTCAAGATCCTTTCCAGATGGTACAGGGACCCCTCTACATTGCACAAATCTTCCCATCTACCCGGCCTCCTGTTGGCGATGCGGTGCAACCTCAGGTACTTACTTCCATGTCTGGTGGGAGTGTTAGCGGATACGACCCTTCTGGACTCAGGCATTTCAGGTGTATAATGCTATCTATGAGGAATCTTTACAGCCGTCCCCAGGGATCGCCCTCCTCTCCATGTTGCCGGGCTCGGTAGCCTCACAGAAACGTCTTATCCGTTTTCTTCTTGTCTGCGGCTCGGCAACTTTTCCCGCTTTATTGGAAAACCGCCACTACTCCCCCATTGTCACTATGGGTTCTCCACAGTGAACGATGTCAAGAGAATGGAGGAGATGCTGGCGCTTGACAATAATACCTATGATAAGCATACATTTCTGTGGTCTTTTTGGCTGTGCTTTTCCTCATCCGATACTCTTTTTTTTTTTTTAATGTATGATGATGGTCCTCACCAGCCAGGTTACTGTCTTTTCTACTCCATGCTCTCCCAGCAGATTCCCTCTCTTCTCCCCCATCCTTTCTTCCTTCTTCCCCATTCCTTTCTTTCCCTATCCTTTTTCTTTTTTCCCCCTTATTTTCTTTTCTATTGTTTGATATAATTTGTACTTATCTATGTTTATGATGTTCCACTGCGTGAGCACCGCTGCAAGCGATAGTCATTTGGCCCACTCGCTGCCACTCTACTTTATTTGATACATCAGTCCTGTCATTGGTACCTGTTTAGACTACCAATAAAAAATATTTTCATCCCTAATTTTATATTAGGCCAATGCAAATTCTTATAACCTAAACGATCTCTAAACAAAAATTTTGTTTTTTGTGTGTGGAAAGGTCAAAACCTCTTTCAGGTTTTACTACTCTATGACCTTGTCCTGACGACATGTCATCAGAGCAGGAAGTGAAGAAAAATCTGAGAGATACAGCAGTAAAAACACTATGTAGGTGAATAGACCAAGAACTTGTATGGCTGTGTGTCCCTGCTGGAGATTTCCTCTCACTTCCTGTCCAGGTGACAACTTTTTCAGTGGGACAAGAGAAAAAGAGTACTCTTTGATGAGACATCGGCAGCAGTAACCTGATAGAGGTTCTCATTTTCTCCAATGTATCAAAAAGATTAAAAATAATTTTAGCAGGTGTTACACTTCAGTTAGCTAAAGAGCACACTGAGTTTGGGGCAATAGCAGAAAAATGTTCAAACTGCAGGCTATGATGTAGTGCAGCCTTTGAACACAGGGATGGGTAAATCACAGAGGGTATGTGTACTTCTAAAAAAATCTTTGGAGAAGAAAAGTACTGATGCATACAGTACATCAACTGTTTTTAAGCCATTTGGACAGAAGTGCCCTTTAGTGCTAGCCACTGATTAGGGAGCAACTAAACTTTACGTTTAAATCAACGAAATATTTTGCATGTGCCTCAAAATAAAAAAAGTAAACTCGTATGCCCCGTGCACATGATCGGATTTTCCAACAACAAAACCGTGGATTTTTTTCCAAAGGATGTTGGCTCAAACTTGTCTTGCATACACACGGTCACATAAATGCTAGCCAAAAATTCCGAACGTGAGAACAAGGAAGTTCAATAGCCAGTGCGGCTCCTTTTGCTTGATTCAGAGCATGCGTGAACTTTTGTGCGACGGACTTGTGTACACACGATTGGACTTTCCGACAATAAGTTTTGTTGTTGGAAAATTTGAGAGCCTGCTCTCAAACATTTGTGTGCGGAAATACCGACAGCAAATGTTCGATGGAGCATACACTCGGTCCGACTTTCCGACTTTCCGACAACAAGCTCACATCGAACATTTCCCGTCGGAAAATCCGACAGTGTATACGCTTTACTGTTAGCTTTGTTTAGAATGCAGCTAATGCCTGTGTAAAAAAGCCAATCCCTGGCCAGCATTTTGCAGAGACGGACCCTTGCTCTGTGTGGAAGCAGTAGTCTCTCTACAGAGGTCTGATATGCCCCCTGCTGAGTCAGAGCTAGATCTAAGAAACATGAGCTTTGCTGATTGCAGAGCCGTGGTTGCTTTATAAAGAAAGCAAAGACTTTGCACGCCTTTTTGTTCTGATGCACCTGGCATGCATGCATTTAGAAGATTTAAGTTCAGTTGGGTTTTAAGGTGCATGCACCTTTTTAAAGGCGCGGCCGCAGGGAAACCGCATGGTCTCTTTGAGCGGTTCCCGCAAACGTGCTGCTGGCTCATATGCATGGGTGTGCCTTTCAGAATGAATGGCAGCCCAGCATGTCTCGTAAGAGCAGCGTGATTTGGCTGCAGGTGGTTACGAGTGGGAGAACAGGTGCGATTCCTGTGCTCACATCTAGTAGACTAGCATGAAGCGAGCCTAGATCCTGATCAACAGTGCAGCTTCAAATTTGCTGATCAATGGAAAGATGGTAGACCATCATTAAAAATGGCCTGCATAGCTTACCCTCTTGTTTACATGCCTCAAATAAAATTAAAAAAGTAAAAAAACTTTGCTTCTGCGCTTTAATACTGAAAAAAACATACCATACTACATTTTTAAACTGGGTAAAAGAGAACTTTTTAGGAAAGCAAACAAAAAGGGACCTTCTGAAATGAACAAAGACAAAATATGTAATAAAAAAAAAAGTTTTCGCTTTTATTGCTCATTTCTTCTTCTTGGGAGATTTGGCCCTCTTGTTCGGAAGTTTTTAGAGAGGAAAAAACTAAATACAGTATAACTAATGAGGTAAGAGATACATTAAAAATAATTAAACAAAGCCTGAAACTGCAGCAATGCTGAAGCAGAGGGTGATGGATACCATGATCCATAAGAAACTCAACTCTATATTGAATGATAATCACTCTAAATTTCTTAATGTATAGTCACTCTGGCTTCACTATAATCATAACCTTTGTCACTCCCTACGTTTACTCTGATTGGGACTCTACCAAAGCTACCTCCACTCAGCCAATCAATGCTCAAATGTGTGTGTTTTCTGCTGGCACTTGTTTCTGGCAATTCTGGTTGAACATATGTATATATCTTCCCCTATACTTTTACCCAATGTATTTGACATTTCATTTGTCATACAATGGGAATGTTCTGATCGCCATGTTTTCAAAGTACCAGTACAGTTTCTTTAAAAATCAATAAAACACAAGTGAAAGATAATACAGCAGCGAATCCTTAAAGTGGTTGTAACACAAAAAAAAAAATGCTCGAATTGATCCTTCCTGTTCCTGTGTTTGGCTATGTGTACTAACCAGGCTAATGATGGCTGCTGATTCATAACAGTGTGGTCAGTTTACGTCTCTCTGCTACCCCACTGTGTGTTCAGAGTCTCTGCATCTCCCCCATCCTCTCATTTCTGTAGCCTGCGCTCTGAGCCGATCTCCTCTCCGCCCCTTCCCTTCTGGATCTATTCCCTGATGACTCTAAAGTAACTTAAATTAATTACTTGTATCTCCTCTGTTTTAGGAACAGATTAAGTACAGTATGTCCGTTTTTTTTTTAATTATAAAGCTAAATACTTGCTTTGCTCAGCACTGCTGTGTGGTCACATGTCCTCTCTCTGCTAGCTTGCATATGTCAGAGAGAAATCTTAGCCCCTCCCACTGTACTCCCTCAAATCAGGAAGGAGAGTGGAAAGAGGTCATGTGACTGCACAGCAGCATTGGGCAAAGGTGGTATTTAGCTTTATAATTAAAAGCAAAAAAAAAACACACACACTATACCTAATATGTTCCTAAAACAAAGGGCATACAAGTAATTTATATATGTGACTTTACAACCACCACTTCCGGACCGCCGAACGCCGATATGCATCCTTACTTTGAGGACAGATATTGTTGTTATGGCAGAAGCTAGCTGCCATAACCCTGGTATCCTCGTGTTCGGCCGACGGTCCGCTACAAGATAAAAGTTGTCTCTGCAGTGGATTCGCTGCGAGATCACTTTTATCGGCGGCGGGAGAGGGGCCCCCCCCTCCGCCACGCTCCGGTGCCCTCCGCCGCTCACCGGAGCCGTCGGCAGCGGCAGAGGCGATCCGGTCCTCTCTGTGGCTGGGCATGGAGACGAGCGAGGGGATGATGGCCCCCACTCATCTCCATGACATTGCAGGGCGGAAGCGACGGCAAAACATCACTTCCGCCCATAGCTGTTAAAGGGCCATTTTTTTAAGTGACAATTTTTTTTTTTCATATTTAAGAGGTCCTGTCATACTTGTTTCTATTACAAGGGATGTTTACATTCCTTGTAATAGGAATAAAAGTGACACAATTTTTTTTTTAAAAAAAGCAGTGTAAAAATAAAAGGTAAAATAAATAAGAAAAAAAATTAAACATTTTCAAACGTGCCCCGTCCCGCCGAGCTTGCAAGCAGAAGCGAACGCACATGTGAGTAGCGCCGCATATGAAAACAGTGTTCAAACCACACATGTGAGGTATCGCCACGATTGGTAGAGCGAGAGCAATAATTTTACCCTAGACCTCCTTTGTAACTCACAACATGCAACCTGTAGAATTTTTTAAAAGTCGCCTATGGGGATTTTTAAGGGTAAAAGTTTGTGGCCATTCCACGAGCGGGCGCAATTTAGAAGCATGACATGTTGAGTATCAATTTACTTGGCATAACATTATCTTTCACAATATAAAAAAAATTGGGCTAACTTTACTGTTGTCTTATTTTTTTAATTCAAAAAAGTGTATTTTTTCCAAAAAAAGTGTAGTTTTTCCACAAAAAGTGCACTTGTAAAACCGCTACGCAAATACGGTGTGACAGAAGGTATTGCAATCACCTCCATTTTATTCTCTAGGGTGTTAGAAAAAAAATGTATAATGTTTTGGGGTTCTAAGTAATTTTCTAGCAAAAAAAAATGTTTTTAAGTTGTAAACAACACATCTAAAATAGAGGCTTGGTTAAGGACACAACTTCACGACACAGTTACCTGAAGACACAGGGTCCTATTCATATAGAGAAAACAAAACTCTAATCAAGAGAGCTCTGTAACAGCAATGCAGCTTTTTTGGATCTCCACGTCCAATGCTTCTAGATGGGCACAAACAATTTGCTAAAAAATCGACTGGTACTCTGTAGTGTCATTCTGAAAATTAAATATATCTCAGAAGTGCAACTGCCTTCTGGGTAGAGGTAGAAAAAACATAGAACCCCATTATGATCCTAAAACAATGACCAAATTACAAGTTTCCGTTAGCAAGGCAATGCATTTTACTAGCTAATTTATTTCTCCTCAACGAGGGTAACATCAATGGCATCTGCTAATCGACAGGATGCAACTAAGGGGCCAATGAATAATGAAGAGTGGACAGCATTACACTGCAGAGTTATTTCTCACTGCAGCCTAAGTTTTACAGATCATTGATTGCAGGCCGTAGCGTGTAGCCTACGGTAAGTCAAGAGTCCTAGTCTCTGCAGGCTGAACAAAAAAAACCGAGGAGCTTGCAAGGAAATTGTTGTACTAAATATGCAATGTTAATGTAGCGATTTCCCTGCTGAGCTATTGTGGTTTGACCGTAGGAATGCAACCCCCCACCATAACACAGCAGTTAGCACTCGCAGCCATTGGCTGCCAATGCTGATCAGATGCTGGTCTTCCAGCATGCCCATTTGACAGAAGCCGGACAGGCTGCTGTACTCACCAGCCGAATATGAGCCGGTTTCTGTTAAACAGGCCGAAATTCACCCAGTGTGTACCAGCCCTGACACAGCAGATGGCTCTCACAACCAGTGGCAGGGCAGGTTGGGGTAGTATAGGGCAGGTTTGAGGTGGTATAGGGCAGGTTGGGGTAGTATATGGCAGGATAGGGTGGTACAAGGCAGGTTGAGGTGGTATAGGGCTTTGTAGAGTGGTACAGGGCAGGTTGAGGTGGTATAGGGTAGGGTGGTACAGGGCAGGTTGGGGTGGTATAGGACAGGTTGGGGTGGCACAGGGCAGGTTGGAGTGGTATAGGGCAAGTAGGGGTGGCACAAGGCCGGTTGGGGTGGTATAAGGGCAGGTTAGGACTCTATGTAGTGACACTGTGCGCTGCAGTAACTTACAGCATGCTTCATGCCTGCTGATGAAGACCCGGCTGCTGTGTCCTCGTCTCTATCTCCTTCAGCTACGGGATCAGCCATAGTGAAGGAGTCTGTGGGAGGAGAGGAGGAAGCAGCCACACCCCCAGCTCCGCCCGCCAACTCCTGCTCACTCAGGGATATTAGCCTGACTGAGGAGTGGTACAGGCAGCCTCCCCTGCACGGCTGGGTGCTCTGCTCGCACCGTACCGCACCGCAGCGCTGCGCTGCAAGCAATATAGTACAGTGTTTAGCAGTGGCCCACACTCATAGCAACACCACTGGGATGAAGAGCAGTGTACAGAGATCAGTAGGGTGTAGAGCAGTGTACAGAGGTCAGTAGAATGAAGAGCAGTGTACAAAAGTCAGTAGGGTGTAGAGCAGTGTACAGAGGTCAGTAGAATGAAGAGCAGTGTACAAAGGTTAGTGGGGCAGATGAGAGGGGTGAGCAGGACAGGGGCTAGCAGGGAAGAGAACACGGCAAAGGACAGGGGTGAGCAAAGCAGTGGGGGAGTGGGGCATTGGGTTGGGGTCAGGAGGGCCTGGTACAGGGGGGTCTGGAGAGCATTGGAACTGGGGGTTCAGGAGGGCAAAGTACTTGGGGGGCAGGAGAACATGGTACAGGGGGTTCTGGAGGGTATGGAACTGTGAGGTCAGGAGGGCTGGGGAGTTTGATGGGCACGGTGTTGGGGGTTAAGAAGGCACAGTCCTGGGGGGGCACACATCAATCACTTTCAGCCATGGGAGGATCTTGAGTAGGTAAGGTGCTGGAGTAGGTGGGCGGGGAGAGCAGCCGCGTGCATTTCGATTTGCTAACCGTCCCGTTTGGAATCATAATAATAATATAAATTATATTTATATTTATATATATATATATATATATATATATATATATATATATATATATATATATATATACAGTGGGGACAGAAAGTATTCAGACCCCCTTAAATTTTTCACTCTGTTATATTGCAGCCATTTGCTAAAATCATTTAAGTTCATTTTTTTCCTCATTAATGTACACACAGCACCCCATATTGACAGAGAAACACAGAATTGTTGACATTTTTGCAGATTTATTAAAAAAGAAAAACTGAAATATCGCATAGTCCTAAGTATTCAGACCCTTTGCTGTGACACTCATATATTTAACTCAGGTGCTGTCCATTTCTTCTGATCATCCTTGAGATGGTTCTACGCCTTCATTTGAGTCCAGCTGTGTTTGATTATACTGATTGGACTTGATTAGGAAAGCCACACAACTGTCTATATAAGACCTTACAGCTCACAGTGCATGTCAGAGCAAATGAGAATCATGAGGTCAAAGGAACTGCATGAAGAGCTCAGAGAGAGAATTGTGGCAAGGCACAGATCTGACCAAGGTTACAAAAAAATTTCTGCTGCACTTAAGAATCCTAAGAGCACAGTGGCCTCCATAATACTTAAATAAAAGACATTTGTGACGACCAGAACACTTCCTAGAGCTGGCCGTCCGGCCAAACTGAGCTATCGGGGGAGAAGAGCCTTGGTGAGAGAGGTAAAGAAGAACCCAAAGATCACTGTGGCTGAGCTCCAGAGATGCAGTCAGGAGATGGGAGAAAGTTGTAGAAGGTCAACCATCACTGCAGCCCTCCACCAGTCGGGGCTTTATGGCAGAGTGGCCCGACGGAAGCCTCTCCTCAGTGCAAGACACATGAAAGCCTGCATGGAGTTTGCTAAAAAAAACACCTGAAGGACTCCAAGATGGTGAGAAATAAGATTCTCTGGTCTGATGAGACCAAGATAGAAATTTTTGGCCTTAGTTCTAAGCGTTATGTGTGGAGAAAACCAGGCACTGCTCATCACATGTCTAATACAGTCCCAACAGTGAAGCGTGGTGGTGGTGGCAGCATCATGCTGTGGGGTTTTTTTTCAGCTGCAGGGACAGGACAACTGGTTGCAATCGAGGGAAAGATGAATGCGCCCAAGTACAGGGATATCCTGGACGAAAACCTTCTCCAGAGTGCTCAGGACCTCAGACTGGGCCGAAGGTTTACCTTCCAACAAGACAATGACCCTAAGAACACAGCTAAAATAACAAAGGAGTGGCTTCACAACAACTCCGTGACTGTTCTTGAATGGCCCAGCCAGAGCCCTGACTTAAACCCAATTGAGCATCTCTGGAGAGACCTAAAAATGACTGTCCAACAACGTTTACCATCCAACCTGACAGTACTGGAGAGGATCTGCAAGGAGGAATGGCAGAGGATCCCCAAATCCAGGTGTGAAAAACTTGTTGCATCTTTCCGAAAAAGACTAATGGCTGTATTAGATCAAAAGGGTGCTTCTACTAAGTACTGAGCAAAGGGTCTGAATACTTAGGACCATGTGATATTTCAGTTTTTCTTTTTTAATAAATATGCAAAAATGTCAACAATTTTGTGTTTTTCTGTCAATATGGGGTGCTGTGTGTACATTAATGAGGAAAAAAAATTAACTTAAATGATTTTAGCAAATGGCTGCAATATAACAAAGAGCAAAAAATGTAAGGGGGTCTGAATACTTTCCGTCCCCACTGTGTATATATATATATATATATATATATATATATATATATATACATATACAGTCAGGTCCATAAATATTGGGACATCGACACAATTCTAATCTTTTTGGCTCTATACACCACCACAATGGATTTGAAATGAAACGAACAAGATGTGCTTTAACTGCAGACTTTCAGCTTTCATTTGAGGGTATTTACATCCAAATCAGGTGAACAGTGTAAGAATTACAACAGTTTGTATATGTATAGTAAATAAATAAATGTAGCGCTATGTGTAAAATTATAAATATGAAGTGCAAATCTCTGAAATAAATAAATCCTACATATAAATGAATAGTCCATAAAATTAAAAAATTGAGAAATAAAACATGAAAAACTCTTCTTGTGATCAGTGTATCCACACAATTCCACCACAGTTGAGGATTGTTCGTCCTCAAAAGGAGTGCACATCACCACCAGTAAAAATGCGTGTTCACCTCCCAGATGAGTCAAAACTCATATGCGGATCTCCCCACGAGCTCTTTGCTCTCAATTCCTCTTCCCAATCAATGGTGGGTAATCCAGATGGCTCTTTTCTTAATGGTAACTCAGCTCATTAATATCCAAAGAAGCGGATCATCTCCCAGCTTGGCTCAAGATTCCATGAGTTCAGGACATGTAAATAATAAGTATAGAGACCATAGTGTTCTCCGTATACATATTTATTCAAAGCCCCAGAGGAACTGTGTATGTGGACACGGTGGTGCTACTTTGGAGGTTTTTATGTGATTTTAAAAGTTTTTATCTTGTAAGTGCAACTTGTCTGTTTGGGGGCTTTGAATAAATTTGTATACGGAGAACACTATGGTCTCTATACCTATTATTTGGTATTTGGATATTAATGAGCTGAGTTACCATTAAGAAAAGAGCCATCTGGATTACCCACCATTGACTGGGAAGAGAAAGTGAGAGCGGGAGATCCGCATATTGCCCCGTACACACAATGTGCGATCGGAGCGTGTTGTCTGAAATTCCGACCGTGTGTGGGCTCCATCGGACATTTTCCATCGGATTTTCCGACACACAAAATTTGAGAGCAGGCTATAAAATTTTCTGACAACAAAATCCGATCGCGTCCATTCCGACCGTGTGTGGCCAATTCCGACGCACAAAGTGCCACGCATGCTCAGAAGAAATTCCGAGACGGAACAGCTCGGTCTGGTAAAATTAGCATTCGGAATGGATACAGAACTTTCGTCACACTGCAATGATTTAAATTGTTTAATACAGCGCACTCTCTTCTTCTTTATAATGTGAGAAGAATGAAGTAGTTTTTTTGCTCATATTCACACAGACTTCTCACAAACTTCTTTCTTTATTATTTATCGTGATTCCCTCCAATATATTTTGATTTGTCACATCTGACCAAATTTTTTTTTTTGTTGTTTTATTTTTGTTTTGTATTTTTTTCCAGGCTGATGTACTTTTTTAGTTTTTTTGAGTTTTACTCCATAATATTTTTGTGTGTGTTTTGTGTGTCAAGTTACCACAACACCATTATTATCTTGTATTATTTAATCTCAAGGAGGTTGCTTGGTGTTGGTGTCCCTTGTTAATTTCACATTGTAGTTTTGAAATGTACCTGCCTCCTCACAAACAAACAAGTATAATTGAACCAAAAATTCCTTTATTAAGGGCTCAGAACCAAAAAAAGAGGGAGGCAACGCTGGAGAAACAGCAGATATTGGCAAAGCCAGGGCACACATTATTTATTTTACTGCAAAATTGGTGGCCTGAGGAGTCCATATCTAAGGGAGTGCAGTCTGGTCCAGAAGTCCAAGAGATCCTGAAAGCAGCAGATGACATCTGTGTCCCCAGGCTGTGGTCATACAAGAGCCTGCATCTTTTGTCAGACCAGACTGAACCCAGGGCCATCACTCTCTGGTCTTCCTTCCACGCTTCCTTCCACGCTGTGGCTGTGGTGGTGTAGTTGTGGCAGGAGGAGGAGGAGGATGGTCCAACTCAATCACGTCGGTATTGGGTGTGATTTCGCCACTCACCCCCTTGGTTAGGACTTTATAAAGAAGTTTCTCACACATGAGGCGTTGACCCTCCTGCATGCCCTTCAGTTTAGTGGCAGCCATGCAGGCAAAGGCCTCTTCAGGAGTGGGTAAGGCTCTGAGGGATGCAGAAGCCTCCTGAATGAGCCTGAGAGCTGAATCCTGCACGTGACTCCCCTTCCTGGGTCTTTTGTTTGGAAGGCGGAGGGGAGGAACCTGCGATTCTGTCAGGCTCCTACTGGGCACAGGCTTCTCCTGGCTGCCACTTAGCCCCGCCTCCTCCTGGCTGCCACTAACCCCCGCTTCCTCCTGGCTGCCACATTCCACAGCCTCCTCCTGTGTGCCACATTCCAGAGCTTCGTCCTGGCTGAGGTCTTTCGTGTATGAAAAAGGGACATAGTTTTAGTTTTTATTCATCAATCACACACAATTTTCACCTCATGACTGTTGCAAATTAAATGTTAACAAATATAACAGACTATCCTTCTGAGCCCAGCATTTTTAATTCTTGTCCCAATTATTTTTGCCCACTACTGTCTATTGATATGTAAAAAACTGTATTAAATCAGCAATTAGTGATCAATAATAACATCTAGTAAACATCATTTATTTATTGACCAGAAATCTGTAGAAGCATGTTATACCTTACTCCATCTGGGCTCCTCCACTTCTTCCTGGCTGGAAGTCCCAGGTTGGACATCGGAAGCCTCAGCTGGGGTGGAAGAAAGAGTGGAAGGAAGGGTTGAGAGGAATTCCCTGACTCCAGTCTGGTCTGACAAAAATCACAGTCTCTCATAGTACCACAGCCTGGAGACATAAACGTCATCTGCTGTAGCTCCTGATCTCTGGAAATCCGTGACCTTCTTGCGCTCCCTTAGATAAGTGCTCCTCAGGCCACCAATTTTGGCTTTTAAATAGGGGATGTTTGGGGGGCGTGGCCTGGACGGGAATGAGATAGGACGTGAGTAACCAGAGCTCCGCTTGTGGCAGATCCTGAATTCGATATCCTGAGCCCCTAAAACATCTCTTTTTCTATACACCCGTGTGTCTGAAGCCGGGTGTAACTGCTGGGTCATGTCTCCACCAAGGAGGAACACAGCTGCTTCTTCATCCCTGGACAGGTATCGAAGAACGGAGCGGGACCACGAGGGGCAAGATGGCGCCTCGTCCCCAGAACACACAGCTCCCCAAGCTGACCAGGGGACGGCTGATACAGCCAAGGTGTTGGAAGCGATTTCCCTCTGCCAATCCACCCTCACCACAAAGATCGAAGAGGTAAAAGTGGACATTTCTTTAATCAGACAAGACATGACTAAACTTCGTGAGAGAGTTACTGAGACGGAGACCAGAATTAGCAGGGCGGAAGATACGCTATATCCCCTGCAACACTCCCAGGAGGACTTAAAGCGCCAAATACAACAGTTGGCACAGAAGCATGACGATTTGGAAAATCGTGCACGCAGATCCAATCTCCGCTTCATCGGCCTCCCGGAGGGCTCAGAGGGAACGGATCCTGCTACCTTCCTTGAAAAGCTCCTAATCTCTACATATGGCAGGGAGGCCTTCTCTAGCACATTCGTAGTAGAACGTGCTCACCGCATGCCAGCGCGCCGCCCACCTGAAGGAGCCCCGCCGCGCACATTCATAGCGAAGCTATTAAACTTCAAGGACCGAGATGCAGTACTACGACTAGCCAGACTGAAAGGAAACATCCCATTTCAGACGGGACAGGTGTCAGCATTTCCGGACTTCTCCGCCGAGGTGCAGAAGCAGCGAGCCCGCTTCACGGAGGTAAAAGGGCGCCTTAGAGCGCACCATCTAAAGTACGCCATGTTGTTTCCTGCCCGGCTTCGTGTGGCTGGAGATGATCGTGCCTATTTTTTTGAGGATCCGGTGCAGGCGTTGGAGTGGCTAGATCGCCGTGATGCGGAGCAGAACCGACCTGCCCAGGAAAGATCTCCTCGTATCGGAATGTAAAGGTGAGACTCTGTATTATTTGCCAAGCTATCATACTCACACGCTTCTACCCTCCACTAAACTTCAGCAACACACGCTGGTTGGGCCTAGTTGGACACTGTTACGTTACTTTTGGAATGACTTTCCTCTCAATCCCAGCCAGCGCCCAGAGAACTGCCTGCTACACATATCAGTGCCTGGAGTTTCACACTTGTCTCAGCTTTAGATGGGCCGTACTCCGACAACACCATCATATAGCTCACGGGACCTAAATTAGAGCTTTGCTAAATCCTGACTTTCGCCTTTGTGATGATACAAGTCTGTAGTAATGAATCACCGCCATATGGCCCTCTCTCCTGCCTCACATGAACTTACACTAACCATGCTACCCCTGAGAGCAGCAAGGAGAAGCATAGAGATCATAACTTGCTATACGTGGGGGGGAGTAAAGTAGTTTTTGACCCTATTGATAATTTTTGTAGGATGACTATAATTTCTATATACCACAACCGGAAAGGAGAATGTCTCTCATTCCCAGGTTTCAACCCAGCGTTTGTTCGCCCTCATTAAAAGTTCAACCCACTGCCAAGTGCATAGCCGAATAGGCCTCCACTGTGCTTGGTTGTGATGTTGTGCTCTACCTTGGTTTATAAAGTTTATTTGATGTTCAAAGGTAGGAGCACTGGTTTTGGGTTCAATGTCCCAGCTAAGTTGGGGTGGCTGAGGGCTGGGAGGGGGGTAAGGGAACTATTTCAATTAAGTTTAAAGAACATGTGTTTTATGTTAATGCAATATATGGTAGATGAACCTAGAATCTTCCTAACACTGATACGATACACCGATTCAAAAGTTTCTGTATGGAAGATATGTGAGCCTGCCCTGGGAAATGGTCTTGCACCAATTCCCCACAAATACTTATTTGCTAGAAATGACTGACATCAAGTTTCTGACTTGGAACGTCAGGGGAGTCCGAGATAAGGTTAAACGTACCGCAGTCTTCGGCTGCCTCAAATCATACCGGGCAGACATAATTGTACTGGTTGAAACCCACATTACTGGCCAGCTCCAGCTGGCAATGAAACGTCCATGGATAGGATGGACCTATCACACCACCCATTCCCCTTACTCCAGAGGGGTATCCATATTAATCGCCAAATCTGTCTCATTTGGACTTATTTCGGTGCGGACGGACCCCCAGGGCAGGTATATTTTTTTGCAATGTACACTCTGTGGCTCGCAATACCTAATTATGGCCTTCTATATCCCACCGCCATACAATTCTAGCCTTATCAGTGAGGGGTTAGCATATATGGCGCAACATCCAACAACGCCTGCTATCTGGTTGGGTGACTTCAACGAAGTAGTAAATCCTACTGTAGATAGATTACGTGGACAGCAAAGAGACCAAACACCAGACAGCACCAGATTTGGGCGTCTGTTACGCGAGTTTTCTCTAACTGATACGTGGCGCTCTAAACACCCACATACCCAGGCCTACTCATGCTTCTCAGCAACACACTCTTCTATGTCCCGAATAGACCTAGTGTTAATTTCAGACATGCTCCTACCACACCTTACGGACTCGGGGTATCACACTAGATCCCTCTCGGATCATGCCCCCTGTTGGGCCACATTGCGCATTGCTCCCCCAGCGGGGCCCCGTACCTGGCGCCTACACTCCTTCTGGCTGTCGGCACTCGACGACCAGGAGGATATTAGTTGGGAATGGCAATTTTATTTTAACACAAATCGAGATACCGCCCCAATAGGCATGGTATGGGAGACATTTAAATTACATGTCCGCACGATTATCTCCGCTCGTATAAATAGGCTGAAGGCCGTATCCATAACTAAACTAAAACAGGTCTCCGAACAACTAGACACAGCCACCAGGGAATTCAGCACAGATCCTACACCTGCCAGGGCATCCCTTCTTAAACTAAGAACAAGAATGTTAGACCAACTAATTTTTGAGAAAGCTAACCAGAAACTTCTTTTCTCCAGGCAGCGGGTGTTTGAACAGGGGGAACGGGCGGGTAAGCTCCTGGCGTACTTGGCACGCCAGGATGCGACCCCACCCGTGGTGGTCTCACTGATGGATCCACAGGGCACAATAACTTCTGACCCAGAAACGGTAACAAATATCTTCCGTAGATTTTATGCCTCCCTATACACATCTAAGGTAAGGGTTACTGCACAGGAAACCCGGGCTTTCCTTCAGAACATACCCATCCCTAAAATCTCACTGTCCCAAATGCAAGAAATGGAGGATCCAATAACAGCAGAGGAGATTGCGGTCGCGATAGCGTCTTTGGCTCCAGCTAAAGCCCCTGGGCGGGACGGTATTCCTTTAGATTTTTACGCCACTTACTCCGAAACATTAATACCTGAATTGTTGAAACTCTATAAACATATCTTTGAGTCTGGGTCTCTTCCGCAGTCCCTCCGACAGGCAGTAATCGTAGTGATCCCCAAGCCCGGCAAGGACCCCCTCTGTCCAGAGTCTTACCGCCCAATCTCACTCCTTCAGGCAGACATCAAGATTCTCGCCAAAATATTAGCTATCCGTCTCAACCGTATTATCCTTTCCATAATTCACCCCGACCAAACGGGGTTCATGCCTGGCAAAAACACAGCCATGAACCTGCGTAGGCTTTATATTAACATCCAGGCAGAACACGACACCGTCGGAGACAGGGCAGTGGTGGCGCTGGACGCCGCCAAGGCTTTTGACTCCGTGGAGTGGGAGTATTTGTGGGAGTGCCTTAGGGGGTTTGGTTTTGGTCCCAACTTCATCAAGTGGGTACAATTATTATATTTCTCACCAGAGGCCAGTGTACTAGTGAACGGGAGGACCTCAGTGCCATTTCCATTACAACGTGGAACTAGACAGGGGTGCCCACTCTCCCCTCTTCTCTACGCCTTGGCGGTTGAGCCTCTGGCTATATCTCTCAGGGTACATCCAGACATTCATGGTCTTACGCGGGGGAACCTGGTAGAGACGGTGAGCCTTTACGCAGATGATATGCTGCTATACCTGCAAGATACAGGCCCCTCCCTCCAGGCTGCCCTGCAGACCATTGAGGACTATGGCAGGCATTCAGGATTGAGCATAAATTGGAATAAGTCACAAATTATGCCACTTGACTCAACAGCACCCACATACCGATCCGCATCCCTCCCTCTACAAAGAGTAGCATCTTTTAAATATTTAGGTATACAGATCACCAGGGAGCCCCTAGAATATCTTCCTAATAATATTGAGCCGTTATTCACATACTTAAAAATACGTACACAATCTTGGGCAAAGCTCCCACTGGGAGTCATGGGTAGGATCAACCTATTCAAAATGGTACTTCTACCAAAATTCCTATACACAATGTGGAACTCGCCAATTCTTATTCCTCTTAAAACCTTTAAAACAATAGACCACATTCTCAACTCATTCATATGGGGACCCAATCGCCATAAGTTAGCGTGGCACACTCTGAAAAATCCGACCTCCTCGGGGGGAACGGCTCTCCCAGACCTACATGCCTATTATATAGCGGCACAACTCTCACACATATACCACCTCCACAAAACTGATAGCATCAGATATCAAACCTTGATATGTAAAAAACCAAACTCAGCTACCAACTCCCCTCTTCAAGTAATATTCAGAGGCAGGGGCGGAGGGAGGGGCTGGGCTGTTCGGAACCCCCTACTGCACCAACATAAAAGCATTTGGGAAATTGTAGTTAAACTTATAGGGGCGGATTTTTTTCACTCACATACACCATTATGGCACAACTCGCAACTGCCGGAGCTGATACATATGCCAGGAGCGACTGTATGGGCGGCAAAAGGTATAGTGTACCTATTCCAAGTAATTTCCCCTCTGGGTGTAAGAAGTTTTCAATCACTACAGGATGAGTTTGAATTACCCCCACACATGAAATTTAGATACATCCAGCTGAGACACGCGCTTGGAACCCAATTCGCGGAGGGACTCCCCAGCCCACAGATGCTTCCAATGGTTGACATAATCATAGGTAATGACCCAGAGAAATTAATATCCAGTCTATACAGTATCATACGCACACGTACGGTAGCGAGAGTTATCGACACGGCTAAGATCAGATGGGAAATAGATATTGGCCCTGTGGACGACTCGGACTGGGATGAGATATTGGAAAATGTTAAACAGACATCACCCAGACTCTCTGACCGTCTTACCCAACTATATATCATTCATAGGTCCTACCTTACTCCGTCCAGACTATCTAAATTTCGCCCAGATCAGAGCCCGGACTGCCCAAGGTGCTCAGACAACCCATGTACTTTTTTCCATCTGATCTGGGCTTGTCCTCATATTCAGAGTTACTGGGCACAAATTATCAAATTCCTACACGACCAAATGGGCTCCCCAGTGCAGCTGGACCCCAGGCTGTGTCTCTTTGGACTGCTTCCTGACACTGCAATCGAGAAATATCAAGCCACATTCTTGCAGGAAACTCTTTTCTGTGCTAGAAAAGTGGTAGCTAAATGCTGGATGAGGACTCACTCCCCCTCAATACAGAACTGGATTGCTGAGGTCAATAAGTCACTCCCTAATAAAAAGCTGCTCTACAAACATAGGGGATGCTCGCACAAATACCATCGGATATGGGATAAATGGCTAGAAACTAGTGATACATGTACAGAATAATCTACCGTAAGCATAACATAAGGGCATAATGAGACCATGATAAATTTTACATTTTGTAGTATTAGTAAAACCTGTTGTAAAATATGCCAACGCACTACATGCTTAGTAAAGGCAACTAAATCTATAATGCTATGCTATTACGTGAAAAGTCTGAGTTAGAGACAAACCCATGATACAATGTAATCATATAACTTTCCCCCTTTTTTTTTTTTTTTTTTTTGTTCTTTTCGGTCTGATGTAAAATATAGTCTACTCCTGTAACCGTATGTTGTATATGCTATATATGTATGTCATGAATATAAATAAACATGTTCTTTTTCAAAAAAAAAAAAAAATAGGGGATGTTTGCCGTGGGGACCACTGGCTTCACCAACTCCAGCAGTTTTCTCCAGCGCTGTCTGCCTCTTTTTAAACAAAAGATGTAATGTAGATGTTTCACCTGCCACAGACAGGGCAGCTCCCTGTACTTGTCTATGAACAGGGGGAGGAAGTTGTGGTCATTGAAGCCATCCATTTTATCTGCAAGACACAACACAAGACAAACCCTAATGTCAGGCAAAACTCTCCTAATCTTGTTACAATATAGGCCTCAATCTAGAAGCAGTATAGGCCCAAGTTTTGCTCTTACCTTCGTTATCACGATCGGCGCCTCCGATACTCCTTCCTCCGCTCACAGATCGTATGTACTACGCACGCGTGTTACGCTTTATACACACTGCGCATGCGTGTAACTCCGCCCGCCCCTGACGTTCTTTCTAGTCTATTCCCCGCCCCTTCTCGTTCGGCGCAGTGGGGGAAGAGCACATGGCGGAGACACAGCAGGTGTGTGCTAATTACAGCAACGAGGAGGAGGAGGAAAGCCCGGAGCCTGAAACATCTGGATCCAGAAGGAGAAGATTTAAGGCATCGAATATGTCCTTTGGGGAGATGTTGGAGATGGTCGACATCCTGAAGAAGGCCGACTATGACGGGAAGTATGGACCTTACCCCAACCCCAATGTCAGAAAGGCCAAGATCATGGCGAAAGTGGTCAAAAGTCTGCAACGAAATTTCGGGGTACATCGATCGAAAGATCAGACCGGGAAATGGTGGTCGGACCTCAAATTAAGAGAGCATGAGCAGTACAGAAAGATCCGGAGAGTGCTGCAAAAAAGTAAGTAGTTGTGCTGTGTTCCTATTCTTTTTATGTTTATTACGTTCTTGCTGCTCCATGTGCTTTTCTTAACTGTTATCCAGTTTAAAATGTCAACTTTCATGTTCATGGGCACATTATTCGTTCGTATCAAACATTTTTCCTTCGGCCTAGAAAACACCATTGTTTTGGCCATATGCATTTGCCCACATTTTTTAGGGCCTACTTGTCTGAAAATAATTTGGTTGTGTAGATGGGTTTGTTACTAGAATGAAATGCAAACTAGATTCTGTGTAAGGAGAGGACACTCAGCAGCTGTTTACACATCTGGACGCTGGAGCACTAGTGTGGGACACAAGAACTCCCTTTTTATTAGGGGGCCCACACAGGTGCTCCAGTGTATACTATAGGGGTGTCTCCATCTGTGAAGCTTGTACAAAACAGGTAAGTATTGAAGCTTGACAAAGGACAAGAAAAATGCAACATCTTGGAACTCTGCCAAAACAGACAATTGTACCACACTTCCAAGCAATGTTTCATATTTATAGTTCTGCCATCAAATATCTGTGTGCTAAGTATACCTATTTTTTGTACATAGGGGAGAAAAGACTCGGAGGACACCCTTCATTCGAGGAGACCAGAGACCCCCCACCTCTGGAAGAAGGGGAAATCCACCCAAGACAAGCAGAGCAGGAGGAGGAAGACGTGGTGGAAATTGGCACCACAACAGGTGAGTGTCTGTGACCACAGGCTTAGGTAAGAGATGGATGCCGGCATATTTATAATACATGGTGTTTTTTGGTTTCTATCTTTTTAGGTGATCGTGATGTTGTGGATCCAGATCCTTTCACCTCGGAAAGTGCACAGATCCTGATCGGGGAGATGATGGGGTGTAATAGGGACTTGGAAAACATCAAGAAAAACATCAATGATGTTCTTCAAAAAATGAAGAACATCATTGATGTTTTAGGGAGAGTTTAAAACCCCTCCAAATTCCTTTGGTTTTTTGTGTGCTAAAACTTTTTGACATTTTTTGACAAATTTGAGAAAAGCCAAATTTTTAAGATGCACACAGTGTGTCAACATGTGCTATCTGCCATCACGGGATATCAATGGACGCGTTTTGGGGGTGCAACCCCTTCCTCAATAAATAAAGTAGCTGTGAGGAAGGGGTTGCACCCCCAAAATACGTCTCTTGATCCCCCGTGATGGCAGGTAGCACATGTTGACATTCATAAATTTGTGTGCATCTTCAAAATTTGGCTTTTCCTGGGGTGACTTCACCCCATCTGAACGCAATATCAAACACAGTTCCTAAATACTCATGTCTGATATTGCCTTCAAGTTCTACCAAAAGTGAACTTTGTAAGTTCAAGATTTGTGTCTTTCTTGTTGGTTTTAAACATGCCTGTTTTATCTTAAATGGACATTTCTACTTTTTCTAATGTGACCCCAAAAATTGTTATACAACAAACATGTTGGTTTGTTTTAAAAAACCTTTTCTAAATGCACAAGTGATTGTGCTGGTATTAAAAAGATTGTTAATCAAGAATGTGTGGATTATTGTCTCAACGCTACAACACTTTTGTGGTGCTCTAATTGGTGTTTTCTGTGACAATGGGTGTTATTTCCTAAGGGCAAATCCACTTTGCACTACAAGTGCAGTTTCAACTGCACTTGTAGTGCAAAGTGTCTTTGCCTTTAGTAAATAACACCCAACAGTGCTTTGTAAGGTTACACAATCAGGCCATTTTCAGGACTCACCACATTTCTGTCAGGGTCAGCTAAAACAAACACAAGCAGTAAATGTCACCAAAGATTTGAGTAGTTATTTGTATTTTTTTATTATAAAAAGGTTTCAGACATTGTCTGGCATATTGATAGCACCCCTACCCGCAAAGTATTCAAGGTATCTTATCCGGACATCACTGGCACTCAGGGGGGGGCAAGCCAGGACGGCCACTTTCAAGCGCCGTCAGGGTTGTTTCATTTTGAATTCCAGCCTCAGGCCCAACTGAGCCAGCATAGTTGGCAGAATGTTGCCGTAAAAAGTTGTGTAGAACACAGCACGCCAGGATTATATGATTTAGTTTATACTCCGCCATATGTATGGGTGTAAGAAATAAGCGGAACCGGCTGGCCATGATTCCAAACATGTTCTCCACCACTCTTTTGGCTCTGGCCAGCCGGTAATTTTAAAACCCTCTGGTCCGGGGTGAGGGTCCTCATCGGGAATGGCCGCATAAGATGGTCCCCCAGTGCAAATGCTTCATCCGCAACGAATACGAATGGGAGTCCTTCCACATTGTCTTCTGGAGGTGGCAAGTCCAAGCTGCCATTCTGGAGACGCCTGTAGAACTCCGTCTGGGTGATGACTCCACCATCAGACATCCGGCCATTCTTCCCCACGTCCACATACAGGAACTCATAAGTAGCCGACACCACCGCCAACACCACAATACTATTGAACCCCTTATAATTATAATAGTCCGACCCCGAGTTGGGTGGTGGGACGATGTGGACGTGTTTCCCATCAATTGCCCCTCCGCAGTTAGGAAAGTCGCACCACTGGGCAAAGTGGGAGGCCACAGTCTGCCATTCCTGTGGCGTGGAAGGAAACTGTGGAGTCAAACTAAAAAAAAAATTTAGTCATTTTGCACATAAACAGAGAAAGCAGATTAGACACAAACATTCTTGGCCAACATCAAGATAACATTTATTTGAGGGAGTTTTTAAAGACCAAAGTATAAGGTACACCTATCAGATCCCCCCTCCCCCCCTCTCATGGGCCATTTCTAACATTATAGGGGGGGGGGGACTCTTGGACAGGTAACCCTCTCCACTTCATTGAGAGATGAATGCCTAAATAATGTGTATTACTTTCAACAGCCCCTCCTTAGTTACACTATTGGCAGCCCACTGGACAGGTAAGAAGTGTCATAATACGAAGATATAAATACATACTGTACACATTTGAGCACATTTGGACATTCTGCTATTACCTATCAAGATAATAATAGTATACAAAAACTTTTAACAGTACCATTTGAAAGTATGCAGGCAGACCCTTGCACTACATGCTTTGGGGAATTCATCCATAAATCTGACCACAAAAGAGGTGGGTATAGTGTGTAACGGTTTGGCAAAGTCAGCAGATAGATGATTGAGGATAGGTAGAGAATTGTTATCAGCTGACTTAGCAGTTGGGGGGAAGGAGGGTTAAAAATGATTTGGGGACCCCCAAAAAAGCCTCTGGCACTCTGCCTGAATTTAAAGCACAAATCACATTTCAAAACATTTTAGGGGGTGTTTGGGGTAAAGCACTACTATGGAGCTGATAAAATACATTGTTAAGTGACTAAATGAGGTGAATATAGGGCCAGGAGACCATGCTGGGGAGGTAAGTGAAGGCAAATATGTATGAAGGACAACAAAAATAATGACATAAAAATCCAGCATGCATGAGGACAAAGGGGACATTCACAGCATATTACAATCATGGTAATTAGGGAATGAGGAAAGAAATACAATATATTATCAAACATTAAATACAATAAAATGTGATATTAAAGGATAAAAATCTTACCTTAATATACTCCTTCTGCAGGACCTGGATGATGGCAGAACAGGTCTCTGGGATAATGATCCCCAGAGCCTGGGGGGAGATGCCTGTTGAGAACTTCAAGTCCTGCAGGCTTCTCCCCGTCGCCAAGTACCGCAGGGTGGCGACTAGCCTCTGCTCTGGAGTGATGGCTTGCCTCATGCAGGTATCCTGCCTGCTGATATAGGGGGTCAGCAAAGCCAACAAATGGTGAAATACGGGGTCCGTCATCCGGAGAAAGTTCCTGAAATCATCAGGATTATTCTCACGGATCTCACGGAGCAAAAGCATATGACAGAACTGGTCACGCTGAAGCAACCAATTCTTGGTCCATGAACTCCTCCCCACCCTTTTCATGGACTGGACTTGTGTCAAGGTAAGGACTCCAACACCAAGCCCCCGCACAGCACGAACTCTACGAGGAGTACGTATACGTAACATGGCTAGAAAACGGTCGGCTGCTTAGAACGAAGTAACAGAACGCACTGAAGAACAGCAAGGCCTGTGAAGAGCGACCTGAAAAACAGTAACGAGCAGACAAGATCGCACTGAATAGTACAATACGAACTGACTGCACACACTGAAGAGCAGATACAAACCCACAAGCACAAACTGAACAGCAGAAAACGATCTGAAAACCACGAGTCTGAAAAAGCGCGAATCGTCTCTCACCAAACTTTTACTAACACGAGATTAGCAAAAGGAGCCCAAAGGGTGCCGCGCTTGGTTCTGAACTGGCCTTTTCTAGTCTCGTCATACGTGGTGTACGTCACCACGTTCTTGGGGATCGGAAATTCCGACAACTTTGTGCGACCGTGTGTACGCAAAACAAGTTTGAGCCAGCATCCGTCGGAAAAAATCCATGGATTTTGTTGTCGGAATGTCCGATCAATGTCCGATCGTGTGTACGGGGCATATGAGATTTGACTCATTTGGGAGGTGAGCACGCATTTTTACTGGTGGTGGTGTGCACTCCTTTTGAGGATGAACATACACTGTGGTGGAATTGTGTGGATACACTGATCACAAGAAGAGTTTTTCATGTTTTATTTCTTCATTTTTTTCATTTTATGGACTATTCATTTATATGTAGGATTTATTTATTTTAGACATTTGCCCTTTATATTTATAATTTTACACATAGCGCTACATTTATTTATTTACTATCCATTTTGAAATTAGTGTGGTGTACCACTTGGAATGTTTAGCAGCTGTGCACGTATATTATTAGGTTATCTTATTTAAACATCACAATATTTTTTACATCTTATAGTTTGTATATGTGCCTCACACTTTTTAAGGGACCAAAAGTAATGGGACAATTGGCTGCTCAGCTGTTCCATGGCCAGGTGTGTTATTCCCTCATTATCCCATTTACAAGGAGCAGATAAAAAGTCCAGAGTTCATTGCAAGTGTGCTATTTGCATGTGGAATCTGTTGCTGTCAACTCTCAATATGAGATCCAAAGAGCTGTCACCATCAGTGAAGCAATCCATCATTAACCACTTCAGCCCCGGAAGGATTTACCCTCTTTCTGACCAGAGCACTTTTTACAATTCGGCACTGCGTCGCTTTAACTGCTAATTGCGCGGTCATGCAATGCTCTACCCAAACGAAATTTGCGTCCTTTTCTTCCCACAAATAGAGCTTTCTTTTGATGGTATTTGATCACCTCTGCCGTTTTTATTTTTTGCGCTATAAACGGAAAAAGACTGAAAATTTTGAAAAAAAATGATATTTTCTACTTTTTGTTATAAAAAAAATCCAATAAACTAAATTTTAGTCATACATTTAGGCCAAAATGTATTCGGCCACATGTCTTTGGTAAAAAAAATGTCAATAAGCGTATATTTATTGGTTTGCGCAAAAGTTATAGCGTCTACAAACTAGGGTACATTTTCTGTAATTTACACAGCTTTTAGTTTATGACTGCCTATGTCATTTCTTGAGGTGCTAAAATGGCAGGGCAGTACAAAACCCCCCCAAATGACCCCATTTTGGAAAGTAGACACCCCAAGGAAATTGCTGAGAGGCATGTTGAACCCATTGAATATTTATTTTTTTTGTCCCAAGTGATTGAATAATGACAAAAAAAAAAAAATTTACAAAAAGTTGTCACTAAATGATATATTGCTCACACAGGCCATGGGCATATGTGGAATTGCACCCCAAAATACATTCAGCTGCTTCTCCTGAGTACAGGGATACCACATGTGTGGCAATTTTTGGGAGCCTAGCCGCGTACGGGGCCCCGAAAACCCAGCACCACCTTCAGGATTTCTAAGGGCATACATTTTTGATTTTACTCCTCACTACCTATCACAGTTTTGAAGGCCATAAAATGCCAAGATGGCACAAACCCCCCCCAAATGACCCCATTTTGGAAAGTAGACACCCCAAGCTATTTGCTGAGAGGCATGGTGAGTATTTTGCAGCTCTCATTTGTTTTTGAAAATGAAGAAAGACCAGAAAAATTTTTTTTTTTTTTCTTTTTTCAATTTTCAAAACTTTGTGACAAAAAGTGAGGTCTGCAAAATACTCACTATACCTCTCAGCAAATAGCTTGGGGTGTTTACTTTCCAAAATGGGGTAATTTGGGGGGGGTTTGTGCCACCTGGGCATTCCATGGCCTCCGAAACTGTGATAGGCAGTGAAGAGTGAAATCAAAAATTTACGGCCTTAGAAAGCCTGAAGGCGGTGCTTGGTTTTCGGGGTCCCGTGCGCGGCTAGGCTCCCAAAAAGTCCCACACATGTGGTATCCCCGTACTCAGGAGAAGCAACAGAATTTATTTTGGGGTGTAATTTCACATATTCCCATGGCATGTTTGAGCAATATAACATTTAGTGACAACTTTGTGCAAAAAAAAAAAAAAAAAATTTGTCTCTTTCCCGCTACTTGTGTCACAATATAAAATATTCCATGGACTCGACATGCCTCTCAGCAAATAGCTTGGGGTGTCTACTTTCCAAAATGGGGTCATTTGGGGGGGGGGTTTGAACTGTCCTGGCATTTTATGCACAACATTTAGAAGCTTATGTCACACATCACCCACTCTTCTAACCACTTGAAGACAAAGCCCTTTCTGACACTTTTTGATTACATGAAAAAATAATTTTTTTTGCAAGAAAATTACTTTGAACCCCCAAACATTATATATTATTTTAAAGCAAATGCCCTACAGATTAAAATGGTGGGTGTTTCATTTTTTTTTTTTCACACAGTATTTGCGCAGCGATTTTCAAACGCATTTTTTGGGGAAAAAACACACTTTTTTTAAATTTTAATGCACTAAAACACACTATATTGCCCAAATGTTTGATGAAATAAAAAAGATGATCTTAGGCCGAGTACATGGATACCAAACATGACATGCTTTAAAATTGCGCACAAACGTGCAGTGGCAACAAAATTAATACATTTTTAAAAGCCTTTAAAAGCCTTTACAGGTTACCACTTTAGATTTACAGAGGAGGTCTACTGCTAAAATTACTGCCCTCGATCTGACCTTCGCGGTGATACCTCACATGCATGGTGCAATTGCTGTTTACATTTGACGCCAGACCGCCGCTTGCGTTCGCCTTAGCGCGAGAGCAGGGGGGACAGGGGTGCTTTTTATTTATTTATTTTTTTTCTTTATTATTTTTTTTGCTTTTTTATCTTATTTTTAAACTGTTCATTTCATTTTTTTTTTTTTTTATCATTTTTATTGTTATCTCAGGGAATGTAAATATCCCCTATGATAGCAATAGGTAGTGACAGGTACTCTTTTTTTGAAAAAATTGGGGTCTATTAGACCCTAGATCTCTCCTCTGCCCTCAAAGCATCTGACCACACCAAGATCGGTGTGATAAAATGCTTCCCCAATTTCCCAATGGCGCTATTTACATCCGGCGAAATCTAAGTCATAAAATGCTCGTAGCTTCCGGTTTCTTAGGCCATAGAGATGTTTGGAGCCACTCTGGTCTCTGATCAGCTCTATGGTCAGCTGGCTGAATCACCGGCTGCATTCTCAGGTTCCCTGTTGAGACAGGAGAGTCAGAGAAAAACACGGAAGACGGTGGGGGGGGGGCATTCCCTCCCACTGCTTGTAAAAGCAGTCTAGAGGCTAATTAGCCGCTAGGATTGCTTTTACATGAAAGCCGACCGCTGGCTAAAAAGAATGATACCAAGATGATACCTAAACCTGCAGGCATCATTCTGGTATAACCACTCAAAGTCGTGAATGGCGTACCTGAAGACAAAAAAATGGTTAACAATAAAGCACAGTAAACGGTAAAGTATAAAAAAATTGCATACCTGAAAAGCAAACATGATAAAACATAATAACAATAAAACATTGCAGAATAGAATACAGTAAAAAAGAGCAGAACAATAGAGAGAGAGAACAATAAAACGACAACTATTTTTTTTTATTTTTGTTTGTGTTTTTTTTTTTTTTTACACTTTTTTTTGTAACTGTAACTTTTATAACTGTAACCGGTTCCAGGTTCGGGTCTCTCAAAATGCGATGGCATCTTGGGAGACCCTGTGAAAGTGTGCCTAGTCTGTGCAATGCTGTACCCTACGCTAATACTCAACTAGTGCATGGTAGCGTTCAAAACATTCACCAATGCAAAGACCAGGATTGTCAGGACAGGAGGGACAATAATAGCGGGTGTCACGCCTATATCCGCGCTTGCTGCAGACACAACATCTTTTTTGGGGGGGTTCGTTGGGTAGGGGTACTTGGGAGGATATATAAATGCCTCTCATGCAGCCGACTGCATTTGGTTGGGGATGTGAATGGGGGAAGTACGGGCGCTGCAGAAGCGGTGGGTTCCCAATTAGGATTGGCGAATGCAGCAGGAAGGGCACTATGGGCACGACGGGCCTGTGTTTGTCTTTTTGGTGGCAGCGGGACACTACTTGTGCTTGCCACCTCACCAGCTTGAACTGCACTTATGGGACTCGCCACGTCACCAAGTGTTACTGCAGTGCTGGTTTGACTACGACCGGGGTGTACTAGGCCGCTGGTGCTTGCCAGTTCACCAAAACGCTACAAAAAAAAGTGACAGTGATCGATCGATACTGCACTTGGGTGGGCTGGACTGGGCTGGGCCGGGCGGAGGGGCAAAACGCAGGTGCTAGCAGGTATCTGGGCTGATCCCGCTAACACTGCGTTTTTGGGAACCCTAAACTGCTGGGGACGCTAGTATAGATCTGATCGGATCAGATATTGATGCGTTCAGATACTATACCACTAAGGGAGGCGTATGCTGCGTGCGTGGGTGTTCGCGGTACTGGCGCTAATCTGACGCTGCCTAGGGCGACGCATATCACCGCCGGGCGATCAGGGGGCTAAACCTTTTTTCGGTAATAAACGGCGGGTGCCCTGACACTATAAAAAATAAACGAACTAACCAGCGTCACCCGTAACGGTTATACGGTGATCAGTGGTAAAAGGGTTAACTAGGGGGCCATCAATGGGTTAAAACATTTATTAGATAGTATATGGGGGTCCCTGTCGCTATAAAACACTGACGGCGAACCTATATATTTACGTCCCTAACTAGCGTCACCAGCGACACTAATACAGCGATCAGAAAAATGATCGCTTAGCGACACTGGTGACGGGGGGTGATCAAGGGGTTAAAACTTTATTAGGGGGGGTAAGGGGGGTACCCTAGACTTACAGGGGGCTAAACCTTTATTCGGTAATAAACGGCGGGTGCCCTGACACTATAAAAAATAAACGAACTAACCAGCGTCACCCGTAATGGTTATATGGTGATCAGTGGTGAAAGGGTTAACTAGAGGGCAATCAAGGGGTTAAAACATTTATTAGGTAGTATATGGGGGTCCCTGTCATTATAAAACACTGACGGCGAACCTAAATATTTACGTCCCTAACTAGCGTCACCAGCGACACTAATACAGCGATCAGAAAAATGATCGCTTAGTGACACTGGTGAGGGGGGGTGATCAAGGGGTTAAAACTTTATTAGGGGGGGTTAGGGGGGTACCCTAGACCTACAGGGGGGTAACAGTAACTGTCCCAACACTGCTAACTGTCACAAACTGACACTATGCAGTAATCAGGAAAAAAAAAAAAAAAAAAAAAAACCTGCTTGGTGTCAGTTTGTGACAGGGGGGGGGGTGATTGGGGGGGGATCGGGGGGCGATCGGGGGGGGATCGGGGGTGTAATGTATGCCTGGCATGTTCTACAGTGTGTGTGTGTGTGTTGGTGCACTTACATGTCATCTCTCCTCGGCGCTGGAACGGAAACTGGCCAGCCGAGGAGAGATGACATCACATCCTCTGCCTCAGTGTACTATACAGAGGCAGGGGATGTTTCTCATTGGCTGGGAGCGATCGCGAGGGGGGGGGCCACGATCGGATGGCCTCCCCCTCGTCTCTCATCGCTTCCAACCAAATGCCGACCGCAGCTGGCACCGGGGGGGGTCCGATCGGACCCCCCACCCGCGGGAAGGCAATCACGTTTCAGGTACGTGATTTTGCCTGCCCGTGCCGCTCTGCTCACGTATATAGGCGTGAGGCGGTCGGCAAGTGGTTAAGCTGAAAAAACAAAACAAACCCATCAGAGTGATAGAAAAAACATTAGGTGTGGCCAAATCAACTGTTTAGAACATCCTTAAAAAGAAAGAACGCACCAGTGAGCTCAGCATCACCAAAAGACCAGGAAGAGCACAGAAAACAACTGTGGTGGATGACGAAGAATTCTTTCCCTGGTGAAGAAAACACCCTTCACAACAGTTTTTTTTCTCTTAAATAGTCTTTATTAACATCTCTTAACTTTACATACACCATGTTAAAAACAACCGCAAGTTCAAGTATACATACTCTGTTGGAAGAGAGACCGTGTGACCCTCAGCCGTTCCACTCCATACTCCTATTACAACTACATATCTTATCCAACAGCTAGCCTCCTATGGTACATTAGGACGACAGGTAGTTATTTTCCCCCATACCCTCCCATCTTCCCCTTGCTTCCGTCCCTCCCTAAACCAGAGCCTCCCTTTTATTCCTGACATCCTACGCTTACTAACCAGGGGTTCCACATCTTTTTAAATTTTTTAAGGCTCCCTCTTCTGATATATAGGGCTCTCTCCTTCCATATTACGTTGTTTATTGTTTTAACCCACTCATCGACTGCCGGGGGGAGGGCTGATTGCCATCTCTGCATAATAAGCTTCCGAGCTTGGTATAAGCATCTCAAAACCGCTATCCTGACCGCTGTCTCCTCCAAACTCCATACCCTATATCCAAGAATGCAGAGTCTGACATCTGCCTCTAAAAGAATCCCCCACTTGTCTCCAATAGAGCCCACAACCCCCAACCAGTACCGTACCAGTTTAGGGCACCTCCATACCATATGTATCAGATCACCCTCCTCCCCACACCTGGGGCACTTGGCATCGGGACTTACACCAAAGCGGAATAGTTTTTTTGGGGTGTAGTATGCTCTATATAGCAACATTAGGTGGGAGAGTCTCTGTGCAGGTGAAACTGAAACCTCCTGCCCCACCTCCAAAACTTCCCTCCATTGTGTATCAGTTAACTTTCCCACATCCTTCTCCCACCCCTCCCTGCAGCCAAGGTGCTCTGGACTAACGATGGCTTCCTTGCATAATTGCGTGTATATTCTGGAGATAAAACCCTTCATCTGCCCGGGTCTAATCACTCTCTGTAGCAGTACAGCATCTGTCCAAACTAGGGGACCTACCCTAAATTGTGCCTCCAGGGCCGCTCTCATTTGTAAATACCTGAAAAATGTTTGTTTTGGGATACTATATTCTTTTTGGAGGTCCTCAAAGGTTTTCAATACGTTCCCTCGATACAGTTGGGCCAGCCTATTTATACCCCACCTCACCCATTCCTTAAATTCCCCCATAGCCACAATCTCCTGTAGGTTTCTGTTGTGCCAGAGGGGAGCGAATTCTGTAAACCCGGCATATCCCATTAAGGTCTTAGTTGCTTTCCAAACTTTTATTATTAACTTGGTTGTGGGACCGCTACCAGGTAATGAGTCTGCCTCCAGTGCCTCCACTACGGTTTTATGGGGTGCTTCCAGAGTTAACAAACCTCTATCAGCATAACCACCCCCTATATGCTGTAGCTGTGCCGCCAAAAAGTAGCACCTCGGATGTGGGAGAGCTATTCCTCCTTCTTTAACTGGCAGTTGTAGGTTCTGAAGGCTGATCCTGGCCTTCCCTCTCCTCCATAACAGTTCCCTAAAGAGTGAGTCTATCTTTTTAAACCACTTTTTATTCACCCACACTGGTGAATTGTGTAACAAGTACAACAATTGAGGCAACCAGACCATCTTAATTAAGTTGCCCCTTCCTGCTACGGATAGGGGCAGCCGACTCCAGATGTCAATTTTACGCTTGAATTTGCCCAGTAATGGAACTAGATTATCTACAATGTACTGATTGGGATCTTTTGACATATTTATACCCAAATAACGAATCATTGAAACTACTTTTAGGTATGGAATTCCCAATAAGTCCTGACCCTTGGGTGTATCTAGTGGCAATAGTGCAGACTTCCTCCAGTTCACCACCAGTCCCGACACTTTGCCAAACTTCTCCATTATATCCATTACCTGCCTAAGAGAGCCTTCCGTATCCCCCAAAAACAATAAAACATCGTCGGCATACAGGGCAATCCTCTCCTCTCCTATACTTCTTACGAACCCCTCGATCTTTGAGCTGGACCTTATATGAATTGCTAGTGGCTCCATGGCAAGGGCAAAAAGCAGGGGGGACAGGGGGCACCCCTGTCTTGTTCCCCTTTCTAAGCATATTTTCCCTGAAAGGTCTTTATTAACCCTAACCCTTGCGCTTGGGCCCCTATACAATATTTTTATCCACCTTCTGAAAACCGGACCCAGGCCGAACTCCTCCAACACCCGCCAGAGATAGGGCCACTCCAAACTATCAAAGGCCTTGGTTATGTCCAGCGATAATACTGCTCTTGATCCCATATTCTCTGTCGGGGTCTGAAGGTTCATATAAGCCCTCCTGATGTTCATGCTCGTGGTTCTATGAGAGATGAATCCCGTTTGGTCCACGTGAATAAGTTTATGCATAACTTTATTAAGCCTGGTAGCCAGCACCCTTGCCAGGATCTTGGCGTCTGTACACAACAGGGATATAGGCCTATATGCCGACGGGTCCAGTGGGTCACCCCCTTCTTTATGAAGCAGGATAATATCTGTTTCAGACATCGAAACAGGCAAACATCCTCCCTGTAAAGCCCAGTTCAGTGTTTTCAATAATTCTGGCAGGAGAATCTTCCCATACTGCTTATAGGTTTCTACCGGGAGACCATCCGGTCCTGGAGATTTTTGGTTTGCCATCCCATTTACAGCTTGTTGCACTTCAGCTAGTGTAATTGGCACATCTATACCCACTCTATCCTCTTCAGTAACCATTGGGACCCTTATATCCTTAAAAAAAAATTCCATTTCCTTCTCGACGATCCCTTGTGACCTATACAGCCTCTCATAGTACTTCTCGAATACGCCTGTGATTTCTAGACTCTGAGAGGATATCTCGTCCCTTTGGGGTCCTAATTGCCGGGATCATCGAGGAGGAGTTGGTTTTTACCAGGTAGGCCAGCATACGTCCCACACTTTCCCCTTCCCCAAAGGTCCGTTGTTTCTGGAAAAGTTGCTTGTTTTCACCCCTCTTCAGGACTGCTACTCTATAGGACTCCTGTTTTTCCTCCGACCATTTCTGCTTCTCTGGAGTAGGATCTTCTATAAATTGCTTCTCTGCTATCTCCAATTCCCTCCTGATTCCTTCCTCCCACTCCCTTGCCCTCTTTTTAATTCCTGCCACCCCCTGAATTAGAATACCCCTGAGGAATGCCTTCAGTGTGTCCCATTGTACACCCACTGTAGTTGAGCCTTCATTAGATTTTAAGAAGTCTTCTAACTTTGTTATTATCCTCTCTGGTTCCCCCATTAACTCCAACCAATATGAGCTTAGCTTCCAAAACCTTCTAGCCTCCCTGACCCCTATGCCCACTGAAGCCACCATCAGGGAGTGATCCGAGATCCCTCTTGGATAATATACTACATCCTTTATTAATGGTACTGCCTCCACGTTCCTCAGAGTCATATCAATCCTGGAAAAGGTGGAGTGGGAGGCGGAAAAACAGGAATACTGCCTTACTCCGGGGTTCCGAGCCCTCCAAATATCCAGTAGACCTGCCTCCTCTAAAAATTGGCCCAACCGGCCCCCTGCTAAACTATCTGCTTGGGCTCTCGACGGGTATCTGTCCAGCTCTCTATTCAGCACCTCGTTAAAGTCCCCTAATACTATCACCGGGGTGTCTGTTTTATCCAGCATAAAATCCAGCAGGTTGTATAACACTTCCAATTTAAAAGGTGGGGGGATATAAATGTTGGCAATGACATACATTCTGTTTTCAATAGAGCAATATAAAAAAACATAACAACCCAAGCTATCTATCCTGGTCTGCCTGCAGGAGAACATCACATTTCTTGTTACCAATATACTCACCCCCCTAGAGTAAGAGGAGTAAACCGAGTGGTATTGGGCCTGAAACCTCCTACTTGGTAGACGGGTCAACGTGTCCTTTGTCAGGTGTGTCTCCTGTAGGCAGACCAACCCCACCCCTCCTCTCCAATAACGAAAAAATGGCAGCCCTCTTGTTTGGGTTCCCCATCCCCCGAACGTTCCAGGAGCCTATTTTAAGGACCTTAGACTGCATCAAACAGGCAACAGGCGAGAGCTGGCCTCTAAGGAACCAAAAATAATGGGCGCCTTAAACTTGGTACAGTGTCTTGTGCCAGAGAGTAACACTTTCTTACCCATTATAACTCCCAAAGAACCCATAAAATAGCTAAGGTGAAAATCCTCTATTAATACCATATTGTGCACTACACGTAAATAGAAGGAGAAGAAAAGAAAAGAAAAATAAAAAAAAACGTGTTCCCATAGTTACCCCCCGTACTTTATACCCCATAGGGCTTTCATACTATTATATTCCATTCCAGTAAACGTTCTAAATATCCCCTTTCTCATAGTGTTTAGATTTACCACACATGTGCTTAATCCTACCTCCCCCCTCCCCCCCTAGCTGCCCTCCCAAGTGCTATGTGCATTTTAATTTCTCTTAGAAATAATTTTACAACCCTTCTCCCACTCCACCCCCCACCACCTCTCCCCCCCCCACCAGACCCCCCCAACCCCCCCACCCCCCCACCAATCCCCCCCACAACCCTCCCCCCCTCCCCCACCTTACCAGGTTTGCCCCTGGGGCTCTATTCGTGACCACCTCATATATTCCTTTCAAAATAACCCTTCCTAACATCCCCCCCCCACCCTCCACCTCTAGCAACCACATGTACAAAATTTTAAATATAATATCCTCCATATCCCCCATTCCTACTCTACCATACACCCTCATTTTACTCTCTATACCAAGTTCATATCGCTTCCCACAGTCCAGATCTTCTTATCTTCCTATCAAGCATCCTAAGACTCTGGGCTCCTTTCTTTGGGCTTCAGTCTCTGTTTGTTTTCTTCATACCAACGGGTTACCCCCACCGGGGAATCAAAAAAGAGAACCTCTCCAATTGCCTCAACCCGTAGCCTGGCTGGATACAGTAAGGCATACTTGAGTTCAAATTTTTGTAGGGTGCGTTTGATCTCCACAAAACCTTCCCTGCGTCTCTGCAGCTCCGGTGAAAAGTCCGCAAAGAATGAAACCTTTACTCCGTTGTAAAAAATAAGCCCCTTCTCTCTGGCTTTACGCAATAAAATTATCTTGTCACAGTGGTTCAGGAATTTCATTAATAAGGACCTGGGGCGCCCTCCAGGGAGCGGAGCCCTGAGGGGGACCCGGTGGGCTCTCTCAATTGCAAACTGTGGGGAAAATGCATCCCTTCCAAATGTTTCTGTGAGCCATCCTTCCAAAAAGGCAATGGGACTCTGCCCTTCACATCTCTCTCGGAGACCCACTATTCTTATATTGTTTCTCAGGCGGTTTTCCATTTCATCCATTTTTTCATTAATTCTACCCAGTTGTTCCTTCATAGATTTAACATCTTGTTGTAGGGGAAAAACATCGTCTTCCACTTGGCTCACTCTTCCCTCCAAACCAGTTATTCTATCTACTGCCTTTTGTAACTCCTGCTTTATTATTAGTAGTTCATCTTTAACCTCTTTAATTTGGCAGCTTAGCCCCTCCACTGATGCCTTACAAGAATTGATTGCCTTTATGAGCCAGGGAGCCCAACACTACCAGAAGGGAACAAGTAGGGCACGAGAGAAGCCGGGTAGCAGCAGGGGAAAAAAAAAAAAAAAAAAGTTAACCGGGGTTACACAGGCAGGTACCGTCTCTTTAATGCAGGGAGCTAACTACAACCCTGCAATCTCCACTCAGCCGGGGTACATGTTCAGCAGTTTAATAAGTTGATATACTGGTCAAATATGTCACAGCTGCCCGTTCACTTCTCCGTCCCCCTGTTACAATACAGGGTAACAACCTTCTGCCTTTCAGCCAGGCACAATGAACTGTGCTTAATTGAGAGGGTTAGAACCCTCATTCAAGTCCCGCTCACCTGCTCCAGACTCCAAAGTCCCAGGACCCAGCGTCCAGCTCCTTACCGGTCTCTGCGGTGTATCATGAGCCGTTTAACATCAGCATAGGTTCACCACCGTTTTTCAGATCCAACCGTTCCCCCTCTCCTCCTCTCTCGCCGCTCCGTAGCGGTACACTGAGAGCCGCTCCGCCAACTTCCGGGTACGCAGGCGCAGTACCTGCCGAGGCTCCAGTGAGAGAGTCACAGCGCAGCTGACTTGCACTAGTAACCGGCACCGGCTTCTCCGTCTTCCTCGTCTGCTGCCCTGCACGGCCACACCGGGACCCAGACACAGGCCACCCAACAGCGACAGCCGGCCTAGCGCTCTGACACACCGATGCCAGCAGGTAGACAGTGGGGTATAGAGACTCTCAGCAAACTACTCGCTCCGCTCCACACTCCTTCCACACCCTCATCCGGTCACGCCCCCCTCGATCCCCTTCACAACAGTTGGCCAGATCAAGAACACTCTCCAGGAGGTAGGTGTATGTGTGTCAAAGTCAACAATCAAGAGGAGACTTCACCAGAATGAATACAGAGGGTTCACCACAAGATGTAAACCATTGGTGGGCCTCAAAAACAGGAAGGCCAGATTAGAGTTTGCCAAACAACATCTAAAAAAGCCTTCACAGTTCTGGAACAACATCCTATGGACAGATGAGACCAAGATCAACTTGTACCAGAGTGATGGGAAGAGAAGAGTATGGAGAAGGAAAGGAACTGCTCATGATCCAAAGCATACCACCTCATCAGTGAAGCATGGTGGTGGTAGTGTCATGACGTGGGCATGTATGGCTGCCAATGGAACTGGTTCTCTTGTATTTATTGATGATGTGACTGCTGACAAAAGCAGCAGGATGAATTCTGAAGTGTTTTGGGCAATATTATCTGCTCATATTCAGCAAAATGCTTCAGAACTCATTGGACAGCGCTTCACAGTGCAGATGGACAATGACCCGAAGCATACTGCGAAAGCAACCAAAGAGTTTTTTAAGGGAAAGAAGTGGAATGTTATGCAATGGCCAAGTCAGTCACCTGACCTGAATCCGATTAAACTTGCTGAAAACAAAACTGAAAGGAAAATGCCCCAAGAACAAGCAGGAACTGAAGACAGTTGCAGTAGAGGCCTGGCAGAGCATCATCAGGGATGAAACACAGCGTCTGGTGATGTCTACGCGTTCCAGACTTCAGGCTGTAATTGACTGCAAAGGATTTGCAACCAAGTATTAAAAAGTGAAAGTTTGATGGATGATTGTTAATCTGTCCCATTACTTTTGGTCCCTTAAAAAGTGGGAGGCACATATACAAACTGTTGTAATTCCTACACCATTCATCTGATTTGGATGTAAATACCCTCAAATTAAAGCTGAAAGTCTGCAGTTAAAGCACATCTTGTTTGTTTCATTTCAAATCCATTGTGGTGGTGTATAGAGCCAAAAAGATTAGAATTGTGTCGATGTCCCAATATTTATGGACCTGACTGTATATATATCTGAGATGCAATCTTAATCTTCTTTTGAGACATGCAGCCACGTGTTACATATAGTTACATAGTAGGTGAAAAAAAACACAAGTCTGTCAAGTCCAACCTATGTGTGTGATTATATGTCAGTATTACATTGTATATCTCTATATGTTGTGGTCATTCAGGGGCTTATCTAATAGTTTTTTGAACCTATCGATGCTCCATCTGATACCACCGCCTGTGAAAGGGAATTCCACATCCTTGCCGCTCTAACAGTAAAGAACCCTCTACGTAGTTTAAGGTTAAACTTCTTTTCTTCTAATTTTAATGAGTGGCCACTTGTCTTGTTAAACTCCCTTTTTGAAATCATATCCCATCTCAAGCGTCTCTTCTCCAGAGAAAATAAGTTCAGTGCTCGTAAAATTTCTTCATAACTAATATCCTCCAGACCCTTTAATAGCTTTGTTGCCCTTCTTTGTACTCGCTCCATTTCCAGTACAACCTTCCTGAGGACTGGTGCCCAGAAATGGACAGCATACTCTAGGTGCGGCCAGACCAGAGTCTTGTAGAGCGGGCGATTTATCGTTTTATCTCTGGAGTTGCTGCCATTGCTGAGCCTATCATCTACTAGGACCCCCAGGTCCTTTTCCATCCTAGATTCCCCCAGAGGTTCTCCCCCCAGTGTATAGATTGCATTCATATTTTTGCCACCCAAATGCATTATTTTAAATTTTTCTACATTAAACCTCATTTTCCATGTAGTTGCCCACCCCATTAATTTGTTCAGATCTTTTTGCAAGGTTTCCACATCCTGCAGAGAAGGTATTGCCCTGCTTAGCTTAGTATCGTCCACAAATACAGAGATTGAACTGTTTACCCCATCCTCCAGGTCGTTTATGAACAAATTAAATAGGATTGGTCCCAGCACAGAACCCTGGGGGACCCAACTTCCCACCACTGACCATTCCGAGTACTCCCCATTTATCACCACCCTCTGAACTCGCCCGCCTGAACTAGCCAGTTTTCAATTCATGTACTTACTCTATGGTCCATGCCAACGGCCCTTTTTTGTACAGTAAACGTTTATGGGGAACTGTGTCAAATGCTTTTGCAAAATCCAGACACACCACGTCTATGGGCCTTCCTTTATCTAGATGGTACATTGTCTTTTTGTGGACTGGAAATGCAGATAATGGTTTCAGCTCTGCCCAGCAGTCTGTTGTTACCTGCTGAATCCCATCATTTCTTATAATTTCCACTGCATGGGGACCAGGTGTCTGTAAGGATTCCTTGAGATAACAGAGGACATGTGTGGAGGATACAAGATAGATAACATGGGAAGTGTGCGGAGGACACGGGACAGATAACGCAGGAAGTGTGTGGAGGACGTGAGATGTGTGCGGAGGACACAGGACAAATAGCATGCCAAGTGTGTGGAGGACACAGACAGATAATGTGGGACGTGTGCAGAGGACACAGGACAGATAACGCGGGAAATGTGGGCGGAGGACGCAGTAAGTGTGCGGACATGAGACAGATAACATGGGAAGTGTGCAGAGGACGCAGGACGTGTGCGGAGGACGCAGGACAAATAACGCAGGAAATGTGGGGAGGACACAGGAAGTGTGCAGAGGAAGCAGGACAGATAAAGCGGGATGTATGCAGAGGACGCGGGACAGATTACGTGGCAAGTGTGTGGAGGATGCAGGACGTGTGCGGAGGACGCGGGACAGATAATACAGGAAGTGTAGGAAGGACACGGGACAGATAACACAGGACGTGGGGACAGATAACGCGGAAAATGTGCTGAGCATGCGGGACAGAACGTGAGAAGTGTGCGGAGGAAGCGGGACAGATAACACGAGAAGTTTGCGGAGGACGTGGGACAGATAACGCGGAAAGTGTGCAGAGGAAGCAGGACAGATAACGTGGGACATATGCGAAGGACGCGGGACAGATAATGTGGGATGCGCGTGGAGTAGGTGGGACAGATAACGTGGGACCTGTGCGGAGGACGCGTGACAGATAACACGGGATGTGTGTGGAGGACCCGGGACAGATAAAACAGGAAGTGTAGGAAGGACACGGGACAGATAACACTGAAAATGTTGAGGACACACATAACACGGGAAGTTGGAAGAGGACAGGACAGATAACACAAAGGGGTAGATTTACTAAAACTGGTGCACGGCACAGTGTAGGAAGGAGCGAAGGACAAGGGACAGATAACACAGGAAATGTGCAGAGGACACAGGACAGATAATACAGGAAGTGTGCGGAGGACAATTTACAAATGACGCAAGAAGTGTGCGAATGACAATGGACAGGTAACACAGAAAGTGTAGGAAGGAGTGAAGGACACGAGACAGATAACACAGGAATTGTGCAGAGGACACTTTACAAATAACACAGGAAGTGTGCGAATGACAAGGGACAGGTAACACAGAAGTATAAGAAGGACACAGTTAACACAGGAAGTGTGAAGCTGACACTGGACAGATAATAGGAAGTGTGGGACATATACAGTATCTCACAAAAGTGAGTACACCCCTCACATTTTTGTATATATTTTAATATTTTAACTATATATTTTCATGTGGCAACACTAAAGAAATGATACTTTGCTACAATGTAAAGTAGTGAGTATACAGCTTGTATAACAGTGTACTCACTTTTGTTGCCAGCGGTTTAGACAATAACGGCTGTTTGTTATGTGCCATGTCCTCCACACGCTTTCTGTGTTATCTGTCCCATGTTCTCTCCATGCTTTCTGTGTTATCTGTCCCATGTCCTCCGCACGCTTTCTGTGTTATCTGTCCCATGTCCTCTGTATGCTTTCTGTGTTATCTGTCCCATGTCCTCCGCATGTTTTCTGTCTTATCTGTCCCATGTCCTCCGAATACTTTCTGTGTTATCTGTCCCATGTCCTCTCCTCCACACACTTTCTGTGTTATCTGTCCTGTGTCTTCTTCAAACTTCCTGTGTTATCTGTGTCCTCCCAACACTTTTGGTGTTATCTGTCCAATGTCCTCCGACACTTGCTGTGTTATCTGTACACTTTGGCGTTTTTTTAGTAAAGCTAGAGGGTGCAAAATCTGGTGCAACTCTGAATAGAAACCAATCACCTTCCATTTTTTTTTTGCCAAAGCCTAATTGAACAAGCTGAAGTTAGAAGCTGATTGGCTACCATGTATAGCTGCACCAGTTTTAGTAAATCTATCCCTTTGTGTTATCTGTTCTGTCTACTTCCAACTTGCTATCTGTGTCCTCCCAACATTTTGTGTGTTATCTGTCCCATGTCCTCCACACCCTTCCTGTGTTATCTGTCCTCTGTTCCCCGTATACTTCCTGTGTTATCTGCCCTGTGTCTTCTGTACATTTTGTATTATCTGTTCTGTGTCTTCTTCAATCTTCCTGTGTTACAGTGTCTTGAAAAAGTATTCACACCCCTTGAAATTTTCCACATTTTGTCATGTTACAACAAAAAATGTAAATGTTTTTTACTGGGATTTTATGTGATAGACCAACACAAAGTGGCACATAATTGTGAAGTAGAAGGAAAATGATAAATGGTTTTCAATATTTTTTACAAATAAATCTGTGAAAAGTGTGGCGTGCATTTGTATTCAGCCCCCCTCAGTCAATGCTTTGTAGAACCACCTTTAGCTGCAATTACAGCTGCAAGTCTTTTTGGGGATTTCTCTACCAGCTTTGCACATCCAGAGAGTGAATTTTTTTTCCCATTCTTCTTTGCAAAATAGCTCAAGCTCTGTCAGATTGGATGGAGAATTTTTAAGTTTTGCCACAGATTCCAAATTGAATTTAGGTCTGGACTTTGACTGGGCCATTCTAACACATGAATATGCTTTGATCTAAACCATTCCATCATAGCTCTGGCTGTATGTTTAGTGGTCGTCGTCCTGCTGGAAGGCAAACCTCTGCCCCAGTCTCAAGTCTTTTGCAGACTCTAACAGGTTTTCTTCTAAAGGCCCGTACACATGATGGGACTTTTTGACAAAAAACATGCAAATTAGCTGTTTTAAGGCAACATCCAACCGTGTGTACACTCCATCGGACAAACTTTTTCGGTTTTCATCGGACAAATGTTGGCTGTGCAAACAGACAAACTTGGCGGCAACAAAAGTCTGACGTCGGCAAGTCCGATCGTGTGTACACAAAACCATCGGACTTTAGTACAAAGTACAAACACGCATGCTCAGAACCAATGCAAAAGATCTGACAACAATACAGAAGTTGACCAAAGGGTGGGGCTGGAGAAACGTCATTACGTTCGTGTTTGTTGCCTAAAGTCCTGCCGTGTGTATGCTTAACAAGTTCACGGCCAACGCCCTTTGTACAGAAATCCACGGGAAAGTTTGTATAAAGTCTGATCGTGTGTTTGAGGCTTTAGATTGCCCTGTATTTGGCTCTATCCATGTTCCATCAACTCTGACCAGCCTCTCTGTCCCTGCTGAAGAAAAACATTCCCACAACATGATGCTGCCACCACACGTTTTACGGTGGGGATGGTGTTTTCAGGGTGATGTGCAGTGTTAGTTTTCTGCCACACATAGCATTTTGCTTTTAGGCCAAAAAGTTTAATTTTGGTCTCATCTGACCAGAGCCCCTTCTTTCACATATTTGCTGTGTCCCCTACATGGCTTCTCGCAAACTGCAAACAGGACTTCTCATGGCTTTCTTTCAATAATGACTTTCTTCTTGCCACTCTTCCATAAAGGCCAGATTTGTGGAGTGCACAATTAATAGTTGTCCTGTGGTCAGATTCTCCCACCTGAGCTGTGGATCTCTGCAGCTCCTCCAGAGTTACCATGGGCCTCTTGGCTGCTTCTCTGACGAATGCTGTTCTTGCTCGGCTTGTCAGTTTAGATGGACGGGCATGTCTTGGTAGGTTTGCAGTTGTGGCATACTCTTTCCATTTTTGGATGATGGATTGAACAGTGCCCCATGAAATGTTCAAAGCTTGGGATGCTTTTTTTAAAACTTACACACAGGTGGACTCTATTTACTTACTAGGTGACTTCTGAAGCCAATTGGTTCCACTAAATTTTAGTAAGGTGTATCAGAGTAAAGGGGGCTGAATACAAATGCATGCCACACTTTTCAGATATTTATTTGTAAAAAATTTGGAAAACCATTTATCATTTTCCTTCCACTTCACAATTATGTGCCACTTTTGTGTTGGTCTATCACATAAAAATCCCAATAAAATACATTTATATTTTTGGTTGTAAAATGACAAAATGTGGAAAATTTCAAGGGGTGTGAATACTTTTTCAAGGCACTGTACCTGTGTCCTCCCAACATTTTCTGTGTTATCTGTCCCACGTCCTCCACAATCTTCCTGTGCTATCTGTCCCATACCCCTCTTATTTGTCCTGTTTTCTTTTGTACAGGCACTGCCAGTACCAACCCCCAGCCCCATTTTTAGGATGTTACAAAAGTCAGGAATGGGCAGGGATGTACACAAAAAATAGAAGTAAGGGTAATGTTTTTTTGGCAGACGACAGAGGGAGAAATCCCATCATTACAGCAGAGATGTAAATGTCATTGAATATTTAGTACAATGTATTTGACAACATAGAACGTGTTGCAACCATATCCTTCCTAACGGTCTTCAACATGAGAACATATTCTATTGATATGTGTACCATATACTCAGAAGAATCAGCTTGCTTGTAAATTTCAATGAGGGATAGGATCTCTCCCAAATCTTTTCCATAAAAAAAAACAGAAAACTGGTAGATAGCAGAACAATAAGAGAAGGGGGAAGGAGGGGAAAAGAGGAAGGGAGAGAAGAGACAGAGACAGGGCGAGGGCTAGGTGGGATATAACCGTTCCAGGGCTCAGAGACACTATGGGGTTGATTTACTAAAGGCAAACTGTGCACTTTTCAAAGTGCAGTTGCACTCTGCTCCAAAGCTTAGTAAATTAGGTAAATCTTTACTTTGCAAAGAATAGAATACAATCACGTGCAAGGAGAATTAAAAAAACAGAATTTTTGCTTGCACATGATTGGATGATGGAAGTTAGCAGAGCTTCTGCTCATTTACTAAACTCTGGAGCAGCTGCACTTGCAGAGTGCAACTGCACTTTGCAAAGTGCACTGCCCATTTGCCTTTAGTAAATCAACCCCTATGACCCTAGTAGGGTCATCCCCTCATTGGAGTAAATAAAGATGTTCCATAGACACCATGGGGGTTATTTACGAAAGGAAAATCCACTTTGCACTGCAAGTGCACTTGAAATTGCAATGAAAGTGCACTTGGAAGTGCAGTCGCTCTAAATCTAAGGGGTAGATCTGAAATGAGTGGAAGCGCTTCTGATTTTATCATCCAATCATATGCAAGCTAAAATGCTGTTTTTTATTTTCCTTGCATGTGCCCCTCGGATCTACAGCGACTTTACTTCCAAGTGCACTTGCAGTGCAAAGTGGATTTTGCTTTCGTAAATAACCCCCCATGTCTTTGTGTATTTCTCTCTATTGTGTTGTGCGGTAAGTACCAGGTCCTCCGTTTCGTTTATATCCTCCACTTTCCTGAGCCAACCCCCAGTAGTCGGTGGACTATGCTGTTTCCAGTAAAGGGGTATACATGCCTTAGCCGCATTTAATAAGTGTCGTATTAACGATTTTTTGTAGATTTTGATTGAGAGCTTTGATAGGTGTAGCAGGAAGAAAGCTGCGCCTTTTGGGATTTTATACTCTGTGAATTTTTGTGTTATGCAACAAACGTCTCCCCAGAAGTTCCCCAATCTAGGGCAGGACCAAAAAATGTGTAGCAATGAGCCCTCATCCTCCTCACTTCGCCAGCAGCGGTCTTAGGTATCCGGGAAACATTTGTGGAGCCTGGTGGGTGTAAAATACCACCTGGAGAATATTCTAAAATTTGTTTCCTGAATTTTGGTACACAGGGGGTGATTTTCACCCTCTGATGAAGTTACGAAATACCCCTTGTATCGAACACGCGTAGGGGAAGGGGACAGGACGGAACGTTATACATACAACCTGTTGGGAAAGATTAGCACGCCACCCCATACCGGCCACTGTTGCCCGTTCGTCTCTGCTGTTTTAGTGTGGCACCCTTCAGCGCCTTGTTACTGTGAGTACCCATTGCGGGATTTTAATAAATTAACTCTGACCAGCCTCTCTGTCCCAGCCTCTCTGTCCCTGCTGAAGAAAAACATTCCCACAACATGATGCTGCCACCACACGTTTTACGGTGGGGATGGTGTTTTCAGGGTGATGTGCAGTGTTAGTTTTCTGCCACACATAGCATTTTGCTTTTAGGCCAAAAAGTTTAATTTTGGTCTCATCTGACCAGAGCCCCTTCTTTCACATATTTGCTGTGTCCCCTACATGGCTTCTCGCAAACTGCAAACAGGACTTCTCATGGCTTTCTTTCAATAATGACTTTCTTCTTGCCACTCTTCCATAAAGGCCAGATTTGTGGAGTGCACAATTAATAGTTGTCCTGTGGTCAGATTCTCCCACCTGAGCTGTGGATCTCTGCAGCTCCTCCAGAGTTACCATGGGCCTCTTGGCTGCTTCTCTGACGAATGCTGTTCTTGCTCGGCTTGTCAGTTTAGATGGACGGGCATGTCTTGGTAGGTTTGCAGTTGTGGCATACTCTTTCCATTTTTGGATGATGGATTGAACAGTGCCCCATGAAATGTTCAAAGCTTGGGATGCTTTTTTTAAAACTTACACACAGGTGGACTCTATTTACTTACTAGGTGACTTCTGAAGCCAATTGGTTCCACTAAATTTTAGTAAGGTGTATCAGAGTAAAGGGGGCTGAATACAAATGCATGCCACACTTTTCAGATATTTATTTGTAAAAAATTTGGAAAACCATTTATCATTTTCCTTCCACTTCACAATTATGTGCCACTTTTGTGTTGGTCTATCACATAAAAATCCCAATAAAATACATTTATATTTTTGGTTGTAAAATGACAAAATGTGGAAAATTTCAAGGGGTGTGAATACTTTTTCAAGGCACTGTACCTGTGTCCTCCCAACATTTTCTGTGTTATCTGTCCCACGTCCTCCACAATCTTCCTGTGCTATCTGTCCCATACCCCTCTTATTTGTCCTGTTTTCTTTTGTACAGGCACTGCCAGTACCAACCCCCAGCCCCATTTTTAGGATGTTACAAAAGTCAGGAATGGGCAGGGATGTACACAAAAAATAGAAGTAAGGGTAATGTTTTTTTGGCAGACGACAGAGGGAGAAATCCCATCATTACAGCAGAGATGTAAATGTCATTGAATATTTAGTACAATGTATTTGACAACATAGAACGTGTTGCAACCATATCCTTCCTAACGGTCTTCAACATGAGAACATATTCTATTGATATGTGTACCATATACTCAGAAGAATCAGCTTGCTTGTAAATTTCAATGAGGGATAGGATCTCTCCCAAATCTTTTCCATAAAAAAAAACAGAAAACTGGTAGATAGCAGAACAATAAGAGAAGGGGGAAGGAGGGGAAAAGAGGAAGGGAGAGAAGAGACAGAGACAGGGCGAGGGCTAGGTGGGATATAACCGTTCCAGGGCTCAGAGACACTATGGGGTTGATTTACTAAAGGCAAACTGTGCACTTTTCAAAGTGCAGTTGCACTCTGCTCCAAAGCTTAGTAAATTAGGTAAATCTTTACTTTGCAAAGAATAGAATACAATCACGTGCAAGGAGAATTAAAAAAACAGAATTTTTGCTTGCACATGATTGGATGATGGAAGTTAGCAGAGCTTCTGCTCATTTACTAAACTCTGGAGCAGCTGCACTTGCAGAGTGCAACTGCACTTTGCAAAGTGCACTGCCCATTTGCCTTTAGTAAATCAACCCCTATGACCCTAGTAGGGTCATCCCCTCATTGGAGTAAATAAAGATGTTCCATAGACACCATGGGGGTTATTTACGAAAGGAAAATCCACTTTGCACTGCAAGTGCACTTGAAATTGCAATGAAAGTGCACTTGGAAGTGCAGTCGCTCTAAATCTAAGGGGTAGATCTGAAATGAGTGGAAGCTCTTCTGATTTTATCATCCAATCATATGCAAGCTAAAATGCTGTTTTTTATTTTCCTTGCATGTGCCCCTCGGATCTACAGCGACTTTACTTCCAAGTGCACTTGCAGTGCAAAGTGGATTTTGCTTTCGTAAATAACCCCCCATGTCTTTGTGTATTTCTCTCTATTGTGTTGTGCGGTAAGTACCAGGTCCTCCGTTTCGTTTATATCCTCCACTTTCCTGAGCCAACCCCCAGTAGTCGGTGGACTATGCTGTTTCCAGTAAAGGGGTATACATGCCTTAGCCGCATTTAATAAGTGTCGTATTAACGATTTTTTGTAGATTTTGATTGAGAGCTTTGATAGGTGTAGCAGGAAGAAAGCTGCGCCTTTTGGGATTTTATACTCTGTGAATTTTTGTGTTATGCAACAAACGTCTCCCCAGAAGTTCCCCAATCTAGGGCAGGACCAAAAAATGTGTAGCAATGAGCCCTCATCCTCCTCACTTCGCCAGCAGCGGTCTTAGGTATCCGGGAAACATTTGTGGAGCCTGGTGGGTGTAAAATACCACCTGGAGAATATTCTAAAATTTGTTTCCTGAATTTTGGTACACAGGGGGTGATTTTCACCCTCTGATGAAGTTACGAAATACCCCTTGTATCGAACACGCGTAGGGGAAGGGGACAGGACGGAACGTTATACATACAACCTGTTGGGAAAGATTAGCACGCCACCCCATACCGGCCACTGTTGCCCGTTCGTCTCTGCTGTTTTAGTGTGGCACCCTTCAGCGCCTTGTTACTGTGAGTACCCATTGCGGGATTTTAATAAATTTAGTACATACTGCACCATGAAGTCCTTTTTGTGTTGATATATTGAGGTGCAAACGGGACTGCTGTGAGGAACAGAGGCACTAGTGCAAATCTATCCAGGACCCTGCTTATAACATCGAACCCAGAGAGGTTCTAAGGCGCATTCTGACCAAGCTTAATTGCAAGGTCACACGCCCTAAGGTGAGGGACTATCACCTGGGGGGGAGCACTTGTATGAGCACACAGCACTTTAGTTTGTGTTCACCATAACACATGAATGGATTGTGGAAGATCTGTGGACTGTTAATTTGATCATTAAACAGCAACACAGCACTGAATTGCACAGAATCACATGGATGCAGCACCAAATCGCATGGATGCGTTTTATGTATTTTTTAATTTTTTATTGTTTGAACATTGCACTAACACCATATTGCATAGATGCAGCACTGAAATGCATGGATGCAACACTAAATCGCATGGATGTTTGTTTTGTATTAACTATTAATGTTTGAAAATTGCACAAGCTTTGCGGAATATTTGCAATACACAGGCTGATTGGAGCACTTTTACCTATGTATTCATTCATTGAAGTTTATTGCACATTAATGTATAGTATTAATAGATTTTGTATATTTTGTATGTTAAGCACAATATCACTTTATTAATATTTTAGTAGAAATTTCTTACATTTTTATTTTGATAAGCACAGCGTGTGTACAATTTGGCCATATATCAATCAGTTGGGCCTTGTGTAGGAAGTTAGCTATTCATTTCCTTTGGGATGGAGGGATCACAGAGTACCTGGAGGAGGTATCCACTGACGGGAGTAGAGGGACATTAAAATCTCCCCCTAGGATTAACTGTCCCTCCGTGAACTCCGTCAATTTGTTTAGCGTGTGTGAGATAAATTTGTCTTGGTGGTCGTTTGGGGCGTATAGCGTCACTAGGGTAAGTTGTGTTTCACCTACTAGACCTTTCAGGAACACAAAGCGTCCTCCAGGGTCTATTACTTCCGCTTGGCATTTCCATGGTAGTTTGCTGGATAGCAGTATGGAGATCCCTTTAGAATTGGCTGCAGGATTATGGAGTGGTACGTCAAAGGGACAAATATGCTTTTAAGAATAGGTAGTTTTGTCATTTTTAAAATGTGTTTCCTGAATAAAGGCGACATCAACATGAGAGCACTTTAAATCATTCAGGAGCATGCGTCTCTTTTCAGGAATGTTCAGACCCCTATCATTTAGAAACACCACTTTTATAGAATCCATCACGCTGTCTGGGGAGAGAGTAGGGGCTAGAGATTGGGGGGAGAAAAAGAAGGGGGGACAGGGTTAAGAAGGGGGGAAGAGTCTTGAGGGGGGGGTAGTGGTTAGAAGAGAAACAAAAAGAGGAAGAGAGAGGGGACACCTTAACTGCGGTGTACCTCTCTAAGATATAGTAGTATAGTAGGCAACCCTATAGAGGGTGTAGTAGAAAAAACTAAAGAATACGGCACTAAAAGTGCTGGATCGCTCGCCAGAAAAACACTGGTAGTCGAGCGTCGGCCTATGTGGGAGAGTGGGAAGGAACAGCCAGTGAAGGGCCCACTGGCCGCCCCCAACCACCACGACTTTTGCGAGAAATTGCATAATATATATATGTACGACTTAATATATCAACATGCATGTATTTGCTACAAACTCAAACCTAAACCAGATATGAATTTGATCAAATAACTGAACTTTGGTCACACATGGAGCATACAGGATTAAACAGGCATGAACCGTGATAACTGGGCAGACCCCTCGGCTCAACTTCGGGCAGAGTATGGGTTCAAGCGTTAAGTTTGCTTCCTATGTGGTGCCCGAGTGTGTGGTGTCAATCCTCCCAGAGGTGAGATCAATACCCAGGGCATTGGATCCCCCAACCACAGAGAGGTCTGACTGTCCTCGAGAGTGCCACCCGCCTCTGAACCAGTGTGGGTGTAGATGATGTCCCTCGCACTCTCCATGAGCGTCAGTAATAGCCTATGACCCCTGAACTATGAGTGGGAGAGATGTAGGTCCTACTTGTGGACACCCTGGCATTAGAGTGTGCACCTCCAGGCAGATCTATGGTCATGTGGGGGGGTCGTCTGCCTGGTGTCAACAGGTCCAGGGTGCCCTGAAGGAGTCACAATAGGCCCCCCCAGTGCTTCCGGGGGTTGGTATGGTACCCATCTCTCCTGTGCTTGTTGTGATAGTGTCCCTCCTGTGTCACACTCTAGGCCTGTTATCACATGAAACTCGGAGGCATGTAGCATGAGCGTGGCCCAGGACCCCCCCCATCCCCTTCACAAGAATCCATGTGACCACACACGAGCCCACCTTCGGATACACCCAACATTATTGTCATTATAGGAGGCATCCCCCCTGCACAGCGAGAGGCGGGGATGCAGCCCCTCCAGTGGGGGGGAGGCAGCGCACAATCCCCTTGATCATGTTCATGGATCCTCCATTAACAGTTTGTCCGGTTTCGGGGTCATCTCGGGAAATGAGTCTCTGGTGGACCAAGTGTATCACCCCTTCTCAATTCCTAGTCACAAACAGGGGAGGACATCTTCCAAGGAGTCTGTACCCAAAGCGGGCGAGTTCAGGAAATCCCCCAGTTGTCCAGGGGTGTTTCAGATGTGTCCCGGGCGGGTAGGGGGGTGGGAGAGAATGATCACCAAGTCCAGGGATGCTCATCTTTAAGAGGGGAAGGGATTTGTCACACATGCCGGTAATACAGCGAGTGGGAGCCGCTAAGACGAGAAATGGGGGGGTAATTGTTAGCCTGTATGATCCAATATGGTGGGTCATGTCAGAAAACCCTCAGCAGTTAAGACTCACGTGTCCCATCACCGATTGTCACTTGCGAGCTTCTGCTGGGCCTTTGCGGGCGGGGAAGCTGGTTGCTCCGGTTAGTAGTGGTGCCCGATCAAACCGACTGGCTTGGGATGATGGAGAGCCAGTCCGGGACCCGCACAGGATCCATCTCCAAGAAGACAAGGAGAGCTGGTAGGTCTGCTGGGGTACGTAAGGTAAAAGCGGTCATTGCTTTACAGAAGGTGATCGCCAAAGGATATCCCCAACGATAAGTGCAGTCTCTTCGTCTGAAAAGGTCCAGCACAGGTCTCAGCAAGGCCCTCCACTGTAATGTCACCCTGGAAAGGTCCGGGAGTATTTTAACTGTGCCTCCATCGAAATTAACGTCCCCGTGCTCCCATGCCTTACGGAGGATGAGTTATTTGTGGGTGTATCTGTGCAGGCGGCAGAGCACATCGCAGGGACAATCCGGATCTGATGATTTGGGCCCAAGGGTTCTGTGGACCCGATCCAGCTCTAAAGAGGGGGGTGAGGCCCCCAGAATCTCCTGAAAGATGGCCACCACTGTCATCGCCAATTCCTCCAAATTGTTGAGGCAGCTGCGGTCCACCAGATGGAGCTGTAAATCCACCGCCGTGGCTGCTTGAGTTGTTCAGGCGCGTTCTAAGGTCATTACCCGGTGCTCCAGGGAGGTAGCTTGGGTCTCTCCAGAGATCACTCGATCGGTGAGTGAGTGTATCTCCACCCTCACCTCCTGTATTTCGTGGCCAGGGGCTTCTTCAATGCGGCAGATAAGGGCCTTGATGTCCGTTTTTGTAGGGAGGGCCTGTAGTATAGAGTGGAGGTCCCCTGGAATAATGCCCGTCTGTTGGGAACGAAAGGTGGCTGGAGTCCCCACTGATAGGTCCAGGTCAGTGGATGTTGAGTGGGGGATGAGAAGGGCTGGTGTGTTGGCCTCCTCTATAAAGGGGACACGTGGAGCCACCGTAATGGCGCCTGATGCGGCGTGCTGCTGGTCCTGGAAAAATCTCTGGATACCGCTCCGTAAAGTAAGCAGGTGGTTTCTGCGGGTCGACAATCTGGTTCGGAATCTTTTGCTGGGTATCATGCCATTGTAGCTGAGATTAGGAGTCGTTTAGTAGTCGAGGCAAGTCGGGGGAAGCCAGGAGCACATCAATAAGATGTCTTCACTGGGCCATTGCTAAGCCACGCCCCCCAGACGACATATTTTAAGTCTCTTATCAACCGTCTAACATTTTTGTAGGGTTTAGTTTCACTGCAGGGTCAGTGTAGATGGATGTTTGGAATACTTGCATTTCTGAGGAATTCGAACTTGAATTTTATGCAGCTGTATCTAGTCTGCAAATTTCACCCCCTTCCTGCCAAGGCCAATTTTCAGCTTTCAGCGTTGTCACATTTTGAATGACAATTGCGCGGTCATGCAACACTGTACCCAAATGACATTTTTATCTTTTTTTTCCCCCAAAAAATAGAGCTTTCTTTATGTGGTATTTAGTTTTTTATTTTTTGCTAAAAAAAAAAAAACAACTAAAAAAGACTAAAAATGTTGAAAAAAATTTTTTCCTTAGTTTCTGTCAGTAAATTTTGTAAATAAGTAATTTTTTGGCTGCACTGATGAGGCAGCACTGCCTGGCATCATTAATGGGAACTGATTGGTATCACTGATGGGCACTGCTAGGGCTATACTATAATTAAGGCACTGTGCCCTGATTAAATGTACAGTCTCCCCTGTGAGGAGCTGATCGGCTCTCCTAGCCACACATTGTGTCAATGTGAGACGAGAAGAGCCGATAAACAGTACTTCCTTGTTTACACGTGACTGGCTGTGATTGGACAAGGCCAATCACATGGATAAAGAGCGGTATCATCAGCTCTTTACCGAGATCGGGGTCGAGCCGTGTCCTAGGAACACAGCGCAGCCGTTCTGGAGCAATAGTGCCCCTCAGCCACTGTCATTTTACTATACGGCGGGTGGGAAGTGGTTAACCACTTGCCGACCGCCTCACGCCTATATACGTGAGCAGAATGGCACGGGCAGGCAAAATCACGTACCTGATACGTGATGCCTTCCCGCGGGCGGGGGGTCCGATCGGACCCCCCCCCCGGTGCCAGCAGCGGTCGGCTTTGGTCTGGCAGCGATCACAGATGAGGGGGAGGCCATCCGATTGTGGCCCCCCCCTCGCGATCGCTCCCAGCCAATGAGAAACATCCTCTGCCTCTGTATTGTACACAGAGGCAGAGGATGTGATGTCATCTCTCCTCGGCTCGGGAGTTTCCGTTCCGGGCCGAGGAGAGAAGACATGTAAGTGCACCAACACTCACATACAACACAGTAGAACATGCCAGGCACACTAAACACCCCGATCCCCCCCCCCGATCGCCCCCCGATCCCCCCCCAATCACCCCCCCCCCCTGTCACAAACTAACACCAAGCAGGTTTTTTTTTTTTTTTTTTTTTTCCTGATTACTGCATAGTGTCAGTTTGTGACAGTTAGAAGTGTTAGGACAGTGAGTATTACCCCCTGTAGGTCTAGGGTACCCCCCTAACCCCCCCTAATAAAGTTTTAACCCCTTGATCACCCTCCGTCACCAGTGTCACTAAGCGATCATTTTTCTGATCGCTGTATTAGTGTCACTGGTTCCGCTAGTTAGGGACGTAAATATTGAGGTTCGCCGTCAGCGTTTTATAGCGACAGGGACCCCCATATACTACCGAATAAATGTTTTAACCCCTTGATTGCCCCCTAGTTAACCCTTTCACCACTGATCACCGTATAAGTGTTACGGGTGACGCTGGTTAGTTCGTTTATTTTTTATAGTGTCAGGGCACCTGACCCAATAAAGGTTTAGCCCCCTGATCGCCCGGCGGTGATATGCGTCGCCCCAGGCAGCGTCAGATTAGCGCCAGTACCGCTAACACCCACGCACGCAGCATACACCTCCCTTAGTGGTATAGTATCTGAACGCATCAATATCTGATCCGATCAGATCTATACTAGCGTCCCCAGCAGTTTAGGGTTCCCAAAAACGCAGTGTTAGCGGGATCAGCCCAGATACCTGCTAGCACCTGCGTTTTGCCCCTCCGCCCGGCCAACCCAAGTGCAGTATCGATCGATCACTGTCACTTACAAAACACTAAACGCATAACTGCAGCGTTCGCAGAGTCAGGCCTGATCCCTGCGATCGCTAACAGTTTTTTTGGTAGCGTTTTGGTGAACTGGCAAGCACCAGCCCCAAGCAGCGTCAGGTTAGCGCCAGTACCGCTAACACCCACGCACGCACCGTACACCTCCCTTAGTGGTATAGTATCTGAACGGATCAATATCTGATCCGATCAGATCTATACTGGCGTCCCTAGCAGTTTAGGGTTCCCAAAAACGCAGTGTTAGCGGAATCAGCCCAGATACCTGCTAGCACCTGCGTCACATCGATCACTGTCACTTACAAAACACATAACTGCAGCGTTCGCAGAGTCAGGCCTGATCCCTGCGATCGCTAACAGTTTTCTTGGTAGCGTTTTGGGGAACTGGCAAGCGCCAGCGGCCTAGTACACCCCGGTCGTAGTCAAACCAGCACTGCAGTAACACTTGGTGACGTGGCGAGTCCCATAAGTGCAGTTCAAGCTGGTGAGGTGGCAAGCACAAGTAGTGTCCCGCTGCCACCAAAAAGACAAACACAGGCCCGTCGTGCCCATAGTGCCCTTCCTGCTGCATTCGCCAATCCTAATTGGGAACCCACCGCTTCTGCAGCGCCCGTACTTACCCCCCATTCACATCCCCAACCAAATGCAGTCGGCAGCATGAGAGGCATTTTTATGTCCTCCCGAGTACCCCTACCCAACAAACCCCCCCAAAAAAGATGTCGTGTCTGCAGCAAGCGCGGATATAGGCGTGACACCCGCTATTATTGTCCCTCCTGTCCTGACAATCCTGGTCTTTGCATTGGTGAATGTTTTGAACGCTACCATGCACTACTTGAGTATTAGCGTAGGGTACAGCATTGCACAGACTAGGACACACTTTCACAGGGTCTCCCAAGATGCCATCGCATTTTGAGAGACCCGAACTTGGAACCGGTTACAGTTATAAAAGTTACAAGTTTGCAAAAAAAACACAAAAAAAAAATAGTTGTCGTTTTATTGTTCTCTCTCTCTCTATTCTCTCTCTATTGTTCTGCTCTTTTTTACTGTGTTCTATTCTGCAATGTTTTATTGTTATTATGTTTTATCATGTTTGCTTTTCAGGTATGCAATTTTTTATACTTTACTGTTTACTGTGCTTTATTGTTAACCATTTTTTGTCTTCAGGTACGCCATTCACGACTTTGAGTGGTTATACCAGAAAGATGCCTGCAGGTTTAGGTATCATCTTGGTATCATTCTTTTCAGCCAGCGGTCGGCTTTCATGTAAAAGCAATCCTAGCGGCTAATTAGCCTCTAGACTGCTTTTACAAGCAGTGGGAGGGAATGCCCCCCCCACCGTCTTCCGTGTTTTTCTCTGGCTCTCCTTTCTCAACAGGGAACCTGAGAAAGCAGCCGGTGATTCAGCCAGCTGACCATAGAGCTGATCAGAGACCAGAGTGGCTCCAAACATCTCTATGGCCTAAGAAACCGGGGAGAGATCTAGGGTCTAATAGACCCCAATTTTTTCAAAAAAGAGTACCTGTCACTACCTATTGCTATCATAAGGGATATTTACATTCCCTGAGATAACAATAAAAATGATTTAAAAAAAAAAAATTAAAGGAACAGTTTAAAAATAAGATAAAAAAGCAAAAAAATAATAAAGGAAAAAAAAAAAAAAAAAAAGCACCCCTGTCCCCCCTGCTCTCGCGCTAAGTCGAACGCAAGCGTCGGTCTGGCATCAAATGTAAACAGCAATTGCACCATGCATGTGAGGTATCACCGCGAAGGTCAGATCGAGGGCAGTATTTTTAGCAGTAGACCTCCTTTGTAAATCTAAAGTGGTAACCTGTAAAGGCTTTTAAAGGCTTTTAAAAATGTATTAATTTTGTGCGCAATTTTAAAGCATGTCATGTTTGGTATCCATGTACTCGGCTTAAGATCATCTTTTTTATTCCATCAAACATTTGGGCAATATAGTGTGTTTTAGTGCATTAAAATTTAAAAAAGTGTGTTTTTTCCACAAAAAATGCGTTTGAAAAATCGCTGCGCAAATACCGTGTGAAAAAAAAAAATGAAACACCCACCATTTTAATCTGTAGGGCATTTGCTTTAAAAAAATATATAATGTTTGGTGGTTCAAAGTAATTTTCTTGCAAAAAAAAATAACTTTTTCATGTAAACAATAAGTGTCAGAAAGGGCTTTGTCTTCAAGTGGTTAGAAGAGTGGGTGATGTGTGACATAAGCTTCTAAAATGTTGTGCATAAAATGCCAGGATAGTTCAAAACCCCCCCAAATGACCCCATTTTGGAAAGTAGACACCCCAAGCTATTTGCTGAGAGGCATGTCGAGTCCATGGAATATTTTATATTGTGACACAAGTTGCGGGAAAGAGACAAATTTTTTTTTTTTTTTTGCACAAAGTTGTCACTAAATGATATATTGCTCAAACATGCCATGGGGATATGTGAAATTACACCCCAAAATACATTCTGCTGCTTCTCCTGAGTACGGGGATACCACATGTGTGAGACTTTTTGAGAGCCTAGCCGCGCACGGGACCCCGAAAACCAAGCACCGCCTTCAGGCATTCTAAGGGCGTAAATTTTTGATTTCACTCTTTACTGCCTATCACAGTTTCGGAGGCCATGGAATGCCCAGGTGGCACAAACCCCCCCCAAATGACCCCATTTTGGAAAGTAGACACCCCAAGCTATTTTCTGAGAGGTATCGTGAATATTTTGCAGACCTCACTTTTTGTCACAAAGTTTTGAAAATTGAAAAAAGAAAAAAAAAAAAAAAAAATTTCTGGTCTTTCTTCATTTTCAAAAACAAATGAGAGCTGCAAAATACTCACCATGCCTCTCAGCAAATAGCTTGGGGTGTCTACTTTCCAAAATGGGGTCATTTGGGGGGGTTTTGTGCCATCTTGGCATTTTATGGCCTTCAAAACTGTGATAGGTAGTGAGGAGTGAAATCAAAAATGTATGCCCTTAGAAATCCTGAAGGCGGTGCTTGGTTTTCGGGGCCCCATACGCGACTAGGCTCCCAAAAAGTCCCACACATGTGGTATCCCCGTACTCAGGAGAAGCAGCTGAATGTATTTTGGGGTGCAATTCCACATATGCCTATGGCCTGTGTGAGCAATATATCATTTAGTGACAACTTTTTGTAATTTTTTTTTTTTTTTGTCATTATTCAATCACTTGGGACAAAAAAATAAATATTCAATGGGTTCAACATGCCTCTCAGCAATTTCCTTGGGGTGTCTACTTTCCAAAATGGGGTCATTTGGGGGGGTTTTGTACTGCCCTGCCATTTTAGCACCTCAAGAAATGACATAGGCAGTCATAAATTAAAAGCTGTGTAAATTCCAGAAAATGTACCCTAGTTTGTAGACGCTATAACTTTTGCGCAAACCAATAAATATACGCTTATTGACATTTTTTTTACCAAAGACATGTGGCCGAATACATTTTGGCCTAAATGTATGACTAAAATTTAGTTTATTGGATTTTTTTTATAACAAAAAGTAGAAAATATCATTTTTTTTCAAAATTTTCGGTCTTTTTCCATTTATAGCGCAAAAAATAAAAACGGCAGAGGTGACCAAATACCATCAAAAGAAAGCTCTATTTGTGGGAAGAAAAGGACGCAAATTTCGTTTGGGTACAGCATTGCATGACCGCGTAATTAGCAGTTAAAGCGACGAAGTGCCAAATTGTAAAAAGTGCTCTGGTCAGGAAGGGGGTAAAATCCTCCGGGGCTGAAGTGGTTAAAGAGCTCCGTGGAATCTGGAGCCCCTGGCAAATGGCCATTCTGCCCTTATTAGAATTCATTACTGTCTGGCATATAAGCAAAAAACCAATGAGAACTACACTCAGCATACAGTACAAGAGATGTGCTATGGTGTAGATTCCATACACACAGAATAGGAAGAGATACTGAGAATTACACCCAGAATACAGGACAAGATGCGTACTATTGTGCAGTGCCCATCAATATAGAATAAGAACACAGACTGAGAAATACACCCTGCATACAGAACAGGAGAGATGTTACTGTGCAAAGCCCACATACCGTATATACTCGAGTATAAGCCGACCTGAAAATAAGCCGAGGCACCTAATTTTACCACAAGAAACTGGGAAAATATATTGACTCGAGTATAAGCCTAAGGTGGGAAATGTAGCAGCTACTCGTAAATTACACAGGCACACACATGTACACAGACACACATGTACACAGGTATACAGAATAAGAACAGATACTCAGAATTACACCCAGCATACAGAACAAGAGATGTGCTTCTATGCAGAGTCCATACATACAAAATAAGAACAGATACTAAGAATTACACCCAGCATACAGAACAAGAGAGATGTTACTGTGCAGAGCCCATACATACAAAATAAGAACAGATACTAAGAATTATTACACTCAGCATACTGTTGTGAGTGTGATATGGAATCTTAATTAAGATCTCAGTGTTTTGTTTTTCAGTGTCTCCAACCTTATGGTAAAATTGTGAACTTTGTTCAGATAATCAGTACATACCACAATACTTTCCTCAGTTTGTTAATTTATGGGGATTTCTTACCAATGTATAAATATCTCCCAATAAAATTAATACATAAATAATTTGATTTTATTAATTAACAAGTATAGTTATACAATTTCATACAGAACTGGAATTTCTGGTGATTGATATTTCACACACACATACATTATCAACACGGCACTAAAACGATATATATTAATATATCCTTAATATATTATAAAATAACTCAGGGGAGCCCAAATTGTTCTGTTAGAAAAATATGTGTGGTAATCGCGCTTTATGTTCAAGAACACAATACCCCTTGTCGCTGGGGAAACAGTCCTCTGAATTTCTCCGGCCGGAAGGAATCCAAAGTATGCCTCACGGAGTCAACAAATAGATATTGCCAATTTGAAAGAAATATTAACCCAACAGAGCTACTAAATTGAATGGGGCGATATGGTTTCCCTGGGACCACAGTAATTTAAATTGCTGTAATACAAGTTTATGTCTGAATTCCCCCAAACACGGCTTCAATAATACACAGCCTAAACAATAAAAATGTGCAAATGATTAATGATAAACTACCCTACACACTGCACATGATACAGTTAACACATAAACTACAATCTGCAATTTTGAGATAAAAAGATAATTAATATTCGTCTGGTCTGTATCTTACCAACAGTTTAAAAGGGGAAAATATCCGACAAATTTTAAGTACTTCGAGTAGTTTCAGTCACAAGGTCCAGAAAGATGGGGTGTGGTCAATTATCAGCAGGCCTCTTGATTGTCTGGGAGTGTATCCGGTGCGTGGGTCTGTGATCCTCTCTCTATGGCCCTCACATCCTTTATCTGGGACAATAAGCTCATAAAATTTTCATAAGCTCAGCCCAGAAGGTTTGGCTTATTCTCCATTGGTTGGAGAACTCTAAGGGTTTACCTGGTGAGCTCAGGTAATATCATCTTCAGCCACTAGGTGTGTCTGAGGGCAGAAAATGTATTCTAAACTATTTGTTAAAAGAAAATCTGTTCTCTTTCATAATTGGCATCTACCTATACATATTGGGGCTAATGAATATATATCTATATTACTCAGGGACTCCGGCAACGGGTACAATACACTCAGTATAATTCCAATGAATCACTATCACACAAAATGGATGTTTATATGGATAAATGCATGACTTCTGCATATGAAGACCGATTTGTCTTGGGGCAACACATGTTATATGGGTATTTTTATGTAGATGCGGTAACGGATACAATATACAATACACTCAGTATAATTCCAATTAATCACTATCACACAAAATGGATGTTTACATGGATAAATGCATGACTGCTGCATATCCTATGAAAATCTATTTGTCTTGGGACAACACATGTTATATGGGTATTTTTATGTAGATACAGTCACGGTTTCTATGTCTTTACAACAATGATGGGTATCTAAACACAATTCTTCTTAATTTGTTCTATATCAAAATTTATATTTCTACCTTATGGCAGATTACTAATGGGGTCAGTGGATATTAAATTTATGGTCGTATCTGTGACCTGGAGTCTAATATAGCATTTGAATTACTTATGATCACATATATTTAAAATACCACATGTATACCGAAATTAAATGTTTTCCTAGAGCATTTGAAATAAACCTTGGACAGGCTCAATGAAGATTTTCATCAGGGTTTAGCTGTCCAAACAATTCTTCCATTCAGACATTTTAGACACATATGCATTATTGACTGTTCAGATACTTGTGCCTGTTTGTCATTTTGATGTATCATTAACCTCGTATCTCAGTCATTGTCTGTGGGGAAGCTGAGTCAACATGGGGCTCTTACTATGGAGGCGATCTCACCCTTTGAAACAATGGGGTTATTTACCCAAGCTTTTCCTTTAATTAAAGGCTTTGTAACTTGGGTCTGAAAACACAAATTTGACCATTGTCAGCTGGTTTCATGTAAGATGGCACTATTGTTCATGTTTACTCGGTTTCTACATAAGTTTTGTCTCTTGACTTTAGCTCTCCAATGGATAGTATAACTTAATCAGCCTTCTCTGTTGGGAGGGGGGAACACTCTCCTGGAGTGATGACTCCTAAGCTGAAAGCTACATGAAAAAAATAACATTTTGATGCATCTCGGCCATGACAAAATCCCCCTTTGCATTCCAGGCATGTAAGGGAAACGGGCATGGAACTCACTCCATAACATGGCGAGGGTCAGATGTTTGTTGTTAGTCTTTCCTGATGGGTGGTGATCTTTGGTCCGTCAAGATGAATCCGGGAGCTTCCTGGATCAGTACCTCCGAGGAAGGTCTCGGTCGAGTGATAAGGCTGGCATGTGTTGGCAGAAAGTTTCTTACAAAAGGGAAAAGTTGGTAATATGGACCGATCTACCTTGGTTGCCAATTCAGTTAGGAATAAAAAGAAAGAAGGCTCTGATTATCGGATCATTTTGGATTACAACATTTAACACAAGAAATTTGAAAAAATTATCCTGAGATATTGGGATATTTTGAAAAAAGACAATATCTTAGGTCCAACCCTTCCAGCTCGTCCCAGGTTTATTTACAGAAGACCACCAACCTTGAGGGATATCCTAGCCCCCAGCGTGGTGGACCCTCCTGTGGTTAAAGAAAATAGACTCTTTAGTTTTATGTCTGGGTTTTACGCATGTGGTAAATGCCCAGCGTGCAGGCAATGCAGACATAATATTAAGAAAAGGAAGGAATTTATTGCTGCCGCCACCAATAGGACTTATCAAATAAAGAATCTGATTACATGCGACACTGTAGGGGTGGTATACATGTTACAATGCGATTGCGGACTTCAATACGTGGGGAGGACCTCGAGACCCATGGGAGTCCGCATAGCAGAACATGTGAGTAATATCAAAAGAGGTGTTAAGACACACAATGTGTCAAAACACTTTAGAATTTTTCACAACAGGGATCCATGTAAATTACAATTTTGGGGCTTAGAAAAAATCACTAAACACTGTAGAGGGGGTAATTACATAAGGCAGTTGAGCCAGCGGGAGTCCCTATGGATCCATGAAACCAGGGTAGCTGTCCCTAGGGGGTTAAATGTTGAGTTTGATCGCAACTGTTTTATTTCTGATAAATAGGGATATTTATGGATATGTTTGTTTTTGACATTTTTTTATGTGCATTTCATTTTATTGTGAGGAGATGGCCGCGGGTACGTGTTAAATTAAAATTACATATGCGTTTTATTTTAATTTATTTTATAACATTATCTGATCATGGTAGTGTTTTAGATCATAGTATTTTGTTATGACAAGACACTCCTGTTGGGGAGACGATCGGTGTCCCCTCAGATGAATTGCACCGGTGTCTAGACGGATTTCCGCTTCCGGTCTCATTCTACCTACTTTGCTGACAGTCGGCTTCTATTTAAGGCTCCCGGGTGACTCTTTGGCTCCACCCTCGCTGACGAAGTCCTATTGGACGTAACATCGCGTACGGGGGCAGAGCTTCATTGCACACGTCACCCGCTGCCATCTCATCAGCTGTTCGTCCAGAACAGGCTGTTTTTATAGCTGATTTATTAATGCTACTGTGCCGTTGCTTTTTAAGTCTCGCGCCGTTGTTGGCGCTTGTGGTTTTTTTGTACTTAATAAATCTACCACCTTACGGTATACGCTTAGATTTTTGCTCTCTTTTTTGTGGGCTGCTGCATTCCCCTGACCATACATCTCTTTGGAATCATTATCCATATCTTCTTTTCGGAGTCTCGTCTGATGGTGTGGAATTGGATGTCCAGAGTGGCTGATGAGTGCTGACCCATTGCTGAGCTGATACATGCGTGTATGACCTCCTATAATAAGAGGTCCACCCAATCTGGTAAGCACATTTGCGTGCTTATGGTGGAAGATATCGTCACTTTTTAAAGAAGCCTGTGTTCCCCTCTCTGCACATGAGGAATCTTCTCTTCTGTTTTATGTCTCTACATATTATGGACTTTTATATCTACATGCTTGCACTAACATTGTCTTTTAAATAGTTTTGTAGGATTTGTGATTGCCTATAAGTGTTCAGCTTGCATATAAGTGTTAACAGTTTGCGCTGATTGTTCCCATTTACATAATACTAATGTATCTGACCCCTTCAGTTTTTGTCCCTTTTTAACATTCATGGGAAGTAGGAAATTTTTTATGTTAATAGGGATGATAATTTCTCGAGCTACCTGAATTTCAACAGCATAAGGCATCTGTTGCTGGAACTTCAGAGCTGAGGTCATACCTTGGTACTCCTCGGGGTCCCCCTTTAGTCCACTCCATAAGCAGTTGTTTATCAGGTCAATTTGGGTAGCAAATTGATGCAGTAAGTCATTGGGATTGGGGATCATCCAGCACTATAAACACGTGGGTGGTTGTCTTATTACCTATAGTGATATTTAAGAGGCATCTAGCGACTGAGTTATGGTCCTCAGAGTCATCAAGGGCATCTGACATCCAATGTCGCTGAGGAGTGGAGAAACTGATCATTTCCATGTCAGAAAGGTGGCTAAGAAGGCCATGGTTCACAAAGGTATGCTCTTGCTTTAGATCAATTTTGGCATATTTTGACCTATTAAGACCATTTTTCCGGATAGGGATAAATAGGTTGTTGCTAACCCTTTCTATTTCTGTCAGGAACTGGGCGTGATTTCCCCCTTTCTTCGTTTTATTTTCCTGATGGAAGGATATGGTCAGTACGTTATCCTGGAGGAAGATCTCTTTTATTTTATCACGGGGAATTTTAAAAATATGGTCCTCATCTCCTACTCCCAGGCTACAATTGTCAGGTTGGATAACCATAACATCGGGGAACTGACTATTCCTGAAGTGGATTTCTAGGGAACCAGGCCTTTCTTCCACCAGGTGGCAGTGTTGCTGGGAATGGGGAGTTTTGAGTCTTTCAAATTTAATCAGGGAATTGACCTGTGACCACATTACCTGATTCACCAATTCACAATTGTGTTGAGCCTCTTGAGGAGATCCACTCCAATTATCATGTGATGGTATGGGAGATTTGCAATAATAACAGGATGCCTAATTTCCTTATTACCTAATTTGAGTTTAAGCTAGGCAGTACCCATGACTTGCAGTGGCTCTCCCCCCCACTCCGATTAGTGAGCAATCAAAGCTCCTAAGTTTTGGTTTGTTGGACATTGAATTTATTGATTCACTAAATTGTTCCTGCGACAGGATGGTGGCTTGGGATCCCGTGTCACTTAAACCTGAAGTGGGGTGATCACCGGCCTCATGTACCTTTTACAGTAGTAAAATATCTTCCACCAGATTTAGCGTGGTTGAGGATCTGTGGGATTTCCAATAATTTACATTTTGGCATTTATCTCACTGCATGTCACAGCTGTTTTGTGCTTATGATTCCTGCGGGATGGCCTGTGGGGCCTATTCGAAAAGGAAGCACACAGAGTAGGAGGCATCCCACCCGATTGGTCATTTACAACGGCTCCCAGCTGCTCAGCTACATTAGAGGGGTTAGAAGGATACTGAAAAACAGGAGCAGAATTAACAATCCCACACTGATCCCCCCTGTTTAGGGGCATGTCAGTGGTGTGTGTGTGTCTCCTATCATGGCACCCAGGGTTGTCCCCTGCGGGAGGACTGTCTGGAGTTCTAAGCATTCTGTGACCCTGGGTTGGTCACAGGAGCGGCCCCTAAAAAAGACAGGTTGGTAGATTGGCAGCTAATCAGATGTGTCATTTGTTCGCACATCTGATTAATTTGTGCCTCTACCTGTTCGATTCGCAGGCCCATGGTACTTTGGCGATTTGCCCTATTTCGCCTGACCCAGTTGCGTTCAGGACGGGACTGCAGAGCTGCATCAGACTCATCACCAATCCTCTGGTCTTGATGCTGTGGCCTTTCTCTTGGGATTTCCTGTGATTCCCTTTGATTTTGGGGAATTAGGGGAGCTACACCAACCCTGGGGTGATTGACATGTTCCTAATTAGAAAGTGCCCTGCGATTATCAGAATTTTCATTGAAATTAGGGTCTCTTATGGAGTTGGGGTCTCTGTAGTAACCAGGGTGCCCATGGAAGTTGGGGTTTCTGTTAAAGCGTGGGTACCCTTGAAAGTTGGGGTCTCTGTTAAAGTTATGGTTTCTGCCAAAGTCGGGGTTCCTGTTAAAGTAGGGGTACCTATTAGAATTGGGATCTCGATTCAAATTTGATTGTTGGTTGTTCTGGGACCCCTGCAGATATCCCCTCTGGCTATTTCTGTACCCGGGGCCCCTTTCACCCTCACTACAGTAACCTGGCAACCTCTGTCTGTCCTCCATAATCTGCTGTGGCTGGGGTGAAACTTCGGGAGGTCCCATGGATTTCCCATCCCGAGTTTGGGGGGGGTCACAGGAATGGCTGCTATGGTTTTAGGATTCGGTTTGGCTTCTCTTTTCACCCCACCTTCGCTTGACTGCTGGATTGAGTACAGGTGATCACTCTCTCTGACTAACCAATCCAGGGAACGTCCTTTCTTTAAGTCCCTTGCCAGTCCTAATTTTATATAAGCAGGTAGTGCTTAATAAAATAGAGTCTGGAATTCTGGCTGGTCCGGATTGGGGTCCTTTTCAGCCACAAAGTATGCGCTTCTCAACATGGCTAGAAATTCTGTGGGACTCTGATTAGGGTCACATTTTAAATTGTAGGCCGCGGCTTTAGCAGCGGTAACAGTTTTTTAGGGCCCAAACTCCATTTGACACCCATGTTTAATTTCTCTCTATGACTGACCATATAGGGCCTGCAATGAATCAAAGAATTGTCTGTACTTTTCTTCAAATATCCATGGCAATAATTCAATTTGGTAGATCATCCTGAATGTTTAGTATTTTCAGGGTACGTTGCTAGGTTCCTAGATGGTCAGTGATGGTTGGGGATCTCTTCTTGGAAAAAACAGGAACAGTTTCTTTTAAGAATTTTATCATTTTGGGGGTGTCATATCTTTTAACTAGGGTCCTAGGCTTCCTTTTCTGCCCATATGAAGCTCTTTATACTTCCTCCTCTGTACATTCTGGGGAGTACCTTTGCAGCTTAGGGGGTGACCTGTCTTCTGACCCTGTCTCATCGTAACTTACCTGTGTCCCCCGGAAATATGAATATTTCCGTCTTTCCATTTCCCGTTCCTCTAAGCATCTTCGGCCCATGGATTCATATTCTAACTGGTCCGTTAATTTTTCTATCTGTCTCTCCATTGCTCTCTGCTCGGATTTGAGTCTCTCAATTTCTGCTTCACTCTCTTTATATCTCTAGAGGCAGAGTTTGCTTCAATAGGGCCTTTTCTCTCTTGTTTGTAATATTCTATTTCTTGTTTACATTTTTTATATTTCTCTTGCAGTTTTTTAAGTAGGTGACGGGATTCTTCATATAAGGCATGAGCATTTTGGATCTGGCACACTAACTCTTCCTGACCTTCTTTAGATTGTCTGAGTCTACTCTTAGCCTGTTGGATTTCAATTGACAGGGATTCTATCATCTCTGTTTTGTTATTTAAGGTGGTGTGGGTTTCCAACAATTCTCTCTTTCTAGGTCTAATCTTTTGCGAATATATTCGGTCACACCATAGTCAAGGACCCCACTTAAGTTTTCCTGAGGTACAAATCAGATTTGTTGCGCTATCAAAGAATACTAAATAAAAGCTGCTAACACAATATTGTTGGGTGCAATAACAAAAATATGGGGTATAGGTGGGGTATAGGTGTAGCGCTATTAAAAAGAGAAGATAATAATACAAAAGTCCATATATTCAATAATGAGGAAAGTTCCAAATTCGATTTAGAGAATTAATCGAATTTGGAACTTTTCTCATAATTGAATATATGGACTTTTGTATTATTATCTTCTCTTTTTAGTAGCGCTACACCTATACCCTATAAGTTTTCCTGAGGCCCAGTAACCCTTTTCTGGTTTGAGGTAGCTACAGCTGGGGCTGTATTACCATCCCGGCTGTTTCTAGATGAACTCGATTCATTATCACTACTTGCCATATTATTATAACAACAGATATCTTTCACAATGTATATGCAAATACAATCACCAGTATGTTCTGTTCTGTAATGTGGTAAGCTTCTCTCTTACAAAATATCTCAGCAGAGCCTGCCAATTTTATGTTGTAAATGTGTGGTATGGAATCTTAATTAAGATCTCAGTGTTTTGTTTTTCAGTGCCTCCAACCTTACAGTAAAATTGTGAACTTTGTTCAGATAATCAGTAAATACCACAATACTTTCCTGAGTTTGTTAATTTATGGGGATTTCTTACCAATGTATAAATATCTCCCAATAAAATTAATAAGTAAATCATTTGATTTAATTAATTAACAGGTATAGTTATACAATTTCATACAGAACTGGAATTTCTGATAAATGATATTTCACACACACATTATCAAAACATCAACACGGCAATAAAACAATATTTCTTAATATATTATAAAATAACTCAGGGGAGCCCAAATTGTTCTGTTAGAAAAATATGTGCGGTAATCACGCTTTACGTTCAAGAACACAATATCCCTTGTCGCTCGGGGAAACAGTCCTCTGAATTTCTCCGGCCGGAAGGAATCCAAAGTATGTCTCACGGAGTCCAGATAGATATTGCTAAATTGAAAGAAATGTTAATCCAACAGAGCTACTAATTTGAATGGGGCAATATGGTTTCCCTGGGACCACAGTAATTTAAATTGATGTAATAAAAGTTTATGTCTGAATTCCCTATAAACACGGCTTCAATAATACACAGCCTAGAAGACAATCAATATGGGCAAATGATTAACTACCCTAAACACTGCACATGATAATGTTAACACATAAACTATAAACTACAGTCCCTACAATTTTGAGAGAAAAAGATAATTAATATTCGTCTGGTCTTTGTCTTACCAACAGTTTAAAAGGGGAAGATATCTGACAAATTTTAAGTACTTCGAGTAGTTTCAGTCACAAGGTCCAGCAAGATGCGGTGTGGTCAATTATTAGCAGGCCTCTTGATCGTCTAGGGGTGTATACAGCTTGTGGGTCTGTGATCCTCTCTCTATGGCCCTCACATCCTTTATACCATCTGGGTAATAAACAACAACAAGCTCATAAAATTATCATAAGCTCAGCCCAGAAGGTTTGGCTTATTCTCCATTGGTTGGAGAACTCTAATAATTTACCTGGTAATATCACCTTCAGCCACTAGGTGTGTCTGAGGGCAGAAAATGTATTCTAAACTATTTGTTAAAAGAAAATCTTTTCTATTTCATAATTGTCATCTACATATATATATATTGGGGCTAATGAATATATATCTATATTACTCAGGGACTCCGGCAACGGGTACAATACACTCAGTATAATTCCAATGAATCACTATCACACAAAATGGATGTTTATATAGATAAATGCATGACTTCTGCATATGAAGACCTATTTGTCTTGGGGCAACACATGTTATATGGGTATTTTTATGTAGATACAGTCACGGTTTCTATGTCTTTACAACAATGATGGGTATCTAAACACAATTCTTCTTAATTTGTTCTATATCAAAATTTATATTTCTACCTTATGGCAGATTACTCATGGGGTCAGTAGATATTAAAGTTATGGTCGTATCTGTGACCTGGAGTCTAATACAGCATTTGAATTACTTATGATCACATATATTTAAAATACCACATGTATACCGGAATTAAATGTTTTCCTAGAGCATTTGAAATGAACCTTGGACAGGCTCAATGAAGATTTACATCAGGGTTTAGCTGTCCAAACAATTCTTCCATTCAGACATTTTAGACACATATTCATTATTGACTGTTCAGAGACTTGTGCCTGTTTGTCATTTTGATGTATCATTAACCTCGTATCTCAGTCATTGTCTGAGCTGAGTCAACATGGGGCTCTTACTGTGGAGGCGATCTCACCCCTTGAAACAATGGGGTTATTTACCCAAGCTTTTCCTTTAATTAAAGGCTTTGTAACTTGGGTCTGAAAACACAAATTTGACCATTGTCAGCTGGTTTCATGTAAGATAGCACTATTGTTCATGTTTACTCGGTTTCAACAAACAGTGGGGACGGATAATATTCAGACCCCCTTAAATTTTTCACTCTTTGCTATATTGCAGCCATTTGCTAAAATCATTTAAGTTCATTTTTTCCTCATTAATGTACACACAGCACCCAATATTGACAGAAACACACAGAATTGTTGACATTTTTGCAGATTTATTAAAAAAGAAAAAATTAAATATCACATGGTCCTCAGTATTCAGACCCTTTGCTCAGTATTTAGTAGAAGCACTCTTTTGATCTAATACAGCCATGAGTCTTTTTGGGAAAGATGCAACAAGTTTTTCACACCTGGATTTGGGGATCCTCTGCCATTCCTCCTTGCAGATCCTCTCCAGTTCTGTCACGTTGAATGGTAAACGGTGGACAGCCATTTTTAGGTCTTTCCAGACATGCTCAATTGGGTTTAAGTCAGGGCTCTGGCTGGGCCATTTAAGAACAGTCATGGAGTTGCTGTGAAACCACTCCTTTAGCTGTGTGCTTAGGGTCATTGTATTGTTGGAAGGTAAACCTTCGGCCCAGTCTGAGGTCCTGAGCACTCTGGAGAAGGTTTTCGTCCAGGACGGCCTTGTACTTGGCCGCATTCATCTTTCCCTCGATTGCAACCAGTCGTCCTGTCCCTGCAGCTGAAAAACACCCCCACAGCATGATGCTGCCACCACCATGCTTCACTGTTGGGACTGTATTGGACAGGTGATGAGCAGTGCCTGGTTTCCATCACACATACTGCTTAGAATTGAGGCCAAAAAGTTCTATCTTGGTCTCAACAGACCAGAGAATCTTATTTCTCACCATCTTGGAGTCCTTCAGGTGTTTTTTTTTTTAGCAAACTCCATGTGGACTTTCATGTGTCTTGCACTGAGAGGCTTCAGTCGGGCCACTCTGCCATAAAGCCCCGACTGGTGGAGGGCTGCAGTGATGGTTGACTTTCTACAACTTTCTCCCATCTCCTGACTACATCTCTGGAGCTCAGCCACAGTGATCTTTGGGTTCTTCTTTACCTCTCTCATTAAGGCCCTTCTCCCCCGATAGCTTAGTTTGGCCGGACGGCCAGCTCTAGGAAGGGTTCTGGTCGTCCCAAACGTCTTCCATTTAAGGATTATGGAGGTCACTGTGCTCTTAGGAACCTTAAGTGCAGCAGAAATTTTTTTGTAACCTTGACCAGATCTGTGCCTTGCCACAATTCTGTCTCTGAGCTCTTCAGGCAGTTCCTTTGACCTCATGATTCTCATTTGCTCTGACATGCACTGTGAGCTGTAAGGTCTTATATAGACAGGTGTGTGGCTTTCCTAATCAAGTCCAATCCGTATAATCAAACACAGATGGACTCAAATGAAGGTGTAGAATCATCTTGAGGATGATCAGAAGAAATGGATAGCACCTGAGTTAAATATATGAGTGTCACAGCAAAGGGTCTGAATACTTAGGTCCATGTGATATTTCAGTTTTTCTTTTTTAATAAATCTGCAAAAATGTCAACAATTCTGTGTTTTTCTGTCAATATGGGGTGCTGTGTGTACATTAATGAGGGAAAAAATGTTAAATGATTTATGATTTTAGCAAATGGCTGCAATATAACAAAGAGTGAAAAATTTAAGGGGGTCTGAATACTTTCCGTCCCCACTGTAAGTTTTGTCTCTTGACTTTAGCTCTCCAATGGATAGTATAACTTAATCAGCCTTCTTTGTTGGGAGGGGGGAACGCTCTCCTGGAATGATGACTCCTAAGCTGAAAGCTACATGAAAAATATATTATTTTGATGTATCTCGGCCATGACAATATAGAACAAGAGACGTGCCCCTGTGCAAAGTCCATACATACAAAATAAGAACAGATACTAAGAATTACACCCAGCATACAGAACTAGATAACGTGGTACTATGCAGACTCCATTAAAGCAAACTGTTCAGATCAATTTATAAACAGTTTATAATACAGTAAAATGTTTAAGATTGAGACAGCAGGATTAACAACTGAAACAGACGACTGTTTATTGAGCTCGGCAGTGATTTTCAGAGAAATAAAAATCTTTTCTGGATTGAACCAAGTCATAAATTGCCCATTTTATTTGTTAATGAACTAGGAATGTTTTTTTTTAGATTTAGCAGGTTTCTTTGTACTCGAAGGTGCATGGTGAGAAAGGGGAAGTTCAACTGCAACAACGCTGAGGCTTTAGCACACAGCAGATGTGTGCATAAAACGTTGACAAGCATATTGCACAAATCTGTAACATCAGGTGCATAGAAGCCTGGGGGTTGAGAAATCTTCCGTAGCCTCCACCAACACCACCTTCAGGGTCCTTTAAATTCCCATCTTCATCTGCCTCTTCTAGGACGAGCATATTGGGATCCAATTCTGGTATACACACTGTATAACTAGAGAAGGAGCCTAATGATGGCTAAAATAAAGCCTTTAGGCCCCTTTCACAGGGGCAAACTGCAGCTGCGATCCGCTTGCTCAGGAGAGGATCTTTCTGCTGAGCAGGCGGATGACAGGTCCATGTCTGCTCCACTCATGTAGAGTGGATACAGACCACTCTGCTCTATGGGTGGCCAGATAAAATAGACCACCTGTCCATTCACACATCTCTTTTTGGCGGATCAGATTGGATGTAGGTGGGTGTAAATTGACACGTCTGTTTACACCCGCCGCTCCATAGAGAAGAATGGCGGTTCCGATCGGGTCTGCCTGAAAAACAAAAAAAGACCCCATCGGAACATCCATGTGAAAGGTGCCTTAGTTGCCCAAAGAATTATGACAGTTTCAGAAAAAAGTTTGCCTTAGAGCTGCTTTTGCTTGCCCGAAATAGAATCGGAGGCAAAGACTGGTGATAAATTTGGGTTCTACTCCTGTGCAAGAGAAGCCTTGTCACTGAGGGCAAGTGCTATGTGGGTCTTCAGCAAAAGCTCAGCAGTCACCTGAGCTTCTGCCATTCCTACAGGTGAGGGTATTACCCCGTGGGGCTAATCAGAGCAGGATGCTCAAATTAGGTATATGTGTCCCGAGGAGCACCCAGCAACCCGGGTGCAGACCCATCCAGGTGGCAAAAGCAGGGCCTTATAAGGGGCTCTAGGTGGAAGTGGTTGTAAACTGTGCAACCTGTTGTGTGATGTAACACCTGGTAATCCACCTGAGACTAAGCTCTGAGTGGTTAAATTTTAGTACTAAATTTGAAAAGCATGGGTCACAGGCTAATGCTGTCACCAATGTAAAACAAACTTTAACCACTTGAGCTCCAGAAGATTTTACTCACTTTCATGACCAGGCCATTTTTTGCTATTCGGAACTATGCTACTTTAACTGGCAGTTATTGTCATGCAACACTGTACACAAATTAAATGTATATACTTTTTTTCCACACAAATAGATCTTTCTTTTGGTGGTATTCAAGCATCACTGGGTTTTTTTTTTTTCTATAAAAAAAAAAAAAAAAGAAGAAGATAATTAAAAATAAAAATTTTTAGATTTGTTTGTTTTCTCTGCAAAGCAGGGGAAAGAAAGCAATTTTTCCCTCTGTTCAGAAGCCTATGTTTATTGTCAACACAGGGCTCTGGGCTGTGAATCGACTCAGCCGATCAGCAGATCCTGGGCATGAATCAAATAGGCCAGGATCTGCTGAGAGTCCCGCTGGGTCAAATCACAGGGCGCGATCCCGAAACCCAAAAACGGGCACTGCGGTGCCTGTAGAAGCTGCCACGTTGCAGTGTATGTACTGCTGCAGGTCTGCAAGTGGTTATTATGATAAATAGAGGATTCAAAACATAGTCTCACCTGTCCACCTTTAACTCAACTGCTTTCATCCCACAAAAAGGCTTAGGCTGGCCATAAACTATACAACTTTCTTGTTCAACTTCCCTTTAGATTTACTAAAACCATGTAATATAAGGTCAAAACTAAACACTTTCAATTTGTATGCAATCAGGCAGGCCCTTGCACTACATAGAAGGTAAATCTAAATGAAATTGAATAAGAAAATTGTATAGTATATAGCCACCCTTAGCCACTTGCCGACTGCCTAACGCAGATATACTGCGGCAGAATGGCACGGGCAGGCAAAATCACGTACCTGGTACGTGATTGCTTGCCGCGGGCAGGGGGTCCGATCGGACCCCCCCCTGGTGCCCTGTCTGGGAGCGTTCAGAGATGAGAGGGGAGGCCATCCATTCGTGCCCCCCCCTCGCGATCGCTCCCAGCCAATGAGAATCTTCCCCTGCCTCTGTATAGTACACAGAGGCAGAGGAAGTGATGTCATCTCTCCTCGGCTCGGTATTTTCCGTTCCGGCGCCGAGAAGAGAAGACATCCGAGTGAGTTACACCAACACACACACACAGTAGAACATGCCAGGCATACTTTACACCCCCCATCACCCCCCGATTACCCCCTGATCACCCCTCCCCCCCTGTCACACTGACCCCAAGCAGTTTTTTTTTTCTGATTACTGCATTGGTGTCAGTTTGTGACAGTTAGTGTGGTAGGGAAGTTAGTGGTAGCCCCCTTTAGGTCTAGGGTACCCCCCTAAACCCCCCTAATAAAGTTTTAACCCCTTGATCACCCCCCGTCGCCAGTGTCACTAAGCGATAATTTTTCTGATCGCTGTATTAGTGTCACTGGTGACGCTAGTTAGGGAGGTGAATATTTAGGTTCGCCATCAGCATTTTATAGTGACAGGGACCCCCATATACTACCTAATAAAGGTTTTAACCCCTTGATTGCCCCCTAGTTAACCCTTTCACCAGTGATCACCGTATAACTGTTACGGGTGACGCTGGTTAGTTCGTTTATTTTTTATAGTGTCAGGGCAGCCGCCGTTTATTACCTAATAAAGGTTTAGCCCCCTGATCGCCCGACGGTGATATGTGTCGCCCCAGGCAGCGTCAGGTTAGCACCAGTACCACTAACACCCACGCATGCAGTATACGCCTCCTTTACTGGTATAGTATCTGAACAGATCAATATCTGATCCGATCAGATCTATACTAGCGTCCCCAGCAGTTTAGGGTTCCCAAAAACGCAGTGTTAGCGGGATCAGCCCAGATACCTGCTAGCACCTGCGTTTTGCCCCTCCGCCTGGCCCAGCCCAGCCCACCCAAGTGCAGTATCGATCGATCACTGTCACTTACAAAACACTAAACGCATAACTGCAGCGTTTGCAGAGTCAGGCCTGATCCCTACGATCGCTAACGTTTTTTTGGTAGCGTTTTGGAGAACTGGCAAGCACCAGCCCCAAGCAGCGTCAGATTAGCGCCAGTACCGCTAACACCCACGCACCGTACACCTCCCTTAGTGGTATAGTATCTGAACGGATCAATATCTGATCCGATCAGATCTATACTAAGGTCCCCAGCAGTTTAGGGTTCCCAAAAACGCAGTGTTAGCGGGATCAGCCCAGATACCTGCTAGCACCTGCGTTTTGCCCCTCTTCCCGGCCCAGCCCAGCCCACCCAAGTGCAATATCGATCGATCCACGACACTTACAAAACACTAAACGCATAACTGCAGCGTTCGCAGAGTCAGACCTGATCCCTGCGATCGCTAACAGTTTTTTGGTAGCGTTTTGGTGAACTGGCAAGCGCCAGCGGCCTAGTACACCCCGGTCGTAGTCAAACCAGCACCGCAGTAACACTTGGTGACGTGGCGAGTCCCATAAATGCAGTTCAAGCTGGTGAGGTGGCAAGCACAAGTAGTGTCCCGCTGCCACCAAGAAGAAGACAAACAGGCCCGTCGTGCCCATAATGCCCTTCCTGCTGCATTCGCCAATCCTAGCAATTGGGAACCCACCGCTTCTGCAGCACCCGTACTTCCCCCATTCACATCCCCAACCAAATGCAGTCGGCTGCATGAGAGGCATTTTCTTTATGTCCTCCCGAGTACCCCTACCCAATGAACCCCCCCAAAAAAGATGTTGTGTCTGCAGCAAGCGCGGATATAGGCGTGACACCCGCTATTATTGTCCCTCCTGTCCTGACAATCCTGGTCTTTGCATTGGTGAATGTTTTGAACACTACCATTCACTAGTTGAGTATTAGCGTAGGGTACAGCATTGCACAGACTAGGCACACTTTCGCAGGGTCTCCCAATATGCAATCGCATTTTGAGAGAACCGAACCTGGAACCGGTTACAGTTATAAAAGTTACAGTTACAAAAAAAAGTGTTAAAAAAAAAAAAACACAAAAAAATAGATAAAATTTAAAAAAAATAGTTGTCGTTTTATTGTTCTCTCTCTCTCTATTCTCTCTCTATTGTTCTGCTCTTTTTTACTGTATTCTATTCTGCAATGTTTTATTGTTATTGTTATTATGTTTTATCATGTTTGCTTTTCAGGTATGCAATTTTTTATACTTTACCGTTTACTGTGCTTTATTGTTAACCATTTTTTTGTCTTCAGGTACGCCATTCACGACTTTGAGTGGTTATACCAGAATGATGCCTGCAGGTTTAGGTATCATCTTGGTATCATTCTTTTCAGCCAGCGGTCGGCTTTCATGTAAAAGCAATCCTAGTGGCTAATTAGCCTCTAGACTGCTTTTACAAGCAGTGGGAGGGAATGCCCCCCCCCACTGTTTTTCTCTGGCTCTCCTGTCTCAACAGGGAACCTGAGAATGCAGCCGGTGATTCAGCCAGCTGACCATAGAGCTGATCAGAGGCCAGAGTGGCTCCAAACATCTCTATGGCCTAAGAAACCGGAAGCTACGAGCATTTTATGACTTCGATTTCACCGGATGTAAACAGCGCCATTGGGAAATTGGGAAAGCATTTTATCACACCGATCTTGGTGTGGTCAGATACTTTGAGGGCAGAGGAGAGATCTAGGGTCTAATAGACCCCAATTTTTTCAAAAAAAGAGTACCTGTCACTACCTATTGCTATCATAGGGGATATTTACATTCCCTGAGATAACAAAAAAAATATTAAAAAAAAAATGAATGGAACAGTTTAAAAATAAAATAAAAAAGCAAAAAAAATGAAAAAAAAAAACAAAAAAACCCCACCTCTGTCCCCCCTGCTCTCGCGCTAAGGCGAACGCAAGCGTCGGTCTGGCATCAAATGTAAACAGCAATTCCACCATGCATGTGAGGTATCACCGCGAAAGTCAGATCGAGGGCAGTAATTTTAGCAGTAGACCTCCTCTGTAAATCTAAAGTGGTAACCTGCAAAGGCTTTTAAAGGCTTTTAAAAATGTATTTATTTTGTTGCCACTGCACGTTTGTGTGCAATTTTAAAGCATGTCATGTTTGGTATCCATATACTCGGCCTAAGATTATCTTTTTTATTTCATCAAACATTTGGGCAATATAGTGTGTTTTAGTGCATTAAAATTGAAAAAAGTGTGTTTTTCCCCAAAAAATGCGTTTGAAAAATCGCTGCGCAAATACTGTGTGAAAGAAAAAAATGAAACACTCACCATTTTAATCTGTAGGGCATTTGCTTTAAAAAATATATAATGTTTGGGGGTTCAAAGTAATTTTCTTGCAAAAAAAAATAATTTTTTCATGTAAACAAAAAGTGTCAGAAAGGGCTTTCTCAAAACTACACCCAAGGGAGTGGTAAAATGGACTTTGTAGGCACCAATCATAAAATTCAATATGAATATTTTATTATACAAAAAGTACAAAAGACCAAAAACAAAAACATTTTAAAAACATTGCAGTACATAGCAAAGCAATAGCTGGTGCTCTCTCACACAGATTAAAGCATACAGAGGGAGAACCCTAAAAACAGGGACGAAAACCATAACCCTCTATTCAACATATGAGACATCAAACTAATGTAGCTCTACATGTTTCGCAATTGAATGCTTCTTCAGGAGCCAACTTGAGTCACCTGTAATGGGAAGAGAGAGAGAGAGGACAAACACCAAAATAATACACGATATTAATATTCACTTAGAGTTTTATTAGTCGCGTTTCAGTTAGTATCCATGAACACCAAGAGGGAGCCAACCGGTGGACCTGGCAACCAACAAGCATATGGTGACAAACAATCACATGCAGGGACGTGTCTGGTAGAAAGACCATAGAAGGTGTAACACCCGGGACAACGATAGAGCAAAAAGTCCCGGCTACCAAGGAAGAGTTACGGGGAAGAAGAAAGGAGAGGAAGGGGAAAAAGAGGGGGGAGGGGAGAGGGGGGGGAGGGAAAAAGAGGGAGGGAAGGAAAAAGAAAATAAGGCAACTAATAGTATAGAATGGGCCTGTACAATTGAGCCTACCTCGATAAGAAATAGGAACTGCAAATAGCTGAACAACATACGCTGCCAAACTCAGCCTCGAGGTGGCCAAGCCACATTGGATAGTCAAAGGTCTAAATACAGACAATATAATATATATTAAAATACAAATTATTGTAGTTGTGTGAATAAATAACAGAACAACTACCAATTTCTGCAAAAAAGAAAAGAAAGTACTAGAGAACTAATCCAAAAGCTAAAAATGCAGCCATCTATGTGTAAACAACAGGTCTCACCTTGTGAGAGGGAATGCAAGCCGAACTAATCTTGTGAGCAACGGTCACAAGCTGTTCCCTTACAAATCCACCACCGATAAGAAAAAAGCAGACAGGGTTAGACTGGAATTTTATAAGTACCCATCTATGCAGTTTAGCAGCGGTCAGATACGGGCCATCTATGGAGGCAGAAACAAATCTCAGTGTGATCGATCACAGGGTTACATCCAAGTATGCCATAACTAAAGGTAAAGATAGAAGGGAACAGACACTTACCAGGCAGTTAATGAGGATATGAATGATGGACAAGGGTGGCGTGGTAATAGGCTACGCTGAGAGCCTTTAATACACGCCCCAATCAGGTGTGCATCAAGTGCAGCACCTGACTCGGCCGAACAGGGCTGCGCACGCATCCACGTTAGTCCGCGCATGCGCAGTACCCATAAGGTCAACTGCTAAAGACGCGGACAAGTGGAAGGAGTGCTGCCGTAAAGGTGACAGGACTGGGAGCTCCCTCTGGTGGCTCCTCCTAACAGACAGCGTATAGACGCTGCGCGAGGCAGATGGAAATAGCCAAAAGATGTAAACACACACAACGAGGAGATCCAGAAAGCACAGCCAGAGGGGGAAAAAACACAGGCCTTGACCTAGAGCCGCAAAACCCATCCCCAAACGGGGCGGAATGCGGCTACCCGGCCGCACATATGACTGAGTACACCAGCGAGTCGGTGAGGTCCAGAGGTTGGCAGCACCCAGGTCCTAATTACAGGCCCGAAACGCAGGGACAGTAAACACAAATACATAGTGGTAACGACCATGCAAGGGGATAGGAACTCTTTCATAGTACATAAAACTAAAAAACAAACAAATTAACAATAAATAAATACAAACATCTTGTGAAGTCCAGTATGGCTAGAATTGGAAATTCTTGACACTCTAAGACAATACATATGGCAAGGACATCTGGACAGAAACAACTACGTTAATTGGAGTGTATTCAAATAATGCCTACCAAATAAGGATCAAAAGAGCAGGGGAAGGGATAAAAGGATCACCAATCTAGAGAAGGGAAAGGTGGACTAATAATATATCTCTATACTCTGTATTTATTGTGATAATTCAAAGGTTTAATAAAAACACAAATGTGTCTAAGAACCGAAAAGAAATTGCTTATCAGAGGAAGGATTTATAGGATTGTACTTCATTGATACCTGGCCAACGTGTGGCATTAAGGCGTTCAATCCACTTCGCCTCATGTTGGAGTATCCTCCTATCCCAATCACCCCCTCTTGGATACTGTGGAATCACTGCCAACGCAATGAAGGTTGCAACGGAAGTATCAAATCTATGACAAAGATCAAAATGTCTGCTAATAGGGCTGAGCATCTTCCTATTAGCTGAATAATAAACGTGGTCTCGTATCCTTTGCCAAAAATGGCGGATGGTCTTGCCAACATAAAAAAAAACCCACACTTGCAAGTCATCAGATAGACCACCCCCTGGGTATTGCAATCAGCCAGAAAATGTGGGCGAAAGATCTCACCATTCGGTAGTTGGAATCTCTGACCCGTGGACACCCAAGGGCAGAAGGGGCAATGCCCACATATATGCATACCCACTTGGTTGGTCATGTGGTCCTGTAAAGGGACAAAGTGGCTTTTGGTCAGTTTATCACGTAGGGACGATGCTGTTTTGAACACAATCTCAGGTTGATCACTGATGTATTTACCTAAGATGGGGTCCTCATATAGAATATGCCAATGTTGCTGTAGTACATTGCGTAGTTGGTATTGCTGATATGAATAATGTGTAATGAATTTAACCGTTGAATGCTCCTCTGCCTTAGTTTTATTCTTGTAGAGCAGTGTGTTCCTAGGTTGATCACAGGCTTTATTGAAAGCCTTGCGAAGAAGTGACTTAGAATATCCACGTTTAAGGAGTCGATTCCTGAGTAGGTTTGCATGGTATTTAAGGTCACTGTCAACAGTACAGTTCCTTCTAAGCCGAATGTATTGTGCGTAGGGGATACTTCGCACTAGTGTGGAGGGATGTGCACTCGAAGCGTGCAAAACCGTATTCCCCGCCGTTTCCTTACGATAGAGTGTGGTGGCCACACAGTTATTGTGATCTTTGTAGATCACCAGCTCAAGAAAGGAGATTTTATGTATATCACTGTTGACAGTGAACTTCAAATTAAAAGTGTTACTGTTCAGATGATCAACAAAGGAAGACAATGCTTGCTGAGACCCAACCCAGATAATAAATAGATTGTCAATATATCTTAGCCATAACAACACTTCTCTGGTGTAGTTACTGAGTTGTTCGTTTGAAAAAACGTCACGTTCCCACCCCCCCAGGTACAGATTGGCGTAGGCCGGGGCACAGCAGGTTCCCATGGCCACGCCCTGTACCTGGAGGTAGTGGGAACCGTGAAACGTAAAACAATTGTGTCAGAATAAAAAACAGTAATCTCAATATAAATTCATTAAAAGGCCATAAGTGATGATCTTCCTCCATGAGGAAGGAGCGAGCCATCCCAACGCCCTGCTCGTGAGGGATGCTGGAGTACAAAGCCTCAACATCCAGAGTCATGAGCAGAGCGTCGGGAGGGACCTCGACCCCTTCAATGTGTTTCAGGAGGTCTAGGGTGTCCCGGACGTAAGAAGGCAAACGTACAACATGAGGAGTTAAAAAGAAGTCGACAAATTTGCTCGCGTTTTCAGTCAGTGAGCCTATTGCAGAAACTATAGGCCGACCGGGGGGGACTTGTAGGTTCTTATGAATCTTTGGTAACGCATAAAACGTAGCCATACGAGGGAATTTATTATCCAAGAAAGCATGCGTGTCCTGGTCTATTAGGCCCATATGGTAGGCATCTCCGATGAGTGACTTGTATTCATTGACAAAGCGATGAGTAACGCTTACTGCGATTTTACAATACCAGGACCTGTTGTTCAGAATGGTCATACACATTTTTATATATTGCTGATCGGTCATTAATACAATGTTGCCCCCTTTGTCTGACTGTTTTATAACCAGATCTGGATAGCGCCGTAATTTAGTGAGGGATTGTATTTGATCGGGCCACAAATTTTTTGGCATAGGATCTAATTTGAGTCGCCTCAGATCTCCAATAGTGGCTGTCAAAAAAGCCCAAATGTGGGGGTTGCTTGTAAGATCCGGGAATTTTTTAGACTTGGGTTTGAATTTTTTACTAGGTTTAGACAATAAGGGAATCGATTTATGTGTAGTATCTGTAGTAGGCATTAGGGGTTCAGACCTCTCATTCTCCTCTAACAGCAGAATCAGATCTCTGAAGGCCCTGAATTCCTCCTTGGTAAAATGTTTAATACTTTCAGAGAGTTCTCTATCACGTTTAGAGCGTATGTGTTGGTCATCAAAAAGGTATTTGTAAGTTAACTTTCTACAAAAGAGGTACAGATCTTTAATAGTGTCATATTTATCCATCTGAGGTGTGGGGCAAAAACTTAATCCAAATCTAAGAAGATCAAAATCTGCTTGGGAAAAGGAATAGGGGGTAAGGTTGATGATATCAAGTTCTAAGTGGGAGGGGGTAGGGTCAGGGGTGAGGGAAAATTTGTGGAAGGTGTTGTTAGGGAGGTAACATGAGCATCCAAAGTGCTGTTTAGTGGAAAACAGTGTAGGTGCTGTTGAACTCGATGAGAGTGGTGTCGTATTGGTGACATGCCGTGTCGCTGCATTAGAAAGATTACAGCCATTACTGGGAGTGGGGTTAACATTGGGTCCAGGTGTGTTCTGTAATATACTGAGTGCCTGTGTAGCTAAATGGCCCAAATGCGTGGGTGTATGGGTGCTACCCGTGGCACCCAAATTCGAGCCTGAAGATGGGCCTTGGAGGTGTGTTTTAGACAGTGATGGGTAATGTTTACCAAGCTCATCAGGTTGTTTTTTGGGATGCGGAGTGTGGGGTTGATTCCCTCCCAGACTTCTTTTACGTGGACCAGAGTTGGAATTAGAACGTGTATTGGTGGATTGAGAGAAGGGCCGAGTGGAAGAGGAGGCAAAAGAGGAATCGGATTCGGTATCCTCCTCCCTAGAAGAGTAGCTGGAGCCACTCTTACTAGGTTTGGGGCCTTGCCTAGTTCTTTTATTTTGTGGCATCAAGTGCCAGCGGTATGCATACCCCTCCACAAACACCGTCTTGTCCCTGAACATTTTAGTTTGTTTCTTAGATATGATGTCCTTATGTAGTCTGTTCAGATATTCTTTCAGTTCCTGCCGTTTCTTGTCAAATTGTGCATGGCTCTTGACAGAATCATGTTGTATCTGTAGAGAGATGAGTTCCTGATCCAGAGCCGTTAGGTCTGTTTTATATTGGGCAACAAGCAGTTTGATCAGTTCAATACTGCATTTGGTAAGTTCTTGTTCCCAAACAAGTTTAAGTTCGGGTGTCACATTTTTGAAGGAAGGAAACAATTGTATTCTAAGTCCGGTTGGGCAAATGTTGTCAAGTATATACTGTTGGAAAAATTCAATATGCCAGTATAAATGTGACTTCTTTTTGAGAAGTCTTCTGGCTTTCGCAAGATATTGGTTAAGTGCTAGATCATCTCTAGTAGAGGTATTACAGTTGTTATGCAATTCATTCATATACCCAGACCAGGCGTCTCCTACAAAGTCCATTATAGCCCTATTGGGTAGGATATAGCCTGATACAACACAATAAGCAGGGACAACCCCACAGGTAAGGGAGCAAGTTACCGTATTTATTGGCGTATAACACGCGCCGGCGTATAACACGCACCCCAAGTTTAGGAGAGAATTTTAAAGAAAAAAAACTTTTAGGAGGGAAGTTTAAGGAAAAAAAACTTACATTAAAATGCCCATCAATGCAGCCTTATCTGTCCATCTGCAGCCTTTTCAGTGTCAGTGCAGCCTTGCCCCAGTGCAGTCTTGTCAGTGCAGCCTTGTCAGTGCAGCCTTGTCAGTGCAGCTTTGCCCCAGTGCAGCTTTGCCCCAGTGCAGCTTTGGCAGTGCAGGGTTGCCCGTGAAGCTTTGCCCCAGTCCAGCCATGTCAGTGCAGCTTTGTGATAGATTTAAATATGGCGCCGAGACTGCAGGGATACTTCGGAGCCGAGATACACATACCCTAGTGTTCTCGGCTTTTTTAGGCGCCGCCGTCACGCCCAGTCCCGCCCCTGGACCTGTGTTATGTCCATCATAGGGCGGGACTGGGCACGACTGTGAGCGGCGCCGAAAAAAGCTGAGAACACTCGGGTGTGTGTATCTCGGCTCCGACGAGAGCCGAGATACACATACCCGAGTGTTCTCGGCTTTTTTCTGCGCCGCTCACAGTCACGCCTAGTCCCGCCCTATGATGGACATAACACAGGTCCAGGGGCGGGACTGGGCGTGACGGCGGCGCCAAAAAAAGCCGAGAACCCTCGGGTATGTGTATCTCGGCTCCGAAGTATCACTGCAGTCTCGGCGCCATATTTAAATCTACCCACAGGGTGTTTATGTCGGCGGCGACCGCGGCAATTGCCGCGATCGCTCCGATAATACACAAAATCGGCGGGGATCGGCCTATAACACGCACCCACGATTTTCCCCTGATTTTCAGGGGAAAAAAGTGCGTGTTATATGCCGATAAATACGGTACTTAATTTACAAGAATCTCCAATGTCGCACTGAACATTGCACAGAAAGTACCAAGATATAAGGTTAATTCAAATTTAATAATATTAAAAATTCCATCATGAAACAACAGGCGGGTGCTACCACCCAATCAATACTAGAACATGAACAGGAGTACGAAGTCTCACCACAGGATGGACTGTGGAGACTTTATAGGTAGAGCAGTGCCAACGTCCTAAATCTACAAATTCTCAAAACTACACCCAAGGGAGTGGAAAAATGGACTTTGTAGGCACCAATCATAAAATTCAATATGAATATTTTATTATACAAAAAGTACAAAAGACCAAAAAACAAAAAACAAGAAGCATTCAATTGCGAAACATGTAGAGCTACATTAGTTTGATGTCTCATATGTTGAATAGAGGGTTATGGTTTTCCTCCCTGTTTTTAGGGTTCTCCCTCTGTATGCTTTAATCTAAGTGTGATATTGCTTTGCTATGTACTGCAATGTTTTTAAAATGTTTTTGTTTTTGAAAATTGAAAAAAAGAAAATTTTTTCTTGTCTTTCTTCATTTTCAAAAACAAATGAGAGCTGCAAAATACTCACCATGCCTCTCAGCAAATAGCTTGGGGTGTCTACTTTCCAAAATGGGGTCATTTGGGGGGGTTTGTGCCACCTGGGCATTCCATGGCCTCTGAAACTGTGATAGGCAGTGAAGAGTGAAATCAAAAATTTACACCCTTAGAAATCCTGAAGGCGGTGATTGGTTTTCGGGGCCCCGTACTCGGCTAGGCTCCCAAAAAGTCCCACACATTTGGTATCCCCATACTCAGGAGAAGCAGCTAAATGTATTTTGGGGTGCAATTCCACATATGCCCATGGCCTGTGTGAGCAATATATCATTTAGTGACAACTTTGTGCAAAAAAAAAAAAATTGTCACTTTCCCACAACTTGTGTCAAAATATAAAATATTCCATGGACTCAACATGCCTCTCAGTAAATAGCTTGGGGTGTCTACTTTCCAAAATGGGGTCATTTGGGGGGTTTTGTGCCATCTGGGCATTTCATGGCCTTCAAAACTGTGATAGATAGTGAGGAGTAAAATCAAAAATTTACGCCCTTAGAAATCCTGAAGACGGTGATTGGTTTTCGGGGCCCCGTACGCGGCTAGGCTCCCAAAAAGTGTCACACATGTGGTATCCCCGTACTCAGGAGAAGCAGCTGAATGTATTTTGGGGTGCAATTCCACATATGCCCATGGACTGTGTGAGCAATATATCATTTAGTGACAACTTTTTGTAATTTTTTGTCAGTATTCAATCACTTGGGACAAAAAAAATAATATTCAATGGGCTCAACATGCCTCTCAGCAATTTCCTTGGGGTGTCTACTTTCCAAAATGGGGTCATTTGGGGGGGGGGGGGTTGTACCGCCCCACAATTTTAGCACCTCAAGAAATGACATAGGCAGTCATAAACTAAAAGCTGTGTAAATTCCAGAAAATGTACCCTAGTTTGTAGACTCTATAACTTTTGTGCAAACCAATAAATATACGCTTATTGACATTTTTTTTACATGTGGCCGAATACATTTTGGCCTAAATGTATGACTAAAATTGGGTTTATCGGATTTTTTTTTATAACAAAAAGTAGAAAATATAATTTTTTTTCAAAATTTTCGGTCTTTTTCCGTTTATAGCGCAAAAAATAAAAACCGCAGAGGTGATCAAATACCATCAAAAGAAAGCTCTATTTGTGGGAAGAAAAGGACGCAAATTTTGTTTGGGTACAGCATTGCATGACCGCGCAATTAGCAGTTAAAGCGACGCAGTGCCAAATTGTAAAAAGTGCTCTGGTCAGGAAGGGGGTAAATCCTTCCGGAGCTGAAGTGGGTATGATTAACGTAGAAGTCCAGCCTGAGCTTGTTTGGCTGGGCTTCTCCTGTGGGTCACAGGAGTGCAATTTGTTTTGCACTCCTGTTACCAGTTTTCAGCAGAGAGCAGTCTGAAGTCCGCTCTCTGCTGACGTCACTGGAATCATTCCAGGCACCACGTCATCACGACAATAAAGTCTGTATCCGCTAGGTGCCTAGATCAGCCTTTCTCTACCTTTTCAACACAGAGGAACCCTGAAAATAAATCTCCGGTCTTGGGGAATCCCTGCTAAAAATGGAAAATCTACAACTCATCATACATTAGTGTGATGGTCAATGAGAAGAATGCTTCTTACACTTGTGGTTATTGGGAAGAATTACCCCTTACAGATAACTAAAAAGATCAATGGTGTCCTTGAGAACTTACCTGAGGCAAAAATTGACCATTGCTCAGGGAACCCCTAGCAACCTCTAGAGGAACCCTGGTTGAGAAACCCTGACCTAGACTGAAACTCGTCTCAACAAGCCGCTGAGTGACTGAGACAGCCGCTCCCCACCCCTCCAAAGCTCAGCACTCCAGTGAGCGTGGAGGAGCAGAGCTGCCGATTGACAATCAGCAGCTTTCCACTTTCGCTTCTCAGCCCTTTGGCTAAGATCAAGTGTAGTATCTGTTCTTATCAGTTTCCAGAGGAGGCGCTGTGTCACTCTCATTGGGGAGGGCCAGCAAATCCAATGGTGTTATAGTGCCTGGAAGGGTGGTACTCAGCACGGACTACGCCGTGTTGCCCGACAGTATACTGGGGACCGGCCTATGGTTGAGTTTGAGCCGTCTGGAAGGGTGCTCCTGGTGAGGATGGGTGCTGCATCTTGGTCTGGCCGGAGGGCTGGGTCCCTGGCCTAGATTGTGGTAGCTCTAGCTGCTGACAGTTATTTGGGTAAGAGAACGCTTACTACCCTTTTGCTGGTTGGGGGGAGTGGTTAGTATCTATCTACCCGAATGCGAAATTGGAAGGGGTGATGGGAGTGACGGTGGAGCCTTCGGGGCAAGGGCTCTCACCAAGCTTCCTGAACCTCATGCCTTTTCTGTCTGCGGTGGGGGCTGCCGTGGTCTAGGCTGTGGGCCAGGGTTGGTCTTGAAAGCCTATGGAGTATGTGCCACTGGAGTGGCAGTCCAGGGGTGCCAAATAATCACTGCGAGTGGCAGTCACTTTGATTTGAGGCACCACGGTCACCGCACCATAACACACTTTTTTTTAGCACCTGCCTCTTGGGCCGGGCCTTTTGGCTGGGACCAGAGGAATTTTTTTTTCCTGGCCAGAGGGCCTGGTCATTGTTTTACACAATGGCCACTTCTTTCACTCTCCTCTCCACTATCCCTTCCCCCACTTTTTATTTATTTTGAAACCTGTGTTGTCACGTCTTGTTTTTCACGTTTGTCCCACTGTGTGATGAGTAAGGATGCGGGTCCTCGGGCCAGCCCTGAAAGTCTTGGGAAGGGGTGGACATGGCCTTTTGGCTTAGTTCGCCCTCTCTCATGGGATCTCCCTTCAGGGGAGCCCCACCTAGTACTTGGGTGGATCCTGTCTCGGCAGGCCCTCCAGAGAAGGGGGTCTGTCTGGTTCCGGCCAGAGTAAGTACCTTTGTCCCCGTCTGGAGCCTAACGCCCCGGGGGATCAGTGAATTGTCACGTCTGTGTACCCGTTGCACTTTTTTGTGAGCACTCTTTATGTGTGTGCACATTTTTTATGCACCGGGTGAAGTTTTTTGGGTGTGTTTTGCACGCCATAGGCTTTCAAAAAAGAAAAACAAAATCAGCAGCTTTCCACTTGGGGATCTGAGAACTGAGCCATCAGCTGTGTTCGATGGCTCGGTTCTCAGTGCAGAGACGGTAGGGGACAGATGCAGCATCTGTCCGACGCTGGATCTACCGAAGTATCATGGGGGGGATCCCTACTTCTCTTTTAAGCCCTTTGTGGGATGAAACCTGTTGGAAGTGGACAGATGAGCGTATATATTGAGAATCCTATTATACAATCCAAAAAGTTGGAATGCTGTGTAAAATTTACAGAAAATCAAAATGCAATACTATCTTGAATCTAAAAAAAGTATATTTTATTTACAATACAAAACATCAAATGTTAAAGCTGAGAAAATACCAATTTAAGAAACCAATTTTAAAAGGAGAAAATTTGCTGGAGTTTTGGAAGAGAGTATTGTTCCATTCTTGCCTGATCTAGGATTTTTAAATGCTCAATAGTCCTGGGTCTTTGTTGTATTATTTGTTGAAGATGTACCAAATATTTTCAGTTCATGAAATGTCTGAACTACAGGCAGGCTAGTTAAGCACCCGGACTCTTATACTACAAAACCAGGTTGCCGTCATGACGCTGTATGCGGTTTAGCATTGTCCTGCTGAAATACACAAGCCTTCCCTGAAAGTCATTGCCTGGATAGGAGCACATGCTGCTGTAAAATCTTGATTTCTCATCACTGATGATGGTGCCTTTCCAGATGTGCAAGCTGCCCATTCCATACACACCCATACCATCAGAGATGCAGGCTTTTGAACTGGACGCGGATAACAAGCCAGATGGTCCCACCCACCCCGCCAAAAAGAATGTCAAATTTTAATTAGTCATACCGCAGAACAGTTTCCATATTAAATAAGCTTTGAAGACAGACATTTCTGGATCATGTTCAGACATGGCTTCCTCCTCTTTGCAAGAGCTCTACCTTGCATTTTTGTGTGACACAGTGATTTGTATTTAGAGACAGTGATTTTTGGAAATATTCCTAAGCCCATGCAGTGATGTCCTTGCGAATTCGCAATAGCAGATTTTGACCTGCTCTCTATGGAGCCAGTTCACATATCTCTGCAGCAGCTCCAGTGCAATTTGGTCCATTTCAGGTCCAAATTCAAGCCAAAATTTTGGGCTGAAACCGGTGAACCAGGATGCACCGGACCCCTGCTGCGAGCCACATGCGGCTCATATGTAAACCCATTTTTACAGAATCATGCCTGTCTTGAATGCAGTCTGAGGGCCCAAGAATCACAGGTATCCAACATTGCATTTAGGCATTGTCCCTTGCACACAGATTGCCCCAGATTCTCTGAATCTTTTGGTATCTGTGGTAGATGATATAAAGCCTTTGCAATTTTTATGTTGAGGGACATTCTGAAATCGTTCACCAATGTTTAGATGCAGCTTTTCAGATTGGCAAACCTCTGCCCATCTTTACTTCTGAGACAGACTAAAATTTTCTTTACCCTGATGCCAATTAAAGCAGCGTTCCACCCAACAGACTGCTTATCCAATTCCTCTCCCCCTCCGGTACAATTGGCGCCTTTTCGGGGGGTGGGAGCAGGTGTCTGTTTTTGACAGGTACCCTGTCCCCCACCCTCATGGCAAGGAATGTCAGCAGTTCGGGCCAGTAAGGCCGGGTTCACACCTTTGCATTTTTATTTTTTTTTAGTGCGGTTAGTTTTGCTGAAACACACTACAGTCCATTCAACATGGTTTCCAAAGAGTCATGTTCACATCTGTGCATTTTATGGAAAGGGCCAGGGACTTTTTTCTGGTTTTTGGTTCCATAGATCAAAAATGTGTATTGCAAACTGCATAGGTGTGAACCAGGTCTGGCCTAAGAGCGCAGCATGCTTCGTGCATGGGGGTCCAGCTGTGAAGGCGCAAGGCTTCACTGCCAGGTTCCCCTGGCGGCAGTACTCGATGGAAACAACGGCTGGGGTGCAGACATCGCTGGATGCCATGACAAGTAAATGTCCTAATTATTTTTGAACTCATCTTTAGCTTAAAGCAGTTGTATGCCCGCAAAAAACCAAACCTGCAAAGCACAGGGAATGAGCTAGCATGCACCACATACTAGCTCATTATGAATCGCCTGACATGTTCCCTCTGTGTTTCTTCTGGGTTCACAGCTCCGGCGCTGTGAGTGACCAGAGCTGCAATGACATCACTCCTGTGCATGCACGCGGGCGGGAGCCCTCTTTCCGGCAAGGAGCTCTGATTTTCCAGCAGCATCCACCAGACCTATAGAGCGCATGCAAGGTGAATATCTCATAAAAAAACTGTACAGGTTTAGGAAATATTCATTTTACTTAAAGGTAAGCCTTATTATAGGGTTACCTGTAGGTAAAAATGTGAAAGCGGATTATACAACCGGTTTAAAATAGTTGTAGAAAATGTTCTTCCTTGTTAGTACCACTTATTTTGCCAGCTTTTTGGTGTCCTGTCACAACCGAGTTGAGTTTGTGTTGCTGCCATCAATTTAAAAATTACCTTTTATTTTTATTTCCTTAAAATGATAGTCTCAGTTTAAACATTTGACATGATTTCTATTGTGAAATAAAAAAAGTTGGGTATGAGATTTGCAAATCATTGCATTCTGTTTTTAACCACTTCAGCCCCGGAAGGATTTACCCCCTTCCTGACCAGAGCACTTTTTACAATTTGGCACTGCGTCGCTTTAACTGCTAATTGCGCGGTCATGCAATGCTGTACCCAAACAAAATTTGCATCCTTTTCTTCCCACAAATAGAGCTTTCTTTTGATGGTATTTGATCACCTCTGCCATTTTTATTTTTTGCGCTATAAACGGAAAAAGACCGAAAATTTTGAAAAAAAATTATATTTTCTACTTTTTGACAGAAGAAATAGGGAGTCCGCGCAAATGGGTGTAATTAAAAGCCTGGGTGGGAAGTATATTGCTAAAATGATAGACTGCTGCCCTCACATACGCTGACTCCACAGGGGGTGGAATAAGCGGAAAATCCTGTGGGTTTTTTTCACACACTTTTTTTCACTATTTTCTACTTTTTGTTATAAAAAAAAATCCAATAAACTCAATTTTAGTCATACATTTAGGCCAAAATGTATTTGGCCACATGTCTTTGGTAAAAAAAAAAAAAAGTCAATAAGTGTATATTTATTGGTTTGCGCAAAAGTTATAGCGCCTACAAACTAGGGTACATTTTCTGGAATTTACACAGCCTTTAATTTATGACTGCCTATGTCATTTCTTGAGGTGCTAAAATGGCAGGGCAGTACAAAACGGGAGAAGCAGCTAAATGTATTTTGGGGTGCAATTCCACATATGCCCATTTAGCTGCTTCTCCTGAGTATGGGGACTTTTTAGGAGCCTAGCCGCGTATGGGGCCCCGAAAACCAATCACCGCCTTCAGGATTTCTAAGGGTGTAAATTTTTGATTTCACTCTTCACTGCCTATCACAGTTTCGGAGGCCATGGAATGCCCAGGTGGCACAAACCCCCCCCCCCAAATGACCCCATTTTGGAAAGTAGACACCCCAAGCTGTTTGCTGAGAGGCATGGTGAGTATTTTGCAGCTCTCATTTGTTTTTGAAAAAGAAAGACAAGAAAAAGATTTTTTTTTTTTCTTTTTTTCAATTTTCAAAATTTTGTGACAAAAAGTGAGGTCTGCAAAATACTCACTATACCTCTCAGCAAATAGCTTGGAGTTTCTACTTTCCAAAATGGGGTCATTTTGGGGGGGGGGGGGGGTTTACCACCTGGGCATTCCATGGCCTCCAAAACTGTGATAGGCGGTGAAGAGTGAAATCAAAAATTTACGCCCTTAGAAAGCCTGAAGGCGGTTCTTGGTTTTCGGGGTCCCGTGCGCGGCTAGGCTCCCAAAAAGTCCCACACATGTGGTATCCCCATACTCAGGAGAAGCAACAAAATGTATTTTGGGGTGTAATTGCACATATTCCCATGGCATGTTTGAGCAATATATCATTTAGTGACAACTTTGTGCAAAAAAAAAAAAAAAAAAAAATTTGTCTCTTTCCCGCAATTTGTGTCACAATATAAAATATTCCATGGACTCGACATGCCTCTCAGCAAATAGCTTGGGGTGTCTACTTTCCAAAATGGGGTCATTTGGGGGGGGGGGGGTGGTTTGAACTGTCCTGGCATTTTATGCACAACATTTAGAAGCTTATGTCACACATCACCCACTCTTTTAACCACTTTCTGACACTTTGTTGTTTTTTAAAGCAAATGCCCTACAGATTAAAATGGTGGGTGTTTCATTTTTTTTTTTTCACACAGTATTTGCACAGCGATTTTTCAAACGCATTTTTGGGGGGGGGGATACACTTTTTTAAATTTTAATGCACTAAACCACACTATATTGCCCAAATGTTTGATGAAATAAAAATGATCTTAGGCCAAGTACATGGATACCAAACATGACATGCTTTAAAATTGCGCACAAAACGTGCAGTGGCAACAAAATAAATACATTTTTAAAAGCCTTTACAGGTTACCACTTTAGATTTACAGAGGAGGTCTACTGCTAAAATTACTGCTCTCGATCTGACCTTCGCGGTGATACCTTACATGCATGGTGCAATTGCTGTTTACATTTGACGCCAGACCAATGCTTGCATTCGCCTTAGCGCGAGAACAGGGGGGGGGGGGACAAGGGCGCTTTTTTTTTTTATTATTTTTTTGCTTTATCATTTTTAAACTGTTCCTTTCATTTTTTTTAAAAATCATTTTTATTGTTATCTCAGGGAATGTAAATATCTCCTATGATAGAAATAGGTAATGACAGGTACTCTTTTTTGAAAAAATTGGGGTCTATTAGACCCTAGATTTCTCCTCTGCCCTCAAAGCATCTGACCACACCAAGATCGGTGTGATAAAATTCTTCCCCAATTGCGCTGTTTACAACCGGCGAAATCCAAGTCATGAAATGATTGTAGCTTCCGGTTTCTTAGGCCATAGAGATGTTTGGAGCCACTCTGGTCAGCTCTATGGTCAGCTGTCTGAATCACCAGCTGCATTCTCAGGTTCCCCGTTGAGACCGGAGAGCCAGAGAAAGACACGGAAGACGGTAGGGTAGGGGGGGCATTCCCTCCCACTGCTTGTAAAAGCAGTCTAGAGGCCAATTAGCCGACAGGATTGCTTTTACATGAAGGCTGACCGCTGGCTGAAAAGGATGATACCTAAACCTGCAGGCATCATTCTGGTATAACCACTCAAAATCATGAATTGCGTACCTGAAGACAAAATGATGGTTAACAATAAAGCACAGTAAAACGGTAAAGTATAAAAAATTGCATACCTGAAAAGCAAACATGATAAAACATTGCAGAATAGAATACAGTAAAAAAAAGAGAAGAATAGAGAGAGAATAATAAAACGACAACTATTTTTTTTTTATTTTATATTTTTGTTTGTGTTCTTTTTTTTTTTTTTTTACACTTTTTTTTAACTAACTTTTATAACTGTAACCGGTTCCAGGTTCGGGTCTCTCAAAATGCGATGGCATCTTGGGGGACCCTGTGAAAGTGTGCCTAGTCTGTGCAATGCTGTACCCTACGCTAATACTAAACTAGTGAATGGTAGCGTTCAAAACATTCACCAATGCAAAGACCAGGATTGTCAGGACAGGAGGGACAATAATAGCGGGTGTCACGCCTATATCCACGCTTGCTGCAGACACATCTTTTGGGGGGGGGGGGGGGGGTTCGTTGGGTAGGGGTACTCGGGAGGACATAAAAATGCCTCTCATGCAGCCGACTGCATTTGGTTGGGGATGTGAATGGGGGAAGTACGGGTGCTGCAGAAGTGGTGGGTTCCCAATTAGGATTGGCAAATGCAGCAGGAAGGGCATTATGGGCACGACGGGCCTGTTTGTCTTCTTCTTGGTGGCAGTGGGACACTACTTGTGCTTGCCACCTCACCAGCTTGAACTGCACTTATGGGATTCGCCACGTCACCAAGTGTTACTGCAGTGCTTGTTTGACTACGACCGGGGTGTACTAGGCCGCTGGTGCTTGCCAGTTCACCAAAACGCTACCAAAAAAAAACTGTTAGCGATCACAGGGATCAGGCCTGACTCTGCGAACGCTGCAGTTATGCGTTTAGTGTTTTGTAAGTGACAGTGATTGATTGATACTGCACTTGGGTGGGCTGGGCCGGGCGGAAGGGCAAAACGCAGGTGCTAGCAGGTATCTGGGCTGATCCCGCTAACGCTGTGTTTCTGGGAACCCTAAACTGCTGGGGATGCTAGTATAGATCTGATCAGATATTAATCCGTTCAGATACTATACCACTAAAGGTGTACGGTGCGTGCGTGGGTGTTAGCGGTACTGGCGCTAACCTGACGCTGCTTGGGGCTAGTGTTTGCCAGTTCACCAAAACGCTACCTAAAAAACTGTTAGCGATCACAGGGATCAGGCCTGACTTTGCGAATGCTGCAGTTATGCGTTTAGTAAGTGACAGTGATCGATCGATACTGCACTTGGGTGGGCTGGGCGGAGGAGCAAAACGCAGGTGCTAGCAGGCATCTGGGCTGATCCCGCTAACACTGCATTTTTTGGAACCCTAAACTGCTGGGGACGCTAGTATAGATCTGATCGGATATTGATCCGTTCAGATACTATACCACTAAGGGAGGCGTATGCTGCGTGCGTGGGTGTTAGCGGTACTGGTGCTAATCTGACGCTGCCTGGGGCAACGCATATCACCGCCGGGCGATCAGGGGGCTAAACCTTTATTCGGTAATAAACGGCGGGTGCCCTGACACTATAAAAAATAAACGAACTAACCAGCATCACCCGTAAGTTATACGGTGATCAGTGGTGAAAGGGTTAACTAGGGGGCAATCAAGGGGTTAAAACATTAGATAGTATATGGGGATCCCCGTCGCTATAAAACGCTGACGGCGAACCTAAATATTCAGCTCCCTAACTAGCGTCACCAGTGACACTAATACATCGATCAGAAAAATGATCGCTCAGCGACACTGGCGACAGGGGGGGGGGGGGGGGGGAAATCAAAGGGTTAAAACTTTATTAGGGGGGGGGTATCCTAGACCTAAAGGGGGCTAACCCTAACTGCCCTACCACAGTAACTGTCAAACTGACACCATGCAGTAATCAGAAAAAAAACTGCTTGGTGTCAGTGTGACAGGGGATCGGGGGTGTAATGTGTGCCTGGCATGTTCTACTGTGTATGTTTTACACTCAGTGATGTCTTTTCTTCTCCGGAACAGAAAATACTGAGCCGAGAAGAGATGACATCATTTCCTTTGCTGCTGTTTAGCATACAGCAGCAAAGGAAGATTCTCATTGGCTGGGAGCGATCGCGAGGGGGGGGGGGGGGGGGCACGAACGGATGGTCTCCCCCTCACCTCTCATCGCTCCCAGTCACAAGCCGACTGCCTCGGGCACCGGGGGGGGGGGGGGGGGGGGGGGGTCCCGCGGGAGGCAGATCAGGTATGGGTACGCGATTCTGCCTGCCCGTGCCATTCTGCCGACGTATATTGGCGTGAGGCGGTCAAGTGGTTAAAGGGTGTCCTAATTTTTTATTCTTTTTAAATTGGGGCTGTAATAAAGCTGATTTTACATTCGTGACTGCATCTGTGTGCTTCCTGTTTCCAGGCATACATTTATCGGGAGCTGGAGGTACAGAGAGAGGAAAGTTTGGAGCAGTATAAATACTATCTATTCCACCAAGTCGGAAACATATGTGCCGTAAATGCGACATTAAAATGTGACAGTCCCCAGTTTCCTTATAGTTACATTGAATGAATACATACTACTCAGGATAGCGAGGCTACAATAATGATCACATACAGGCTGACCCTGTCTTACCTGTCCACATTTTTGGTTACTATATAAAGTCCAGGCTTTGCCAATCACAGTGGGTATACCCCCAAAGGGGTATTTAGGGTTGGGCTCCATAGGGATGGACCACGGCCCTAGACCTCTACAGTAACCTGCAGCTAATTAAACATGATGCATAAAGGTGAATACGCACACAGGATTCAGTCTCCAGCGTGTAGAGTCTGGGTCCTAAGGTTGCACCAATCCGTGTGCACTGCCTCTACTGCATTAGAAAACAGTGGAGTAGTTAAATGCAGGAGTGGAGAGCCCAAGGACATAAAAAGAAGACACTAGTTACACTAAGAGGGTTTTCTCCATCAGCCTGGGTTCACACATAGGCGAACAGACATTGCACGCGATACACACAGCTGTGCCGATCACATGCAATGTCTGTGCAATCAGATTTCAGACAGTTTGTATGGCTGAACTCACATTGGTTTCACACAAAAGAGTTGCAGGGACTCTTCCCCCCCCCCTGCTATCTGATTCCTGTCCAAATCCAGTTTGCGTTTCAATTTGTGAACCGATCTGGGGGTGTCATTAACCACTTCCCGCCTGGCCTATAGCAGATTGACAGCCGGGCGGTGGTTCAGTTATCCTGACTCGTTGATCGGCTTTTCCCTCACTCGCATCTGAAAGACGCGAGTAGAGGAGAGCCGATTGGTGGCTCTCCTGATGGGGGGATGCCCACTATACCACCAGGGAAGGGGGCAACATGTGGATGGCCATCCACATGTGCAAATTATGCCTAATCTGTGCCCACAAATGGGTACTGACTGGCACCATTATATATCAGTGATGCCCAGCAATGCCACCCATCAATGCCCATCAAAGAACAAAACGTACTTATTTACAAAAAATTTTAACAGAAAGAAAACTTGTTTTTTTTTTTTACAAAATTTTTCGGTCTTTTTATTTGTTGCACAAAAAATAAAAACCGCAGAGGTGATCAAATACCACCAAAAGAAAGCTCTATTTGTGGGAACAAAATGATAAAAAAAATTTGTTTGGGTACAGTGTAGCATGACCATGCAATTCTCATTCAAATTGCGACAGCGCTAAAAGCTGAAAATTGGCCTGGGCAGGAAGGTGTCCTGGTGCCTGGTATTGAAGTGGTTAACATTGTATTGACAACCGCAGCGGTTGGCAGAGGGCAGTGTGAACTGCCAGCAAGAGCGATGCAATGCGGGAACCTGCACTGGAATTGCGCTGGTTCCCACATCGTTACAGTGTGAACGCAGGCTCAGGAAGAAGAGGTCCATCACCTTTGAACACTAGCAAAAAATGAAGGCCTCAAGAGTGGGGTAGGGTTACAAGGGGGATGCATCCTAAAAAGTTTGCCAGCATCCAATACAGCCTATAACTCGGGGTTCATGAACATTCAGTCTGTGTCCTGTATTGTACGATTAAAATAATTGAATTCCATTTCTAACTGAATGCAGTGGACCATATGTCCATAACAGCTGTCAACTTCTGTCCAAAAGCATGTCTCTTGGGCTTTGTGGTGGAGGACCTAGTCTACTCACTGCTGAAGGGAGACTACTTAAAAACGTATACTCTGAAGGCTACAGCAATAAAGTGGAAACTGTTAAAACCTCTCACCTAAATATTTCTAGATACTTTTTTGAAAAGTCATGGTCACAAATTTGCAGTTGTGTGGGCAACAGATTGGGTATCCCTTAGACTTTATGCATGGGATGCAAGGTCCAGGTATGGCTCCCAAGTTTTTACAGAGATTGCCCGATTTAGACACGTTGCTTCTATGTTGGTGTTTTAGAAGACAATGATGGGTTAATTGAAGAATCCAAAGAGATCTATCTCTAGAGAGGGAAATTCCCTCTCAAAACACACACTAGTTAGGCCAAGGTTGATTTTTCTCCATGAAGGAGAAGAGATCCACCACCTTCAGAAACTAGAACAAAGCCGGGGACTGACTCACGAGTTGGGTAGGGGGAGTTTCCTCAAACTGGTGGCCCTGCAGATGTTGAACTACAAGTCCCATCATTCCTCTGCCTGAGGGAGTCATACTTGTAAATGTCAGCCTTGCAATGCCTCATGGGACTTTGTTTTGCTGGAGGGAGGCCAGTTTGAGACCCCTGCTCTAAGGGCACCCAATCTGAAGGTATGCATTTTAACCCTTGTGTGTAAATCTTGGTGTGCCCTGTAATGTACAATAATAACAAACATTTCAGCAATCACAACAATTTGGAAAAAGTTGATAAAGTATCAAAAACATTACTTTTCAGGATCAAATAACTTTTTCTGGAGTTCCACAAAGTCAGCGACACTCACACCCCCCCCCCCAGTACAGCACAACTTGAGGTGGTGACCAAAGTACTCAGGGTCTACCAGTCTCTAAAATACACAGTAGGGTGCAATGTCCTATACAACTCAAAGCAATACAGTACAAAAAAACAAGCCTTTGAAAAAAAAAAAGTGTTACATTTTATTCAGTTTGGCTGAATACAGTTTCACTACTAGCAAACAAATTGTATAAAATGGATTTGCTCTGGGGAAGTGTATAAAATGAACACAGGTGCATTAAAATACATCACAAAGCACTTGGGCTCCACAGACAGTTACTGAGGCATGCTGCTAGTAGGAGGGTTAACCTGGGCTGGCCAGCAGTTTTGTTAGCTAGTGTCCAATTCTCCTGCAGGCAGCAGCACACCATGAAGGTGAAGAACTCCTGAATCCCTCAATGGACAAAAAATAAAAAGCTAGCCAAAGAGCAGGCAGAGGTTTGGATAATAACACAATGTTCAAAACTGCAAGCTCTGATGTAATGTAGCCATTTAACACAGGGATTGGGGAAACACAAAGGATATGTGCATTACTAAAATCTTTGGGGCAGATAAATACTGATACACAAGTCTTTTCCTGTTTGAGTGGAGCTGCCCTTCAATGTCTGTCACTGGTAAAGCCCTACTGAACAGTTTAAATTCACTAAACTTATTCCAGGTGCATTAAAACAAAAAGGTGGGCAAAGTCCTGCAGTTGTAGAAAGCAGCCACAGTTGGAGTGTAATAACCCGTCCTCTGCCAGCATTCTTCAGAGAAGGATCCCTGCTGTGTCTACAGAAAGCAAAAGACTTTGCAGTTTTTCTTCTGATGCATCTAAAGTTAAACTGAAATTAAGTTGGGCTCTAAACCCTGATCAAACGTGCAGTTTCAGATTTGCCGTTCACTTGCATGATGGGAACCACCACTAAATAAGGCCTACATAACTTTGTTGGAATGCTTAGTTTACATACCTCTTGTTACTGCGCAATGCAGTTACGCAGCAGCAACAAGATTGTAACATCCAGCTGCCACACACGTGCATCCATAGTGACCAGAGGTTGTCTGCTGAAAGCATGCTCACAGCACACCAAGCGTCACTGACAGCTCTTGTTCATGTCTTCTGATTATCAGCATGAAGGGCTCTTGATCATGTGACTGACCACAGTGGTCACATGAGACAGCTGCCTTGAAGGCAGCATGAAGGGGTTAAATATGTACAAAGTTTAAAAGGATGTTCACTTTTTTGGTCTCTCCAATGTTGAGTCCTTTCAAAGCCACCTAAAAAACTTGAGGCACCCTAAACAGTCTCAGATTGGAAGCTTTATATAATACTGTGACCATTACTGACTGCAGAAAACATTACTCTAGGATTTTGTATGAAATAAGCAAACTATTGAGAAAACACAACTCAAAATAACTGCAAGTAACTGCTACTGTACTTACATCCTGAAACAAATCTAATATACTATCAGTTTGTTGGTGAACAGTTTATTTCACAATTTCCCCAAAGTGTTCTAATGCAAATAATAAAAAAATAAAAAAAATAAAAAGTCTTCCTTCTGCTTAGTTTTTCTTCTCTGAAGCTTTGGCCGCCTTGTTCAGAATTTTCTGCAGAGAAAACAAAATTGTGTATGAATACATCAGGAGGTAAGATACATTTAACGGCATCCAACATTTTACTGGTTTAGTTTTGGTTGGCTACAAGCTGGAAAATTGCAGTTATCTCCTCTTAATACATTTTACAGAATGCAGTGGGAGTAGAAGACAATGGGTAACAGAGGAGATCTCTCTGGTGGATCATGTAATAAGCCTATGGATGATTACCAGCAAAAACTAAAAACATTTGAGGAGTCTGAGCATAAAATTAAAAACAAAAACCCAAAAATACAATTGAGAAAACTGTAGGGAACACTTGACATTCAGCAGCGCTGGAACTGTCCTGGGGTCCTGTTCAAATAATTTTTTACATCAGTCACCTAAAGACAGGGTTCTCAACAAACTCTAGTCAGAAGTCTGCAGACAGCTGCCAATGCCTGCATTTTTTTGGATTTCCACGTCCCTAGCAAAGTGAGATTATAAAAGACAGGTTTTTTTTTTATCTTAATGCATTAAGATAAAAAGCCTTCTGTGTGTAGCAGTCCCCCTAATACTTACCTGAGATACTTCTAGTACCATCGATGTTGCACGAGTATCTCGGCTGCCCGACACTCCCAGCACCATTGGCTCCGGCTGCTCTCAAAGACAGTGAGCAGCCAATGAGGAGAGAAAAAGGGAGTGGGGCCAGGCCACAGCTTCGTGTCTGAATGGACATAGGGAGCTGTGGCTCGGCCTGGGTGCCCCCATAGCAAGCTGCTTGCTGTGGGGGGCACTCAACAGGAGAGAGGGACCAGGAGCACCGAACAGGCCCCTGAGGAGGATCTGGGCTGCTCTGTGCAAACCCAGGAACTAAAAAGTTTACCAAGTGCCTATGTAATCTAAACAGACCTCTAAATGTTTTGTCCCCTTTTACATTAATGGTCAGCCTAACATGGAAGGTCAGAGGAGAGGAGAAAAAAAAAAAAAAAAAACACCCACACACACCCCTTACCTTGAGCTTCTGATAATGAGCCAGGCTGCTGCAATGTGTAACTTTTGCCACCTCCTCACTTGTGTAGAACAGTGAGCACAGTCTGCAGTAGTAGCCAGTTTTGGGAATCACATGATCCACTCCTTAAATAAAAAAAAAAAAAAATCTTAAGCTCATAAATACTAGTACTAAACAGTTCATTCATATAAAAGTGAACAAATCATGTAAACAAAGATTCCTGTGCTGGTAACAAGAGGGGACCCAACTTAGTGCTAGGTAGGTAGTCAGCATGTAGCCCATATCTAGAAACGTGATTGCTCCCCAGGGACAAAGAAGCTGATCTGACAAGTGCTGTTGCATGGAGACCCACACAATGTGCTTATTCTGCACTAGTAATGCTAGTTTATATACTAAATAAAATCCAATGGTTTAGTAATAGGTAGCACAAGTACTGTACAATTAGGCTAAAGTTATTAGAATCACCAACTAGTACAGAGACCAATCCTTTCCTTAAAATGCAAGCAACTGATATAGTCTGTAGCAGGGTGGATATAAAATCAAGGGAAAAAAAAAAAAATAAAATTTTTTTTTTTATCAATTTTTTTTTTTAATAGACTGCTTTTGGTGTAAAAATCTAAAAAGATACAATTTCGATTTAAGATGCATTGATAATTTTAGTTTATTCAGCATGAAATGGAGCCAAGTTATGTAGCACGAGGCTGTATATCCTACAATACTTACATTTTTGGTGAACTCATTCAATGAATCCAAGCTCTGCAAGCTAAAATAACATGCACTGCATTGATGCAGTCACACAATTTCAGTTACCATGAGATAAAACAAGGTTCTGGAATATTCCTTTATCCAATTGTTTTGCAAATCTATGTACACTATGAACTGTATGATCGAATCGGTTCCGAGATTGCCGTTTTACCAACCCGACAGCTTATACTAAATGGGAAACCTTCATTTTGTTTGCAAATACAAACGATTCTAACTACCAGCAAGAATGAGTCCTTACATTTAAAGAACACCTGTCATTTCAGATCCATCATGGTAGTGCCTGTTAGCGGTATACACTCACCTGCTGCCGCCACGTCTCTCACCTTGTTGTGTCACTGCCGCATCACCGGCCGTCCCATTAAAATGAATGGGATTGTCGGTGAGTCAACAGCAGGTCAGAGGAGCAGCTGCGGGACATGGATGACAGTTGCTCTTTAAAAATTATGATTTAAATCGAGTTGATTTAAATCAAGCTATTTTACTTGTGATTTAAATCAAATCCACCCTGGTCTGTAGCCTGATCTCCTAAATAAAAGATGAAATGAAGGGCAGGAGAGAGTAAACATCCAATCACAGCTCCTGCACACGACTGGATGATGGAAGCACACACTAGAGGAGTCAGTGTTCATAGGCTTTTGTTCACATCAGAACTGCTTCTCACACAAAAGTCTATAGTAACGCCGAAGCAGGCCAAACACATGCAATGATTTGGATACCTTTCAAATTGAAGTAAAGAAAACAATGCCAAATATTTTTATTTTGCCCTGACAGACATGTGCCTGTCAAGAAATTTCTGCTTACGGCATATGACTAATTGAAAAACTACTACAAAAAAGGAAAGACAACACTTCAAATGATAAACATGCTTACCGACAGGATTGTTGGGCTGATATGGTCCAAGCTCATAATCTGTATTAAGTACTGCCAAGTTACTGGTTTCTGTAGCACTCTCGTCAGCAACGGTTTTAACACCTGTAAGCACATCCTCCGCACCCATTCCTGTTTTAGCAGTCTCATTTTCAGCAATCTCAGAAACTTCCAATTTCACCTTGTGACTTTCCATATCCTCCACATCCCCAACTTCATCAAGAGTAACGAAATCTTCCATATTCCCATGAAAGCCCTGTGTGTTCTAGAACGAGAGGAATAGTTTAAAAAAAAAAAAAAAAAAAAAAATCAAACAAGGTATTCTATTTTTCCATGTAGCCACTCCAAAACTGGCCACTGTATATAAACGTCCTGGACTTTGGGGGGGGGGGGATATCTGAATAATGCCTGTAGCTACAGACATCAGATATCATTTTCAGCCGGCGATTCTGTGCACGATAAGAACGATCATAGCGGCAGTTCCGCCGCTTGATCGTTCTTATAGGCGACGGGAGGGGACATGCCGCCCCCCCCCCCCCCCCCCCCGCTGCTTCTCCGGTCTCTCCCGTGCCATAGGGAGCCCGGAGAATGAATCGTCCGGCGCCAGATGAGGACGACAGATTTCTGGTGACCAGATGGTCACCAGTCATCTTTATTAGCGTCGGAGGCCCGGGCGCGATGTTATGACGTCACACCCAGGTACCCGGAAATAACCGAAGCCGCGATCGCGGCTGTCAGCATGAGATCGGTAAAAAAAATTTTACCCGATCTCATGCTTTCCAGCCTGGAGGAGAGATGTAGGGTCTTATTGACCCCGCATCTCTCCATAAAGAGGACCTGTCACATAGATTCCTATTACAAGGGATGTTTACATTCCTTGTAATAGGAATAAAAGTAACCAAAAAAAAAAATATTAAGTAAAATAAAAATAAAAAATTTAAAACGCCCCTGTCCCCAGTAGCTCACGCTCAGAAGCAAACGCAAGTCCCGCCCACATATGTAAACGCTGCTCAAACCACACGTGAGGTATCGCCGCGTGTGCAACAATTCTAGCACTAGACCTCCTCTGTAACGCTAAATTGGTAACCTGTAAAAAATTTTAAAGCGTCGCCTATGGAGATTTTTAAGTTATGAAGTTTGGGGCCATTCCATGATTGTGCGCAATTTTAAAGCGTGACATGTTGTTAGGTATCTATTTACACGGCGTAACATCATTCACAATACAAAAAAATTGGGCTAACTTTACTGTTTTGTTATTTTTTAATTCATGAAACAGTTTTTTTTCCCCAAAAAATGGCGTTTGAAAAAATATTGCGCAAATACCGTGCGAGATAAAAAGTTGCAATGAGCGCCATTTTATTCCCTAGGGTGTCTAACAAAACATATATGTTTGGGGGTTCTGAGTAATTTTCTAGCAAAACAATTATGATTTTTACTTGGAGAGAAATGCCAGAATAGGCCTGGTATTGAGGTGGTTAAGACAGCTTCCCCTAAAAGTATATAGCCATGTCTCTGCATTAGTGCACTGACTGCAGGGTGCCATGGCCGTATCATCCCCCCCCCAAAGGGAGTAGAGTCAATGACGCCTTGCACTCACAGTATGTCCAGTCAGAAGACTGAGGACATCTAGTGGCAGAACAGGATGGCTGCTGGGGTCTGTGCTTAAAAAAAAAAAAAAAAATTCATTGTATACAGCAAAAATGTAAATAAGCAGCTAGCCTAATAACATAGTATCCCGTCAAAACCTCAAAAGAGGACAACATATTTAAAGCTTTTTTTTTCTTCCTGCGAGGTAAAGTTATAATGTGCTAGTATGCATTACATACTAGCACGTTATGTGAAACTTGCCTGAAAACGAAGCTGTTCCAGCGCCGCAATGTCAGCGCATCAGCTGCTTCCATTTTCACCTGTTACTTCCAGGTTTGCGGGCTCCGACTGGCTGGAGCCGCAATGACACCACTGACGCACATGAGCCGCAGTACACGGCACAGGGCTTGGAAGGAACGGCACCTGTGGCCGTTTTCAGAGCGCATGCGCCAGTGATGTCACTGGCTGCATGTACAGTAAATATCTTCTAAACAGCGCATGTTTAGGAGATATTTACACTACCTATAGGTAAGCCTTATAGACTTACCTATAGGTAAATGTTAGAGGAAGTTTACTTTCTCTTTAAAAACTACATAATTTCACCATCTATAGACGAGGCAAATCTCATCATAGAAGTGCTACATTTTAAAACAAATTAAATAAAAAACCAATTAGCTGAAAATATAGCTAGAATGATTCATACCTTTTTTCTCCCTCCAACAGCAGGAGTTGAAGAAAGTGGCTCTTGGGCCTCTCCTTGATCTTCACTCATCTCTTGCTGATCCAGGTCAGAAATGTCAGGTACTTCTGCCCCATCTTCTACAGAGCCACTCATTTCCATGAGTGCAGTTGCTTCTTCATCCCCAGTCTCCTCTGCAAGCTCAGGCTCACATGATCCAGACACCAGGTCTGTTGGATCAGTCTCTTCAGTGGTTTGGTCATTATCTTCTGTGGTGACAACTTGTGAGGACTTGTCTGCATCACTTGACTCAGATTTGTCAGTTTTGCGCTGCTTTGGTTTGGCGCCATTCTTCTGATCTTGGGGATGAGCTCTCTTTCTGTAGATGTGGAATACCAGCTTACACAAGGTTTTCAAACAATAAAACAGTGAGAGAAGTGACTATAATACAGGGTGATGTGCAAGTTACATTAATCTTTTTCCAAGTTTGTGACTTCCTACATATTGAAGTCAGAATGAGGATAAATGGAACCTGAGCCTTTAACCCCTTTATGACGACAGCATAACCGGTGTGGTGATAGGGCCTCAACACCCATCTGTCACACACATCCTCAGGAGGCTCAGAAGTTATGTACCAAGAACAGCCAATCATTTAAGAAGCCACCTCCCAGCATTAAAGGAGAGATACTAAACCCAGTAATATGAAAATAGTTCATCTACCCTCACCACGCAGTGCCCACAGCCTATAAATCTTTTTACATTAAAATGCTGCCACTATATACTGTATATAATAGAGTACAAGTCGAGGCACTAATTTACCACAAAAAAAAAAAAAAAAAAAAAAAAAAAAAAAAAAAAAAAAAAAAAAAAAAGGGAAAAAAAACTTATTGACCCGAGTATAAGACGAGGGTGAGAAATGCAGCAGCTACTGTAAGTGGAAAAAAAGGGTCAACAATGCCCATCTGCAGCTGTATACCTGCATGTGCCCTGTGTCTATGTGCGCATGTGCCCTGTGTCTATGTGCGCATGTGCCCTGTGTCTATGTGCGCATGTGCCCTGTGTCTATGTGCGCATGTGCCCTGTGTCTATGTGCGCATGTGCCCTGTGTCTATGTGCGCATGTGCCCTGTGTCTATGTGCGCATGTGCCCTGTGTATGCACAGATCAGCGTGTGCTATTACTATTCGGTGGCCATTCACTGTTCAAAAGCCGCGCCTCCGCGGCTTTTGAACAGTGAGAGGCTGACGAATGGTATGTAGCACACGCTGGCCGCCGTCTGCCTGCATGACACACTGATTATGTAGGCAGACAGCAGTGACTCAAGTATAAGTCGAGGGGGGCACTTTCAGCCCAAAGAAAAGAGGGCTGAAAATCTCGACTTATACGGTACCTTTTTCAGTTTCTATTTCAGTTATCTTGCAAACCCAGCCTGTTAGTGGGCCCTGAGGACAGGGTTGATGACCACTGCAGTAGAGTGAAGGAGTGGGTCACATGCAGGTTTACCACATGACCACGAAGGGAAAAACCTGACATCCAAAAACTAAGGCAGCTACCACATCCAAGTAGCAATTTAATTTATTTTGTTCCTCACTTTAAATACTTTAACTTCCATCTGAATAAGCTAGTAAACATGCTGACGATCAACTAAAAATGGAACAAAGGAGGTGCAGAATGTCAGACATGCACATTAAAAATTACCTGCCCTTTTCTTTTTCAATTGAAACGTTCGGAATCTAGGGGAAAAAGAATAAAAAAAAAAAAAAAAAAACACATTTAGAAAGCAGACAAAAAAGAAAATAAAACCACCTATATGGGTAGAGGATCAATACTACGTAAACAAGTGCAATTGGCAAGCAGATTACCAACCCTAGTACTAAAATATATATTAAGTTGGTACCTCAGCCAATTTCATAACTCAAGCCTGTCAAAATTTTATTGCACTTATGCTCTCTATAATACAGTGGCTACAGGCTGAAATTTGTACTGCAGTGGATACCTATTCAGGACTTTTGCTTGTTCATCCTTGCAAACGTGCAGATCAAGCCGCAACGCTTTGACTGCTCCTGAAACTTGTCGTTGCTTATAGTTGCCCCAAACAACTCCAAAGTGATAACGGCTCACACTTCACCATTTCAACAGTACAGCAGTGGGCCAAAGATTCTGGAGTGTACTGGTTGCGCCACATCCCATACCATCCACAGGCAGCTGGTTTGATTGAAAGATACAATGGGCTATTGAAGGACCAGATATGCAAGCTTACACCCACACATACACTAAGGGGGTGGGATTGTGTCCTCTCACAGACCGTCATCTTAAATTCTAGGCCAAAAGCACACCATATGAGAGGATGGTAGGGGCTGGGGCACAGATTCCACAGAGTTTAGTATTTATGTAAGGTTTGTGAAAGAACAGGGCTTAAATACCATGTTACTGTTTCCCATGACATAGAAACCAAGCGTGACGTATCTGATGATGAAGCCTATCTGGGAATGAGGGAAGCTGTTGAAGGTTTGACGTTAAGATTTGCATTGGCAGGCGAGCTCCAGGACAGTGGCTGGAACTCTGATTGGTTAGTGGATACGTCTCAGCAAGAGTGGAAATTGAGGCCCTAAAACCATACAAAATATACAGATATTTCCCAGAAGATCACTGCTGTTTATTTCCTCTCCTCCCTATTGAGGTTCTTTGGGAGGATCAGAAGTGCATACAGGCAGGTGGTAAAGTGTTGGTCAGATATCCAGGCAAGAAGCTAGCTAGGAGAGAGATTGTAGCTGAAAGGCCGGGGTCTGCCGTTGTGTGCTGCATTCACACCTGAACATTTGCAGCTCTTAAACGCCCAACAAGCAAAACCCCACTAATTTAACCACTTGACATCCGGAGGCCGTCATATGACGGCCTCGACTTTCAGGGCTTATATCTGAATGATGTCTGAGGCTACAGACATCATTCAGATACCGGCATTTTCAGCCAGCGATTCCGTACACCATAAGAATGATCATAGTGGCTGTTCCTCCGCTTGATCGTTCTTACAGGCGGCGGAAGGGGACGTCAACCCCCCTCCCGCCGCCCTCCGGTGCTTCTACCGACTCACCTCAGCGATCGGTGAGTCGGATAGCGGATCCACCGGCGCCGGATGTTCACCATAGAGATTTCCGGCGGACCAGATGGTCGCCGGAGTCTATGATCGTTCGGAGGCCGGGCGCGATGTTATGACGTCACGCCCGGCCTCTGCATTAAAAAAAAACGGCGCCACTTCGGCTGTGTAGCGGCGATCGTTTTATTTTTGTTTTTTGATTTTAGGCTTCCCAGCCTAGAGGTGAGATGTGGGGTCTTATTGACCCCATATCTCACTGTAAAGAGGACTGATCGTGTCATATTCCTATTACAAGGGATGTTTACATTCCTTGTAATAGGAATAAAAGTGATCAAAAAAAAATATTTTTTTTAAAGTGTCAAAATAAAAATTTTTAAAGTAAAATTAACAATAAAAAAATATAATTTTTAAAGCGCCCCTGTCCCCGTGAGCTCGCACGCAGAAGCGAACGCATACGTAAGTCCCGCCCACATATGAAAACGGTGTTCAAACCACACATGTGAGGTATCGCCGCGAACGTTAGAGCGAGAGCAATAATTTTGGCCCTAGACCTCCTCTGTAACTCAAAACATGTAACCAGTAAAAAAATTTAAAGCGTCGCCTATGGGGATTGTTAAGTACCAAAGTTTGGCGCCATTCCACGAGCGTGTGCAATTTTGAAGCGTGACATGTTAGGTATCTATTTACTCGGCGTAACTTCATCTTTCACACAATGCAAAAATATTTGGCTAACTTTGCTGTTTTGTTTTTTTTTTTAAAGCATGAAACTTTTTTTTCCAAAAAAACGCGTTTGAAAAATTGCTGCGCAAATACCGTGCAAGATAAAAAGTTGCAATGACCGCCATTGTATTCTCTAGGGTCTTTGCTAAAAAAACATATATAATGTTTGGGGGTTCTATGTAATTTTATAGCAAAAAAAATGATGATTTTTGACATGTAGGAGCGAAGAGTCAGAAATGGCCCGGATGCGAAGTGGTTAATAGCAACTGATCACATCTGAGCATTTTGTCACCTGAAGCAAAAACACCTGAAGCTCAAAAAAGTACATGAGCTTTTTAGGCAGATTACAGGAGTTTTTCTGCTTTTTACATTAGTGACCTTTTGACCTGTACAAAAAAATCACTCAACTTTCTGCCTGAAAACAAAACACTCATGTGAATGCAGCCTCAATCTATGTAAGGCCCCTTTCACACGGGGGGATAGACTTGTGCTTTTAGCTGCGGACAGAGGAAGTTTTCTACTGCAGCTAAATGCACACAATACTTTTCTATGGCCCCATTTACACACTGCGTTTAGTGACGGTTTTGTTACATGCGGTTTTGTGCAGTTAGTTAGAAAAAATAAAAGTTAAACTGCGTCCAGGAACGATTTAGCGCAGCTATTTGCAGGTAATCGCAGTGTACCATTTCTCCTGCAGATAGCAGCGGCAACAAGGAAAGAAAAACAGGAAGCACATCAGAAATGGCAAGAATGTTCCAAACGCAGCTGCATGTAAATGCAGCTAAATCGCAATGTACAACTGCAAGTGAACGCTGTGCCAGGATTCTCTGGATTTCAAAACAAAACATGCTTTTAAACAGCGTCAGAACAGCCGTCCGTGAAAGGGGCCTTAGTGAGCACTTCTCCTTTGCCAAGATAATCCATCCACCTCACAGGGGTGGCATATCCAGATTCTGATTAGACAGCATGATTATTGCACATGTGTGCCTTAAGCTGGCCATAATAAAAGGCCACTCTAAAAATGTGCAGTTTTTTCTCTCCTTTGCATAGTGTTGATTAGGTTTTTTTATTGTGGCTTGTGAAATGTTAGTCCATTCCTCTTCAATGGCTGTGTGAAGGTACTGCATACTGGCAGGAACTGGAACATGCGGTCATATACAGAGCCAGAGCATCCCAAACATGCTCAATGGGTGACATGTCCGGTGAGTATGCTGGCCGTGCAAGAACTGGGATGTTTTACAGCTTCCAGGAATGGTGCACATATCCTTGCAACATGAGGCGATGGTAGTGGATGAACGGCACAACAATGGGCCTCAGGATCTTGTCACGGTATCTCAGCACATTCAAAATGCCATCAATAAAATGCACCTGTGTTTGTTGTCCATAGCATACGCCTGCCCATACCGTAACCCTACCATGGACCACTCGATCCACAATGTCGACAAACACACAATGCCATATACACCGTCTGCCCTGTACTGTGAAAACTGGGAATCATCCATAAAGAGAACACCTCTACAAAGTGCCAGACGCCATCGAATGTGAGCACATGCCCACTCATGACGGTTACAACGAACTGCAGTCAGGTCGAAGCCCCGATGAGGATGAAGAGCATGCAGATGAGCTTTCCTGAGATGGTTTCTGACGGTTTGCATAACCAAAATTTCTGTACAAACTGATTGTTGCAGCAGCTATCCGGGTGGCTGGTCTCAGACGATCTTGGAGGTGAAAATGCTGGATGTGGAGGTCCTGGGCTGGTGTGGTTACACGTGGTCTCCGGTTGTGAGGCCGGTTGGATGTACTTCCAAATTCTCTGAAACGCCTTCAGAGATGGCTCATGGTAGAGAAACGAACATTCAATTTAAGGGCAACAGCTCCAGTGGACATTCCTACAGTCAGCATTCCAATGCACGCGCCCTCAAAACTTGCGACATCTGTGGCATTGTGCTGTGTGATAAAACTGCACATTTTTCTGTAGAGTGGCCTTTTAATGTGGCCAGCCTAAGGCACACCTGTGCAATAATCATGCTGTCTAATCAGCATCTTGATATGGCACACCTATGAGGTGGATGGATTATCGTGGCAAAGGAGAAGTGCTCACTAGCACAGATTTGTGAATATTTGAGAGAAATAGGCCTTTTGTGTACAAAGAAAAAAGAAGTTGTAGATCTTTGAGTTCAGCTCATAAGGCCTCATGTACACTGCTGCTGGTAAACGGACGTTTAGAAGCAGTTGGGCATTTTTTCTAACTGCTCCTGAACTCTCCTCTGTTATCTTATCAGTACATGTACACAAGGTCATTTATAGTAGTTTCTAGGCAGTTGTGTTGAGGCTTTTTTTGGAACCCCCCCCCCCCCCCCCAAAAATGCATTCAGAAGCTGTGTTGAGAGGCATTTCAAACACCAAACGTGGCAACTCTCCTTTAGCAGTGTTTCGTTTACAGGCGTATTTCATTTTTGGCCATTTTTAAAAAATAAAAAACGCAGAATGTAAACGCAGCAAAACGGACGTTTTAAACATGGGTTACCATCTGTTAAGTTAAAGCATTCAGGAGAGGTTGTAAAAATGTCCCGTGTACATTAAGCCTAAATACAAAAAAAAAAAAAAAAAAGTGTTGCGTTTATAATTTTGCTATATGCTATATAATAATTTTCTCCATCAGACTAGTTTTCATAGGAACAGAAAATCAGGTTTTTATTTTGAGGATGCTTCTCAAACAAACAATTTGGTAACAAGTACTCAAAGGCTGTCCTCAAACAATGGGAACTGTTTCAGCAGTCTATTGTCTCTACAGCTACATTTTTGTTATTTGGTAACTATGGTAAACAACCTGACATAAAAAGGTTGCCAGGCATAAGCTGTGGACAGGGCTTCTGGCTCCATAATGCATTACCACCAAAAGACTCAACTGTAACAAGCCATTGAAGAAAAAGATGCTTTTGCCCGATTCTCCAATAACTAACAGCTGAGTCCTCGTTGTCACTGGAGATGACGAACACAGTAACCTGAGTTAAGTAACTTAAGTGCATTTCTACTGTTACAGACCGTAGGCTATTTGCTTGTTCTAGATATGTCAGTCTGGTATTCCTAATAGTGTAAAAGGTTTGTATTTACAGCATTTTTGTTTAGTAAAAGCACATTTATAAACTGCAGAGGTCTCAGCTTCCTTGCTTACACCGCAAAGCAACCTTGCTAGATAGATGCAAGCAAAACAGTTCATAAAATTTTTCTCTTCTAGTACCCCAGAATACCGATTGGAGCTATATGGAAGGTTGTCCTGTTCAGTAAAAGCATTGTTTCTTTTTAAACTTTGGAAGTAAAAAAAAAAAAAAAAAAAAAAAAAAATCTATTTTTCCCTACCAAAACCATATAAAGAGCCAATGACTTAAAGTAGAGCTATAGGCAAAACTCCCCCTGCCATTTTTAATAAGGCAAGGGAGGGTTATAACCCCCATCAATTTTTTTTTTTGCCATCTGTGTCCCATTGCAGAGATTTCCCTTCACTTCCTGACCCATAGCCAAACAAGAAGTGAGCAGAAATCCCGGCAAATTAAGGGAAATCCTTGGGGTCCCCATTAATCTTCCTGGGGACAACCAAAAATTTGGGATTTTTTACGTTCCATGATAATTGAAAACATGACAAAGTGTAAATCTTAACGGGGGTCATAGACCGTAATAAAAAAAAAAACTGACAAGCGGTCTAATCACTCTCAACTATCCAAAAATAAAAAGTTTTGCCTTTATACTTTCATTTAGGGTATACCTCCTAGGAGAGGATCTACTCTAGCTTCCAAAACTTCTTTAGGCAGGACATGCATACCCAGAGTATCAGCTAAATCCACCAATAAGCAAAAGTAAGCAGTGTGAAGGCTGCAAAAGTAAATACTTACTCTTAATACAAGTTTTTTGTATCGTTGAGAGAGGTTTACTTTCACATTTTTCCCTTGGAAGATGAGAGGGATCTTGCCACAACGCTCTATCATAGTTTGTGCATCTTCTGCTTTCTCCATCTCAACAAAAGCCTATAAAAATGAACAAATAAATAAAACTCAATACAACCCTTCTCTATCAAAGCTCATTCAACAATATAGTAAGCAAATGAATAGGTATCAAGTGGCAAACATGTAGAGCCAAAATAGCCTTTCCTTTATTACTTTTGCAGTTAGTTCATTAAGTGAAAAGGCACCTAAAGCGGAGTTCCGAACTCCCACCCTCATGTATCCTAGCATAATGCATTATTAACCACTTCCCGCCCAGCCTATAGCAGAATGATGGCTGGGCGGTGGTTCAGTTATTCTGACTGAGCGTCATGACGCCCTGCATAATAACAGCCTTCGCTCGCCCTTGGGGGCGCGCATGGCGGCGATCGGTGGTGCGGTGTGTAAGTCTGACACACTGCTACACCGATCTCAAGGAAGGTGCTCCGGCGGAGGCTCTTTATTACGCGATCAGCCGTGTCCAATCACGATTTAAACAGGACAATCCGGTGATCGGCTTTTCCTCACTAGCGTCTGACATACGCGAGTAGAGAAGAGCCAATCGGCAGCTCTCCTGACAGGGGGGGGTCTGCGCTGATTGTTTATCAGCGCAGCCCCCCCTCGGATGCCCACACTACACCACCAGGGAAGCTCCTAACATGTGGATGGCCAGGTATATCCCCCACGGCCATCCACATGCGAAAATCAATCAACATATGCCAATCAGGGCCCACAAATTGGGCACTGACTGGCACAATAAAAATTAGTGATGCCCATCAGTGTCCACCTATCAGTGCCGCCCATGAGTGCCCATCAATACCGCCTCATCGGTGCAGCCATATTAGTGCCTGCAGAAGAAAAAAAACTTACTTATGCACAAAAAATTTTAACAGAAAGAATTTTTCTTTTGCAGTTTGTTCGTGATCAAATACCAAATGAAAGCTCTATTAGTGGGAACAAAATGAAAAAAAAATTTGTTTGGGTACAGTGTAACATGACCACGCAATTATTCAATTTGCGACAGCGCTGAAAGCTGAAAATTGTCTTGGGCAAAAAGGTGTATAAGTGCCTGATATTGAAGTGGTTAAATTAAGCAACGATTTCATATGTTTAATAGTGGATGTTGGTGACATTTATTTTGTACATCCTCTTCTGGCCGTTGCAATGATTGTTGGCATGTGAAGCCCAATCGATACCTCTTTCGGGATTAGCGTTGGAGAGGTGAAAACTGGTTAACCAGCATGCACCTCTTGAACTTGCGCATGCGCGATTCACCGGCGGCCATAGCGCCAATCGTTTCTAAAGTTGCCATAACAACAGGCAGCGACGGATAAAGGTCCCACCCCGTTTTGGCAACATAGATAACTACATCTCAATAGAGTAAAACAAGGAATCCCTAGCCTTCCAAGCAGCTGAGTTATTTGCAGCGCTTGGATAAGCGCTCTGCAAATAACTGACATCTTGTCCCAATCACTATGCTGGAAAGCATTAGATGGTATTTAGAGGCATGGCTTAGTTTTTGTTTTTTAATACAAAAAAGGGCAGCATTTACATCTGCCAGAGCCAGAAGTGACGTCATGATGTTGCTCCTGGCTTCCAAGGGTCAGAGATAGTCGAGGACCATCTGGTCCCCAGTCAGCTCTATTGTAAGGCTGCATTCACACCTGAGCATTTCAAAGTCACGCCATTTTGCACAGGTCACCAATGTAAAAAGCAGAAAAAAAAAAAAAAAAAAAAAAAGGAGAAGCTCATGCTCTTTTTTGAGCTTAAGGCATTTTTCAGGCGTTTTGCTTCAGATGACAAAACGCTCAGATCTGAACAGGTGCCATTGAAATTAATGGGATTTTGCTTGTTAGGCGTTTACGAGCTTAAAATGCTCCGGTGCGAATGCAGCCCAAGTCCCCTTTCACAAAAGCATGTTTTGCCATTTTGAAATTCAGAGAATCCTAGCACAGCGTTCACTTGCAGTTGTTAATTGCGATTAGCTGCATTTACATGCGGCTGCGCTGGAACATTCTTGCCATTTGATGCGCTTCCTGCTTTACTTTCCTTGTTGCCACTATTTGCAGGTGAAATAGAACACTGCGATTACCTGCAGTTATGTGCAGACAGCTGCAATAAAATGCATTTTTCTAACCGCACCAAACCCCATGTAACGAAACTGTTGCTAAATGCAGTGTGTAAATGGGGCCATAAGAAAGCATTGTCTGGGTTTAGCTGCGGTATATAACCTGATCCATCTTGCTAACTGCTGGCCATCATATGACATCCTGGGCTTTAAGTGGTGATATTTGCAGGCATCATTCAGATATTTCTTTAGCCTGCAACTCCCTGCAATGTAAAAGCCCTGCTGGGAAGCCTGAGATTTTTTCCTTTTTTTTTTTTATTTCATGCTTTCCAGCATAGAGGAGAGATGTGGGGGCTTACAGACCCCAGATCTCTCCATAAAGAGGACCTGTCATGCCCTACTTCTATTACAAGGCATGTTTATATGCCTTGTAAAAGGAATACAATTGAAAGAAAAAAAAAGTTAAATAAAAATTAAAAAAAAAAAAAAAAAAAAAAAAAAGGGAGGGAAGCGTAAAAATAAAATATTTTATTAAAGTGCCCGCACACAGAAGCAAATGCATACGTAGATCGCTCCTGCTCATGTAAACTACACGCAAGGTAACCCCGCGAACGCAAGAGCAATAATTCTAGCCTAAGACCTCCTCTAACTCTAAACTGGTAACCTGTCAAACATTTTTAAAGCTTTGCCTTTCGAGAATTTAAGTTTAATTTGTCGCCATTTCACAAGCGTGCACAATTTTAAAGCGTGGCATGTTAGATTATCTATTTCGGTGTAACATCTTTCACATTATACAAAAGAATTGGGCTAAGTTTAGCAGGCTTTTTTTTTTTAATTCATGAAAGTTTCCTTCCCCGGAAAAAAAAAAAAGGCGTTTGAAAATCTGCTGCGCCAATACCGTGTGGCATAAAAAAAATGTAAACGACTGCCATTTAAATTCCATAGGGTCTCTACATACACACGTTTGGGGGTTCCAAGTAATTTTTTACCCAAAAAACAGATTTTTACATGTAGGCGAGGAATGTCTGAAGTGGCCCAGTTGGCAAGTGGTTAAAGCGCAACTCCACATTTGTTGAGAAAACCCCACATTCCCCTCTGGGTGATTTATGTACATTGCAAGGATTATAACAACCTTTGTTGCAGATTGCTATCTTTTGTAGGTCTGAAGAAATCCCTCTGTACTGAGTGGGTCTAATGGGAGTGGTTTCATAATTAACTGTCAGCTATGAAAATGCAGAGCACTAATGAGGAAAGCTGCTGGGCCTGCATCCCTTTAGACGTGTTCCTATTAAAATGACATTTTTGTTGCAGGGGATGCCTGAAATCTGACTTGAAAATTGGTGAGCCAATCACACAAGCAGGAAAATAGATTTCTGGGGTGTGTCCAGTACACATTCTGTATACAGAACAACTCCATGTAGCCATATTGCATTCTCAGAAAATTACAGTGGTTGCAGATTGAAAAAGGAAAGGAGATTTAACATTCAATATACAAGTGTCAATATACGAGTGTCGCAATTATACAAGCTATATTTCTGACTTTTTTCCCCCCCACGAAAGTGGAGTTACCCTTTAAATGACCTCAGTTAATCTGTGCTTTGCTTTCCCTACTCCATAGAGGCGAATTTGCATGCAGGACAAATGTGTATATATACCTGACTTCTCATTCTCATCAGTATGTAGGTCTTCACTTTTCCATAGGTCTCAGCCAGCTTTATAATTGCACTGTCAGTATAGACTGTTTTTGGAAGGTTAGTAAGGTGTATGACACGGCCAGGTTCTTTATCATCGTCTGATTTTGCCTCGGGTTTTTGTTCAGCCCCTCCTTCAGCTTTCCCTTCTGACCGTCCTTCAGGCTTCCCCTCAGGTTTCTATCATTTGACAAGCGTTACAAGGAAAAAGCAATGAGAACATGACATGCAGACGGTTTCCATTTCACACAAAAAAAAACCCCACACATTCCCCAAATTTCTTGTGGGAAAATTTGTTGGCTTCACCTATAAACTTCTATTTTTTTTAGTGATGCAATATAGAAGCTCCCCTGCCCTTTCCCACTATGAAGTTTAAATTCTTACATCTAAATCCAGCAGGAAGCTCAAGAACCCACAGGTGGGTGGAGCCAGGACCTCAGGTAAAAGACCACCTTGTGACATCTCAAAAAGGTAAAAAGGGTCAGTACACTCAGAACTTATCTACCCATCTTTAGATAAACAGCATCTCAAACCTTAAATGTGTTAAAGCACTGAACCTTTCAAAAGGATCAAAAAGGATTACACATGTATTCGTGTTTTTAGCCATGGTTCAATAAATTGTTAAAGTGTGGTAGGCCTTGGGAAGAACAGATTGTTCACACCAACCCTCTCACCCCCGCGATTCATATGATTACATTGAGTTGAAAGCTAAACTTGACACATACCTTAATGCGTTTATATTTTTGTGACATGTGTACTTGGACTGGCTTCCCAAACACAAGAGCCGGCTTATTAATGTAGTAATCAACCATAGCATGAGCCTCTGCTGGAATGGACATCTCAATGAAAGCCTGTTAATTGAGGGTGGGGAAAAAAAAAAAAAGGGATTATGCAATACTAAAAATAAATGCACTAAACACATTCTCTAGCAAAACTGCATGCACTTTTCATTCTAGATGTGCTCGAAGAGTAGTGTGCTAGTTCAGAAAAAAATCATGAGCTGCACTACACATATAGCAAACGGCACATATAACATTGATGAGGGAAGTGGCTACTCTGATCTGTAGAAGTCAGAGCTTTGGCATATGGCTAAAACTACAGGCGCTAATCTCCCAGGTTTGGTGGTTATCTGGGGTGCTCATAGTGTGTGGACAGACACCCCAAAGTTATTACCAGGGGAATAATTAACACATACATGGAGCACGAAGGCATTTTTTATGGAGGCTACTTTCACACTGAAGGCATTTTAGCGTCAAAAATAGCCCCTGTAAAGCCTGTAAACTGCATCCCATGCCACCCCAGTGTGAAAGCCCGAGTGCTTTCACACTGGGGCGGTGTGCTTGTGGGACTGGGGAAAAAATAAAAAAATAAAAAAAATAAAAAAGTCTAGGGTTTGGGAGCGTCGTATACTAAACCTCCCCTGCCCATTGTAATGACTGGGCAGCTCTTCGGAAGCGCTGCAACACGGGCAGTTTTAACCATTTCTGCGGCCGCTAGCGGGTGTTAAAAGCACCCCGCTATTGGCCAAAAAGCGCTGCTAAAAACGAACTTCGCTTTACGGTCAACGCGCCGCCTCACAGTGTGAAAGTAGCCTAAATGATGATTGCCACTTTATCAATTTTTAATGCAGAATAGCTAGAAAATCTACCCAAGACATAGGGACACCATTATAGCCATGTACAGAGGGTGCAGAAATGGGAAGATATCACCGATTAAGGTAAATGGCATCCAACCTATCAGTGCTCAAACAAAAAAAAAAAGTGGAATATTTTGGGTGGATCTGAAATTAAAAATCAATTGTAAGCATGGTTTTGACAGTCATCTATACCTCGTTCTTTTTGTTCAAAATGAAACAGCTGGCAACCGTTCCAAAAGGCTTGGCAAGTTTCAGAAGCTGGAACCTCAAGTTCTTTCCTCGCTCAAACTCCATGATATGAACCACCCTGCCGGTGCCCTAAATCAAATACATTCAAATTAAAACAGCAAGTACATTGTCAATGACATGCAATGAATACTTCTAGGAACCACATAGCCTAGCACCCACAGTTATCCAACACTCAATTCGCAGCTTCATGAAGAGGTTGGTGCCTGAATCACCCGCCCCACATCTCCAGGAATGTGATAGATGGCCTTAAAATCAAATAAGAATCAACAGGCAGTGGTCACGTCCTTCGTTTAATGTAAACCGATATTTACCGGCATGCTCATTTAGAGCAGTGAATGCCAACCCCCTTCAATAGCCTAAGATATAGTCAAGTATGGATGAATATATGACTTCACATCAACTCCCTCACAACATAACACTCCATTACTAAGCATCTCCAGGCCTGTAAAAGCCATATCTGGTAGTATCGCAGGGACTCCTTCCTCTGTCACCATGAGTATGAAGACACACGGTGTCCTTCAATGTTAAGAAAAATCCATTTTATTTTTCCTATGATCAAATATTTTTAGATATACAATATTTTTTAAAGTTATCTCTGGCTTAGTTTTGAAACGGAGTGAAAAATACAGCGTGGAAATTTGTCTACATGTATAGGTTCTTTACCAAGCATGCTGTAGGCAGTTGTGACATGATGTGCATTTACAATTGTAGTGTGCACCACAGCAGACATTACTGAGTTCCCAGAATCTAAAATCAGGAGGAACCACTTCAAATGTATACGAACCATTTTCCTTGGCATTGGTCTTTGTCCTGGCATATCATCATGTCCTGCACAATTAAAGTACAAACAATACAATTACACTTGGTTCTACAAGCAGAATATAAAAAAATCTGCATCTATTTTAGCAAATTCTGGCTACCACAATGACTGCACAGCAAAATAATTACTATTAACTTATATTCTTGCTTCGTATGCTTTTGCCTTGCCTGAGCTGTGCACTGTAAACTGACAGTCTATACATCTTTGACTTGCAAGCATTCCAAGCAAAGGATGACTGGTGACAGGATACGACATCACTTCCTAAAACCAAGAACTAGCTGCTCAGGCATAGACTTCACTCACCTAGGTAACCCCTGAAGTTTCCATGTCGATCATCAGGACCACCTCTCATGTTCATCCCGGGAGGAGGAGGAGGTCCCAGGAGTCCAGGGGCTGGATTGGTTGACTGCTGCAGCATGTAAGGATCACCCCTATAAATATTTCATGCATTATTCTCCCATGTTTACATTGGATGGGAAATTGTAACATTTCAAGAGGATAGACAGTATGCAAGTACACTATACCGATCAGAAATCTTAAGTGTTACACCGACAGGATATGTATAAAACGGAAAGCCCTGCTACAAAAAAAAAAAAAAAAAAAAAAAAAAAAAAAAAAAAAAAAGGGGGGGGGGGGTATCTTAAGAGCAGCTTGAGCTGCCTGCATACACTTTTTGCGGTGCCCCCAGGAACCTCTAGGCTCTCGCAAATATCAAAGTCAGATTTGAGTCATCTATGCACAACTTGTGCTCCTATTGGTCCTAGAATCATATCCCAAAAGACATGCTAACAGATTTGTCTACTGCTCAAATTGGGCAATAGCACACGTATGAAAGTTCTATTAATACTATGGAATGGACATATGACTAAGGCTACACTCTTTGTCCTGTGTGAACAGGGCGTGCTGTTAAACTTCTTGGTAGCAAAGTAACTGTCTCCGCCAATGGACCCCTGACCTCCCCCTCATGCTCCCCTTACAGGACTGCTTAGTAGTAGGGGAAAGGCTTAGTGGCAACAAACAGAAGATAAAGTACAATGTGAGTGCATAGTGTAGGTATAGTGCATGTTTGTTACACTTACATTCCAGGTTCAGCCAATTCTGGAAATCTGCACAAAAAGACCAGCAATTGATTAGTTTCATGCAACATTACAATCTGTAATAACAGAACACTGGAGGGGAAGGTACACATGCTACACAAACCCTTTTATCTGAAATGCAGAATCAGGCCATTGTCCCCCATTAAAAAAAAAAAAGAAAAAAAAAAAAAAAAAAAGTACATTTGAAGCCATGCTAAATCAACGGTTGCCAAAGAACTCTAAGAGAACCCATTATTGGCTGGATTAAGTAGGTAGTAACACGTGATACAAAACTAAAGTTTACTGCTAACTAGTGATTGGTGAGTAGCTAGTGTTTTGCAGTGGACAGTTTGGAGGAGAGATTTCTTTTGGAACACAAGCACTTTTTCCTGTATGAACTTTGTTTACACATGGATTTTGTTGCACCAAAGCTACATGGGACAATTTACTCATTGGAATGCACTGGACACTTCATTGAATATACAAATTTGATTACACAGGACACCAACATATGGACATACAGCACTCGACACCATTTTCATGCAAGGTTTATTTTTTTTTTGCATGGTATTTGTACATAGTTTCAGTTTTTGGACACTTTACAATTTGGATTTTTTAAGTTTATGTATTTTAGGAAGTTATATTATATTCTTGGGTACTGCTAAAAGGGGACAGTGCAGTCATCATTTATAGGATACACTACTTGTAAAGGTTTGTCTACACATAATGATCCCATGTGTCAACACTGGGCCAATCTCAAAAATGACGCTGTCACATGCTACTCCATGAACGAAAGTAGTAGGCGTTTTCTGTACGATTTAACAGAGTAGCAAGGATGCAAATGAGACAGGGCGGGGTGGGGGGGTGCAAAAAGATTGTTTTCTCAATGGCTACCTAAAATTTGCTTAAAGCGGGGGTCCACCTAAACCGCCAAAAAAAAAAAAAAAAAAAATTAAAAGCCAGCAGCTACAAATACTGCAGCTGCTGACTTTTAATACATGGCCACTTACCTGTCCCAGGGTCCAGCGATGTCGGCAGGCGACGCCGAGAACCCGCTCGGTTCTCGGCAGCTGCCGCCGCCATCCTAGGTGAGGGAATCAGGAAGTGAAACGTTGCGGCTTCACTTCCCGGTTCCCGCATGCGCGAGTCGCGCTGCGCTTCCTAACTGGTCCCCGCTGTCTCTGGGACATGTGTGCGTCCCAGCAGGCAGCGCGGTGGGGACGGGAAGAGGCATAGACTCCCATGGGAGTCTATGCCGGAAGTGGGTGCAAATACCTGTCTTAGACAGGTATCTGCATCCCCCTCCCCCCTGAAAGGTGCCAAATGTGACACCGGAGAGGGGGGGGGGAGGGTTCCGAAAAGCGGAAGTTCCATTTTTGTGTGGAACTCCGCTTTAAGGAGTTGCACGGTTTTAAAAGCTGGAAAAGTGTGCCACCTATTGCGCCCCCCCCCCAAACAAACCACTGAATTTTATTGCGTACATATGTCAGGAAAGAAAAAAAATGGTTTTATATAATTCACTTACAGGTCAAGCAGCAGCAGACGTTGCTTTCTATGGTACCCTCCATTGATATGTTCTTTCCAGTTCTATGGAAAAAAAATTAGAAGCATTAGTAGGACATTTCCAGGCTACACAGCGAAGTGTTGACTTCCCCACATTTGAGAACCGAATTCTTAGAACTTCTGTCAGGCCATTACTGTCTAATGCCATAGGGGAGATTTCCCTTGGTTCAAGTATGCTCAGCACAACAATGAAGAGAAGTCTCTCCAACTGGGAAACAAAACTAGAAAAACCGGACAGATGTTTTAAGCCTTCAATGCTCTATACACGCTCGGTTTTGGCTGGAGCCGCTTAAACAAAAACTGCTTGGATCCCCATCTTTGCCTCAGCACACCTGCCTACACACCTTTGGCTGCACCAGGAATTACAGCGGACTGGCGCTGCCCGTCGGGCCACAGAAATATCTATACAACAATAAGGCAGAACACACCCACAGTGTAATAACCTAGGGTTGGAGCTGTAAAGTGCCCAGGATACTGGATCAGCTTAGCGATACCACTGATACAATCCCAGCATCCTTGACACTTTACAGCTTCCAACCCCCACTGCTGAAGGTCTTCCTGGAATGGATATAGATAAACTATCCTGGGCCACGGGTAAGCAAATTAACAATCTTCCTTTTGTGCATGTACGTTTTCTCTATGCCTTTGATCTGAATTAAAAAGTGCACTTTTATCTATGATCTAATAAATACACCCAAGATGCATACTTTAGGGATCTGACAGCTAGAGCCTCCTGGCTGCACTTGCACATTACAGCCCCACAGACTTCCATAGGTCTGTCTTCCAGTCTGGAGACAGGGTCAAATAGCCCCATTGAAGTCTACTGGGCTGGACTGCAAAGGCACAGCCAAGAGAGGGAGCCTCTTACCACTGGATGCAAATAACACAGGCCATTAGATCTCAGCGTGCATAAATCTGTGGAGTGGGAGGGCGAGATTGTCTAGGTTAAGGCAAAAAGAATAAGTGCACCTTATCAGAGAGGGCATGTATTCTTTAAAGTTGGTGCACTCTCTGCCTCATTTTGATTTTTAGGCAATTACAGATGCTCCTAATGGAAATTTGGAGCCATATCTAACCCCAAGATAATGCAACGTTTGAAGGTTTAAAATTGTCCTCTGGATATCTATAAGAAACTGGCATATGCTTTGAAACACCAGAGTAACTAAAACACTTCCTTCTGCTCTGAGCAAAGTCACCTTTGAATATAAAATGCTAACCTTTGGAGGGGTGTTTTGTAGCAAAAAAAGAAAAAAAAACCCATTTGAAAAGTATCCCTTTTTCCTACATATAAGGATACAAGAATACTAAGGCAGAACAGTGAAGGGGAAAAACAAGTCTCTGTACACCAAGCTGCAAAAGACAGAATGTATTTGCAAAGACTGAGAAGAAAGTGGTAAGGTGTTATAATAATTCAACCCTTATCCAATTCACTGTGCTTTTGTGTAAAGAAAGGGCTCCTCATTGACTAGCGAGGCTAAACAATGCAATACCAGGCTTGAATCAAACTCAATACCTGACCAAATAGCATTAGGTGTTCAAATGAACACAGATTCCTGACCAACAGTCAGAAGGCATTGCAAGTATAATAGCTGAATGAATTTGTAAAGTTTGTCACATATAAAGACCGGAGGGTGACAAAATGCCCATCCAAAGACAAAGATAGTTTGGATGTATTGGTTACCCCTTTCTCCAGCAATTAAAACCTGAACAGGATGAATCTTTGAGTCTTGAAGTAAATTCTTCAAAATATGAATGGGTTACTTAAAATGTAGCTTGTAAAGCCTAAAGACTTTAAGCGATTAAAAAAAAAAAAAAAAAAAAAGTGAATAGGAAAATAGGAGCTAAACTAAGATTGTCTGCTTATTTGGTTCTACAAGTTTCAAAAACAGAAAATGCTTTTGGACTTTAGGGACACAGAGCAAGAAGGAATTCTGAGAAATATGGGTTATATACAGCCACCTACAGACGATTTGGACACTGGCAACAAAAAGCTTAGCCAGTAAAACCCCTTGTTGAATGTTCATTAAGGAACACAAAGTCAGAGTCTGAAGGAACTCTGAGATGTGCAACATCCAAATACGGGGCAAACACAGCAAATGAATGCCAATAAGCCTAAAGAAGCAACCAGGTCAAAACTGAGGCAGGTTAAAGTGGGAGCGGTTATACTGGCTGCCGATGTCCCAATTTTCTCAAAGTGACTGCATAACCCCCCCATATGTCTCAGAACTCCTGACCCTGGGTTCCTTAACAATTAAGAGCCACTATCAGAATATCAACTTTAAACAAATATAGATAGCTAGAGGCAGGGGTAAAGACAACTTGCCAAGACAGGTACAACTGAATGGCTTGAGGTTGGATGAGCTGACCTTCTGAAAGACGTAATGAAAAAGGGATGTGTTTGCACTGTTTGTCCAGTCAAATATAAAAGAACAAGGACTGGCTACAAAGTTTAAGCACAAGTAAGCTATAAAAGCTTAGGGACAACAAGATTAGCTCAACCAAATGTAGGGCCCAAGCAGATTATGGAATTTGCAGCCTATATTAAAATATAAGCACATGTGCATACTGAGAAGACCGTTTTTGTGTGTGGCAAAAGACATTCAAGTCACATTAACCTTTAGTCAGGCCTAGAAAACCGGCAGATTACTGGACATAACCAGTTATGTATTTTGGAACTGTGCTGAGGCCACAATGTTAAGCCAAATCTCTGGCTTTAAAATAATTCTGAACTCTGAGATGTCCATTAAAAGCCTAATTTCAGATTTAAAAAAATGATTTGGAATCAAATCTATTTTTGCAAAGTAGATTATGAAAGTTTTGTGAAGCAAAGCAATCATGATCATTAACACAGCGAGAGAGAAAGTCATACCCCTTGCATGACACCAAAACTAATCTATAGAGACTTCAGAACTTAGGGATGAGATGGGGATAACTCACCTTAATTGAATTACAAGGTATATCACACAGAGTACAGAGATGGGGGTACACTTTAGGCGTAAGGCCATGGAAATCATCAATACTTCTACCGGATGGCATTCCTCTTGACTTTTCAAACATAGATCTTTCTTGTGCTTGAACGTAACCCAAGCGATCATAGTTACTCTCAAGCTTACGAAAAGGGGATTCAGATAAGAAGCTGTCGTTTCTAAGCCTCTCTCGATCTCTTAAGCGTTCATCCATATCCAGTCTCTCTCGATAAGCAAGTTCTCGAGAGCGGCTCCCATGATCATGGTCAACCACAGGATTGAGACTAGAGGGGCGATCATCAAAACTCTCTCTTCTGAAGGGCCTGAGGTCATCCCAGTCATCGCGTGAAGGTCTCATTGGATCGCGAGACAGTCTCTCTCTCCTTAGCATGGCAACGTCTTCTGCCCTCCTTCTCTTAAGATGCTCAATAATCTGAGGCAAATTCTCAGCGGTGATCTTTTCCTCTGGATAGCGACTCAACTCATCCAAGTCACTAGAGGAAAGACCAAAGCTGGCCAAAATTTTACTGGCCTGATCAGGATCTCTGGGTGGTTGGGAAGATAAAGGTGGCGGACCCCTGCTACCAAGGTTTAAAATGGATGGCAAGTTTTGAGAAGAGGAGCCAGAGGGCATCATGCCACGGGATCCTTGCGGGCCCATTTTAGAGCTAGGACCTAGGTCCATCAAGCTGGAAATACGGCCAGAGCTTGGGCCCAATCGACCAAAGCCAGATGATAAAGGCTGATCACTTGAGAGAAGGCCCATTCTGGATGAATCTCGTCTGCGTTGATCAGGCAGATCTCTGCTTAGGGATGAATGAGAAAACTTAGACATTATGGGGCTATTCTCTCAGATTCTCAAGAAGAAAAGCAAGGCAAGAACAAGGATCAAGTCCTGCAGCTAGTGTACAAACACTTGAAAACGTTGTGACCAAGGAGACGGATGAATCTTCTTTAAGAATATAGACGCCAAGCAACTCTGTAGAAAAACAAGCAATTTTAGTCATTTAGTTACAATATCCACATCAAAAAACTTTGGGCTTAAATGGAAAACATTTAAAAACAGGTCAAGAAATGGTCTCACCTAAGACTCAACATAACACTAGCCAGAGGATATCCAGAGATAATGAAAGAATATATCAGAAATACAGCCTTTTCAATGCTATACTTTTGCTGGATGAAACAGAATTAAAGATAGATTTCCTTGATACAAAACAAGCAGACGGCATTCAAATTTGTTGCTATTCTCTTAATCAAATTTGAAAATATCAGAATTATAATTTGTCATGTTGCAAAAATATTTTCGTGAATTGGCTTTAAAACAAACTTATCTGAAAACAGAAAGTTTAAACTGAAAGGTGAAGGAAGGGAAAAAGGGCACCGTGTATAACAGCAAGGAGGTACTTTCAGAGGAGGAGGAGGAGAAAGGGGAAGGGGTGTACAAATGGACATACTTTGAAGTGATAGTAAACCAGAAACCAAATATAATTACGCAGCAAATAATAATTCTAAGTGGTGGCTGCATTCGTTTTAGGGCTGCCCCTTGTGTTCACCTGGTGATCTGGCCAGTATCACACCTGTTGTATTAGGAGTGCATCCACTCCAGATGAAGACGCACAAGGGCACCTTTGAACGGCAGCATAATAGCTACACACGATGGGGTGATATGAAGGGGGGCAGAGGACACTACTGTGACAGTGTTCTTCGCGCCGTCTTTATTGGGGGCTTGATAGTCATTTTCTTTTTTCTTTTTTTTTTTAAATAGCACGGCCTCCTGGGCAACTTGGATTTCCTCCATCTTGTCCAGGTAAATCTCAAACTCTGAAAAGGTTGCCTACCCTGAAGTTACACCAACAGTTTTTTTTCTCCTTTCGAGATAAAGATTTTACATAAATAAAAGCTCATTTTAAGCACCGCCAGTGGTAAGTGGCTTGTCTCATTCATCTAATCGTTTCATCTGCAAGAGAGCTTGATCTTTTGAAAAACAGACTTACTGGCAGGATCACAAGATGAAAATAGAAAAAAAAAAAAAAGCCTAAAAAAGAAAAAACAAATGCAGCCATCACATCCAACAATTGGTAAGGTACAATACCACTTTAATATTCCATGAAAAGAGTACCAAAAGCATGCATAAACATGGGATTTTAATTTGAAACATGCCCTTCCCATTCTAGTATATCTTGAGAACACTGCCACCCGAACACCAAGATTTTCAGGTAGTAAGAAGCAAAAAGTCACAAAACATGTGAGACAAACAATGGCTTCAATACAATAGCCTGCAACTACCAAGAACATGAATACAAAGTGGCCAGAAATCACAAAATATTTCAATCCAATGCTGGACTGACACGACAGCTTTGTATATGTGTTGATTACTACAGGAGGATTTTAAAAAAGGCAGGTATACCACAAGCCAGCAAAATCAATAGCTAGTGATTGAGCAAGAAGCCCATTCAGGTCAAACAAATAAATCTTAACTAAGCAACTGTTGGTCATCCAAACTTTGGTAAGCTTGAAAAGGTCAAGATAATGCTTTACACATTGGATTAAACAAAGCAAAAGCACTTGAGCCAGCCGTGTATAATCTGGTTTGGCTACTGACAGCTAAGCAGCCCACTGTCAGCTGATGTCAAAGCCACTCCAGGCTCTAGAATTATACTGACCATTTGTAGGAATCTGCCCAGCTGACCGGACAGTTGGTTCCGGCTCTCAGCGAGACGCCAAGAGCTGAAGCCAGCTGTGTCTGCCTCTTTCTAGTCCGGTGATGCGGGAAACACTAGAGGGGCACATTGAAGAGTGCCGATTGACAGTTACTGCTCTCCAAACTGACTGAAGTTGTTAAAATTCAGTTCTCTGGTTATGAGCCAATAGGAGGGTTTTTTTTTTTTTTTTTAAACAGCTTAAACTACTTCAATTCAATCAGAGAAAAATGACAACTTAAAGAATTACTTTTAGTAAATTCTCAAAAAGGAACACACCAGTTTAATCTGGCAACAGATTCATAGGTATGGCGCATTGCAATGTAATCCCAGAATATAATGGTCTGAGCTTCCATAGGTTGGAAGAACCCAAAAGGAAAATATACAGGCCATAATCTTGGCATTAAATGTTGTCAAGGCCAACTCAAATACACCAATAGGGCTCAGACCCGCATCTATTAGATAAAGAGGTTGAGAATTGCAAGAGAGGCAACTAGATCCCATCGGACTGAATGTCAAAATACTATCAAGCTAAAGCTGAAACTGCCACATACTGGTTACAATAGCAAGAGAAAGACCATTAATAGCTTATAGAAAGGTGAAAAAAAAAAAAGTTTTGCTATTAGAAGGTAGAGACCACTGATATTTGAATACACAGAGCGCTTCAGGAAAGAAAGAACATGGACAATTTTAAAAGGTGGAATTGAAAAATCACAGTAAGATAAAATAGAAGGGTTACCATTCCAAGTCATATTTACATAAAGGGGTACAGGTGGAAGATATACTTTAAAACTTTGGAGCTCAAGCCTTAAATACTACAAAAGCAACTGCAACAAATAAAATGAATCCTAGTCGAAGAGATAAGATATGTCCATAAGATTTCCTGGAAAAAGATTTTTTTTTTAATAAAAACTCAGGTTCTTCTGAATCATTCCTCCAGGACAGTTGACTGGAGACAATTGCAAGATGTTACCTAGAGCAGGACTACATCTAGAAGCACTTTCCTCCCAAATGTTTGATTCTGGCCAGGGAGGATGTCAATTCAGTAGTATTTATGAAGGTGTTAAAGCTCATCCTGGTGGCTGCCCTGCAAGATCTACTCCAAAGCACAGCCCTTTGAGTCCAGATGTTGACAGCGCAACATTATCCTGATGCAACAGGGCTTGTCTGAAGGAGGCATACAGCCGGTAAAATAAGTATTGAACAGGTCACTGTTTTTCCTAGGTAAATATTTATAAAAAAAGGTGCTATTGACATGAAACTTTCACCACGTCGGCAACAACCCGTGCAATCTATACAAAGAAAGCAAAACAAATAAGTTCAAAAATTAAGTTGTGTAATAAATGGAATGACACAGGGAAAAGGCATTAAACACATGAAGAAAGGGAGGTGCAAAAAAACAAAAAACAAGCATGTAATCTTGCCCCTTGTCAGTGCAAATGAATATCTGATGCAGTCTCAACTGATGGCCTATAAAAAAAAAAAAAAAAAAAAAAAAAAAGTGTCTCATTACCAAGGTGTCACACATGAAACAACTCATGATGGGTAAAAAGCAAACATACCGATTGCATTGGTTACAGAAGGATTTCTAAACTTCTGAATGTTCCAGTGAGCACTGTTGGGGCCATAAACTGGAAAGAACAGTTTTGCCATAAAACCGGCCACGGCCAGGTGCTCCTTTGCAAAATTTCTGACAGGATTAAAAAGAAAGTTTTCCAAGAGCCAAGGACCATATGTGAAGAGCTTCAGAAAGACCTGGAATTAGCAGGTACAAGTAATGCACCCAAACGCCATGGCCTGTATGCACATTCACCATGCAATCACTGAAGAAAAAGCATGTTGAAGCTCATTTAAAGCTTGCTGACAAGCCTATAAAATACTGGGAGTATAGACTGGTCAGATGAGACCAAAATTGAACTCTTTAGATGTCGCAATACACACCATGTTTAGAGGTCAAATGGGACATCACCTCAATACCTACAATGAAGCTTGGAGGTGGGAACATCATGATGTGGGGTTGTTTTTCAGCATACAGTACTGGAAAATGTCATTGAAGGATGAAGGGAAAAAATGTACCAAGACATTCTTGAAAAAAAAATCTGTTGCCATTTACCAGGATGACGAAACGAGGGTGGACATTTCAGCAAGACAATGATGCCAAACACAAAGCCAAGGAAACTCTCAACCCATTTCAAAGAAAGAAAATGAAACTGCTAGAATGGCCCACCCAATCACCTGACTTGAATCCAATAGAAAATCTAGGAAATTAACTAAAGATCAGAGTTCATAGACGGTGCCCAAAGAACCTTAAGGATTTGACGACTGGAAGAATGGGCCAAAAATCACACCTGAGCAATGCATGCAACTAGTTTCTCCATACAGGGGGCATCTTGAAGCTGTCATTACCAAAGGATTTTGTACCAAGTATTAAAATTTCAATTAGTGTTCAATACTTTTTCCCTGTGTCAATCAATTTTATTGCACATAACTTCATTTTCGAACTTATTCATTTTGGTTTCTTTGTATGTCTGGATTGCATGAGTTGTTACCGACATATGGTGAAAGTTTCAAATCAATAGCATCTTTAGAAATATATTTGCTAGAAAAATGTTGACATGTTCAATACTTATTTTACCTGCTGTAAGCTATGGAGGTTCTGATTTCTTTTTACTTTATTAGCAATGTTAGAAAGAACGGGAATGGGATTTCCTAAACTACCTGGTATGTAATGTATTTGAGAATACATCCAAGAAAGTGAAGCAAGGTCAATTCTGGCAAAGTGACTTTATGATTTCTTTGCACTTGCTGCAGCTCTTGACATCCCTCTGAAAAGCATTCCACAAGCAATTGCTTTGCAGGGGCATTTGACAGATTACTGGGAGCTGATGTTGCTTGCTCACCACCTGTAAGTCCAGCTGCTCACCCAGTTTTAAAGCAGAACTTCTCACAACAGTGACCATTTTTAATCTCTATTCTTGTAGTATTAGGGAAGTATATAAATGTTCACTTTTAAAAAAAAAAAAAAAAACATCTTTACATTTCTTCAGTTACTTTCAGACCTAGGCAAAATTAGGTCATACATCCTACAGTCTTCAGGAGGGGCTCTCGGCTCAGCACACCCTCTTGCCTACACTGCCTGAGATAAGGGCAGATGATTTCAAAAACTGCACCGTTTGTAAAACCGAATTTGGAGTAAATCAAGAATAAAGGCCACAAAGTCTACTTCTGGAGACCATAACTCTTGATCATTCTTTAGTCATACTGCGTGCAATGTGAACCAAGGCTGTTTTAACATCACTTACCCATTCTGCTGGAGGTGCCATCATGAATAGCCGATTGGAAAGAATCCAAGTGTTGGCTTTAAATGCTAGACCTTGAAGAATGTGTTACCAACATTTCCTGCTGTACCATGTAAGAAAAAATATCATTTTCTCTTTGTATGACTTCCTTTGTGTGAAATACCTGGTGTTCCTGCCAGTCCCACTTTCCTATTAAAAACTGACCACACTAGGCATGAGAACACAGTGTGCTCAGAACTCAGCCTGCTCTCTTCCATCAATCAGACTTGTGCTGACACCAACCCCACCCACAGCCAGTAATTGGGAAGATCAATGTGCTACAACTCCTTCCCCAGCCCTCTGATCTCGCAATGCAGCTGAGAACAAAGAATATGCAATCACTTAAAGGAAAAATTATGATTTTTTTTTTTTTTAAATATGCATACACAAATTTTCCTCTCTTGTCCATTTTTGGATCAGCAATTTCATTTTGACCTATCAAATAACTGAATGACACAGTAATATTTCAGTAGTGAAATGAGGTTTATTGGATTAACAGAAAATGTGCAATATGCATCAAAACTAAATTAAACAGGTGCATGAATTTGGGCACCCTTGTCGTTTTGTTGATTTGAATACCTGTAACTACTTAGCACTGATTAATTGGAACACACAATTGGTTTGCTGAGCTCATTAAGCCTTGAACTTCATAGACAGGTGCATCCAATCATGAGAAAAGGTATTCAAGGTGGCCAGTTGTTGCTCTCTGACTCTTCTGAAGAGTGGCAACATGGGGGCCTCAAAACAACTCTCAAATGACCTGAAAACAAAGATTGTTTTACATTATGGTTTAGGGGAAGGCTACAAAAAAAGTTATTGCAGAGATATAAGCTGTCAGTGTCCACTGTGAGGAACATGGTGAGGAAATGGCACACCACAGGCACAGTTCTTGTTAAGGCCAGAAGTGGCAGGCCACATAAAATATTGGAGAGAAGGATGGTGAGAACGGTCAAAAACAGCCCACGGACCACCTCCAAAATCAACTTGCTGCAGATGTGCATCCTTCAACAATTCAGCGCACTTTGTACAAGGAGAAGCTGAATGGGAGAGTGATGTGAAGGAAGCCTTTTCTGCACAAACGCTTGAGGTATGCAAACGCACATTTGGACAAGCCAGCTTCATTTTAGAATAAGGTGCTGTGGACTGATGAAACAAAGATTGAGTTATTTGGACATAACAAGGGACGTTATATGCATGGCAGCAAAAGAACACAGCATTCCAAGAAAAACACTTGCTACCCACAGCAAAATTTGGTGGAGGTTCCATCATGCTTTGGGGCTGTGTGGCCAGTGCCGGTACTGGGAATCTGGTTACAGTTGAGGGTCGGATGGATTCCACTCAATATCAGCAGATTCTTGAGAAGAACGTTGAGGAATCAGTCACAAAGTTGAAGTTACACCGGGGCTGGATATTTCAACAAGACAACGACCCAAAACACTGCTTAAAATCTACTCGGGTATTTATGCAGAGGAACAAGTACAATGTTCTGGAATGGCCATCCCAGTCCCCAGACCTGAATATCATTGAACATCTGTGCGATTTGAAGCGGGCTGTCCATGCTCGGCAACCATCAAACCTAACTGAACTGGAGATGTTTTGTAAGGAGGAATGGTCCAAAATACATTCATCCAGAATCCAGACACTCATTACAGGCTATAGGAAGCGTTTAGAGGCTGTTATTTCTGCTAAAGGAGGCTCTACTAAATATTGATGTGATTTTTCTGTTGGGGTGCCCAAATTTATGCACCTGTCCAAATTTGTTTTGATGCATATTGCGCATTTTCTGTTAATCCAATAAACCTCATTTCACTACTGAAATATTACTGTGTCCTTCAGTTATTTGATAGATCAAAATGAAATTGCTGATCCAAACACCCAAATATTTATAAATGACAAACATGAAAAATTGTCAAGGGTTCCTAAACTTTTGTATACAGCTGTATATGGTTAGGGAGCAAAACCTAATCTACTGAGGATAACAGACAGAAGAGATATACTGTATATACTATTAGAGGTTGAATCTGGTAAATATTATACTCAGATCTAATTTTTTATTTAACCACTTCAATACTGCCCACTTTCACCCCCTTCCTTCCCAGACCAATTTTCAGCGATGTCGCACTTTCAATGAGAATTGCGCAGTCATGCTACACTGTACCCAAATTAAATTTTTATCACTTTGTTCAAATAGAGCTTTCTTTTGGTGGTATTTATTCACTACTTGTTTTTTTAATTTTTTTTGCAATATAAGCGGGGGGGAAAAAAACCACCCACAAACAATATTTTCTATTTTAAAAGAAATCCAATAAAATCAAATTTTGTCATAAATTTAGGCCAAAATGCATTTGGTAAAAAAAAAAAAAAAAATCCCGATAAGTGCATAATTGGTTTGTGTGATCACGGACATGTGCGCAGATGATCACTGGGACAGATGATTTTACTGTGGGGTGGCACTGTTTTGGGGACACTAGGCTGGAGACCGGTGTGTAAAAAGCTGTAAAAAACAGCTCATACACCCTGACGGCAAAGTGTCAGCTCTTTGGAAAAAAAAGTGCCCTCATTATAAATATTTCTTGATTGCTGGATAACCAATGTCAGTTCATCGTCAAACTGACTTACAGCCAGGAAAGCCCTCAGATATCTTGATTTTCATAGCCAAGTTCAGGATTTACACATAGATGTTTATCTGAATACTTTGACCAGTGAGATCAAATTGTTAGGATCTGTCTTCCTCAATTTATGATTTCACGGACATCGACATCACCGGACTCCTCCCCCTTCCCTTCGTTAGTAGACGGAGGCACTTGGAAGGGGGAGGAGTACGGTGACGTCAATGGATCTCCGACGGAACTCCCTGAAGCCGGCAGAGAGGGGAGTACCAATCAATCAAAAAAAATTAACGATTAATCGAGGGATCTTTAATTTTCCCAGCTATATATAGATATCTATATATCTCCAGAAGTAGGCTATATGGGCATTGTAACAGAGTCAGACATGAAGCTATATGAAGAGCAGAAGGGAGATATAAAAGCAAAGACTTTTTCATGGATATGATCATGATTACTGTGTGCACGGAAATCTGTCTGTTTATATTGACAGATCTCCGTTCTGTGTGACGCAGTCGTGACGCGCATCAGCTCCAGCGTCACACCACGGGCGCACCTCCTAGGCGTGATGAGAACAGACTTAAGGTAACGCTGATTCGCCCAGGGGAGCCAACCTGCCGCAGTACAACTGCGGCGGCCGGTCGGCAAGTGGTTAAATGTAATTATGCCTTCTATTACCTCAACCTCCGCTAGGTTCAGATGCTGATCTTCCCTGCTCTTCCCCGCTAGCTACCATAACCCCGGTAGCCTCTTCAAGAGCCGGCGGTTCTCTTTCAGGTAAAAGTGGTCTCTGCAGCAGATTCGCCGCAAGATCACTTTTATCGGCGGCGGGAGAGGGCCCCCCTACCGCCGCGCTCCGGTGCCCTTCACCGCTTACCGTGGCCATCGGTAACGGCGGAGGCGATCCGGATCTGTCCCTGGCCTGACAAGGAGACGAGTGAGGGGAAGATGGTCCCCCCGCCCATTAGCTCTTAAAAAGGGACATTTTTTTTTTTTTTAAATGACATTTTTTTTTTAATGCTTTTTAGTTTAAATATGAGATCTGAGGTCTTTTTTTTTTCTATTACAAGGGATTTTTACATTCCTTGTAATAGGAATAAAAGTTACTTTTTTTTTTTAAAAGAACATTGAAAAATTAAAAGTTAAAATAAATAAGAAAAAAAAAAAAAAAAAAAAAATGAATAATTTTAACCACTTGAGCCCCGGACCATTATGCTGCCTAAGGACCAGAGGTCTTTTTCCAATTTGGCACTGCGTCGCTTTAACTGCTAATTGCGCGGTCATGCAATGCTGTACCCAAACGAAATTTGCGTCCTTTTCTTCCCACAAATAGAGCTTTCTTTTGATGGTATTTCATCACCTCTGCGGTTTTTATTTTTTGCGCTATAAATGGAAAAAGACCGAAAATTTTGAAAAAAAATATTTTCTACTTTTTGTTATTAAAAAAATCCAATAAACTCAATTTTAGTCATACATTTAGGCCAAAATGTATTCGGCCACATGTCTTTGGTAAAAAAAATGTCAATAAGCGTATATTTATTGGTTTGCGCAAAAGTTATAGCGTCTACAAACTAGGGTACATTTTCTGTAATTTACACAGCTTTTAGTTTATGACTGCCTATGTCATTTCTTGAGGTGCTAAAATGGCAGGGCAGTACAAACCCCCCCCAAATGACCCCATTTTGGAAAGTAGACACCCCAAGGAAATTGCTGAGAGGCATGTTGAACCCATTGAATATTTATTTTTTTTGTCCCAAGTGATTGAATAATGACAAAAAAAAAAAAAAAAAATATTTACAAAAAGTTGTCACTAAATGATATATTGCTCACACAGGCCATGGGCCTATGTGGAATTGCACCCCAAAATACATTCTGCTGCTTCTCCTGAATATGGGGATACCACATGTGTGGGACTTTTTGGGAGCCTAGCCGCGTACGGGGCCCCGAAATCCAATCACCGCCTTCAGGATTTCTAAGGGCGTAAATTTATGATTTCACTCTTTACTGCCTATCACAGTTTCAGAGGCCATGGAATGCCCAGGTGGCACAAAACCCCCCCAAATGACCCCATTTTGGAAAGTAGACACCCCAAGCTATTTCCAGATAGGCATATTGAGTCCATGGAATATTTTATATTTTGACACAAGTTGCGGGAAAGTGACATTTTTTTTTTTTTTTGCACAAAGTTGTCACTAAATGATATATTGCTCACACAGGCCATGGGCATATGTGGAATTGCACCCCAAAATACATTTAGCTACTTCTCCTGAGTACGGGGATACCACATGTGTGGGACTTTTTGGGAGCCTAGCCGTGTACGGGACCCCGAAAACCAATCACCGCCTTCAGGATTTCTAAGGGTGAAAATTTTTGATTTCACTCTTCACTGCCTATCACAGTTTCGGAGGCCATGGAATGCCCAGGTGGCACAAAACCCCCCCAAATGACCCCATTTTGGAAAGTAGACACCCCAAGCTATTTGCTGAGAGGCATGGTGAGTATTTTGCAGCTCTCATTTGTTTTTGAAAATGAAGACAAGAAAAAACTTTTTTTTTTTCTTTTTTCAATTTTCAAAACTTTGTGACAAAAAGTGAGGTCTGCAAAATACTCACTATACCTCTCAGCAAATAGCTTGGGGTGTCTACTTTCCAAAATGGGGTCATTTGGGGGGGTTTTGAACTGTCCTGGCATTTTATGCACAACATTTAGAAGCTTATGTCACACATCACCCACTCTTCTAACCACTTGAAGACAAAGCCCTTTCTGACACTTATTGTTTACATGAAAAAGTTTTTTTTTTTTGCAAGAAAATTACTTTGAACCCCCAAACATTATATATTTTTTTAAAGCAAATGCCCTACAGATTAAAATGGTGGGCGTTTCATTTTTTTTTTTCACACAGTATTTGCGCAGCGATTTTTCAAACGCATTTTTTGGGGGAAAAAACACACTTTTTTAAATTTTAATGCACTAAAACACACTATATTGCCCAAATGTTTGATGAAATAAAAAAGATGATCTTAGGCCGAGTACATGGATACCAAACATGACATGCTTTACAATTGCGCACAAACGTGCAGTGGCAACAAAATAAATACATTTTTAAAAGCCTTTAAAGGTTACCACTTTAGATTTACAGAGGAGGTCTACTGCAAAAATTACTGCCCTCGATCTAACCTTCGCGGTGATACCTCACATGCATGGTGCAATTGCTGTTTACGTTTGACGACAGACCGCCGCTTGCGTTCGCCTTAGCGCGAGAGCAGGGGGCGACAGGGGTGCTTTTTTTTTTTTTTTTTCTATTATTTTTTTGCTTTTTTATCTTATTTTTAAACTGTTCCTTTCATTTTTATTTTTTTTAAATCATTTTTATCTCGGGGAATGTAAATATCCCCTATGATAGCAATAGGTAGTGACAGGTACTCTTTTTTGAAAAAATTGGGGTCTATTAGACCCTAGATCTCTCCTCTGCCCTCAAAGCATCTGACCACACCAAGATCGGTGTGATAAAATGCTTCCCCAATGGCGCTATTTACATCCAGCGAAATCTAAGTCATAAAATGCTCGTAGCTTCCGGTTTCTTAGGCCATAGAGATGTTTGGAGCCACTCTGGTCTCTGATCAGCTCTATGGTCAGCTGGCTGAATCACCGGCTGCATTTTCAGGTTCCCTGTTGAGACAGGAGAGCCAGAGAAAAACACGGAAGACGGTGGGGGGGGGGGGGCATTCCCTCCCACGGCTTGTAAAAGCAGTCTAGAGGCTAATTAGCCGCTAGGATTGCTTTTACATGAAAGCCGACCGCTGGCTGAAAAGAATGATACCAAGATGATAACTAAACCTGCAGGCATCATTCTGGTATAACCACTCAAAGTTGTGAATGGCGTACCTGAAGACAAAAAAATGGTTAACAATAAAGCACAGTAAACGGTAAAGTATAAAAAATTGCATACCTGAAAAGCAAACATGATAAAACATAATAACAATAAAACATTGCAGAATAGAATACAGTAAAAAAGAGCAGAACAATAGAGAGAATAGAGAGAGAGAACAATAAAACGACAACTATTTTTTTTTTTAATATATATATATATATTTTTTTTTTACACTTTTTTTGTAACTAACTTTTATAACTGTAACCGGTTCCAGGTTCGGGTCTCTCAAAATACGATGGCATCTTGGGAGACCCTGTGAAAGTGTGCCTAGCCTGTGCAATGCTGTACCCTACGCTAATACTCAACTAGTGCATGGTAGCGTTCAAAACATTCACCAATGCAAAGACCAGGATTGTCAGGACAGGAGGGACAATATCAGCGGGTGTCACGCCTATATCCGCGCTAGCTGCAGACACAATATCTTTTTTGGGGGCGTTCGCTGGGTAGGGGTACTCGGGAGGACATAAAGAAAATGCCTCTCATGCAGCCGACTGCATTTGGTTGGGGATGTGAATGGGGGAAGTACGGGCGCTGCAGAAGCGGTGGGTTCCCAATTAGGATTGGCGAATGCAGTAGGAAGGGCACTATGGGCACGACGGGCCTGTGTTTGTCTTTTTGGTGGCAGCGGGACACTACTTGTGCTTGCCACCTCACCAGCTTGAACTGCACTTATGGGACTCGCCACGTCACCAAGTGTTACTGCAGTGCTGGTTTGACTACGACCGGGGTGTACTAGGCCGCTGGCGCTTGCCAGTTCACCAAAACGCTACCAAAAAAATCTGTTGGCGATCGCAGGGATCAGGCCTGACTCTGTGAACGCTGCAGTTATGCGTTTTAGTCTTTTGTAAGTGACAGTGATCGATCGATACTGCACTTGGGTGGGCTGGGCTGGGCAGAGGGGCAAAACGCAGGTGCTAGCAGGTATCTGGGCTGATCCCTCTAACACTGCGTTTGTGAGAACCCTAAACTGCTGGGGATGCTAGTATAGATCTGATCGGATCAGATATTGATCCGTTCAGATACTATACCACTAAGGGTGGTGTACAGTGCGTGCGTGGGTGTTAGCGGTACTGGCGCTAACCTGACGCTGCCTGGGGCTGGTGCTTGCCAGTTCACCAAAATACTACCAAAAAAACTGTTAGCGATCGCAGGGATCAGGCCTGACTCTGCGAACGCTGCAGTTATGCATTTAGTGTTTTGCAAGTGTCAGTGATCGATCGATACTGCACTTGGGTGGGCTGGGCCGGGCGGAGGGGCAAAACGCAGGTGCTAGCAGGTATCTGGGCTGATTCCGCTAACACTGCGTTTTTGGGAACCCTAAACTGCTGGGGACACTAGTATAGATCTGATCGGATCAGATATTGATGCGTTCAGATACTATACCACTAAGGGAGGTGTATGCTGCGTGCGTGGGTGTTAGCGGTACTGGCGCTAATCTGACGCTGCCTGGGGCGACGCATATCACCGCCGGGCGATCAGGGAGCTAAACCTTTATTCGGTAATAAACGGCGGGTGCCCTGACACTATAAAAAATAAACAAACTAACCAGCGTCAACCGTAACGGTTATACGGTGATCAGTGGTGAAAGGGTTAACTAGGGGGCAATCAAGGGGTTAAAACATTTATTCGGTAGTATATGGGGGTCCCTGACGCTATAAAACGCTGACGGCGAACCTAAATATTTATGTCCCTAACTAGCGTCACCAGCGACACTAATACAGCGATCAGAAAAATGATCGCTTAGTGACACTGGTGACAGGGGGTGATCAAGGGGTTAAAACTTTATTAGGGGGGGTTAGGGGGGTACCCTAGACCTAAAGGGGGGTAACAGTAACTGTCCCAACACTGTAACTGTCACAAACTGACACTATGCAGTAATCAGGGAAAAAAAAAAAAAAAAAAAAACTGCTGGTGTCAGTTTGTGACAGGGGGGGGGGGGGATCGGGGGGCGGGGTGATTCGGGGTGTTTTGTGTGCCTGGCATGTTCTACTGTGTGTGTGTGTTGGTGCACTCACATTGATGTCTTCTCTCCTCGGGCCGGAACGGAAATTACCGAGCCGAGGAGAGATGACATCATTTCCTTTGCTGCTGTTTAGCATACAGCAGCAAAGGAATGAGTCGATTGGCCGGCGGCGATCGCGAGGGGGGGGGGGGCCACGAACGGATGGTCTCCCCCTCACCACCGATCGCCGCTGGACAAACGACGACCGCCTCGGGCACCGATCGGACCCCCCACCCGCGGAAGGCAAATCACGTACCATGTACGTGATTTTGCCTGTCCGTGCCACTTTGCCGACGTACATCGGCGTGAGGCGGTCGTCAAGTGGTTAAATGTGCCCCATCCTGCCAAGCTCGCTTGCAGAAGCGAACGCATATGTGAGTAGCAGTGTTCAAACCACACATGTGCGGTATCGCCGCGATCGTTAGAGCGAGAGCAATAATTCTAGTCCTAGACCTCCTCTAACTCAAAACATGCAACCTGTAGAATTTTTTCTAAACGTCGCCTATGGAGATTTTAAAGTGTAAAAGTTTGTCGCCATTCCACGAGCGGACGAAATTTTGAAGCGTGACATGTTGGGAATCAATTTACTCGGCGTAACATTATCTTTCACAATATAAAAAAAAATTGTGCTAACTTTACTGTTGTCTTATTTTTTAATTAAAAGAAGTATTTTTTCCCAAAAAAGTGCGCTTGTAAGTCCACTGCGCAAATACGGTGTGACAGAAAGTATTGCAATGACCGCCATTTTATTCTCTAGGGTGTTAGAATGAAAAATATATACAATGTTTGGGGGTTCTAAGTAAAGGGAAGGAGATGAGTGGGCAGTGAAAACAGGCAGGGGAAGCTCCATTAGCATTGGTGGTTGTCTTGTCATACCAACGGCCACCACCAGAGGGCTCCCGATTGCAGAAGGAACCATAGGACTGCAGAAGGCCTCAAAGCCGCGGCCTCAATTACCGGCGTGGACCAACGCAATCGCACCGGGATGGGGGGGGGGTGTCGAACGGACACAGGATACCCCAGCTGTGCCGCCCCAGGCGCCAGGTCGCTAATTCTAGTCGCAAATGCGACCTGGCGCCCGGGGTTTGTCAAGCCCTGCTCTAACAGGCATTGTGCCTGCAGTGTCAATATTTCTTAATGGCTCTCCAAACATGGGTAGCAGCTTAAAAAAAAAAGGCCACATGAGCTAATTTGGTGCATGTAGGGCAGCAGATTCAAGTGAACGCGTTGCCCAGGTGTGAATTTGGCCTAAGAATTGGTTACCTGCAATATAATAAATGTTTTCTTTTAGGTTTAATCCTGCTTTCATTATCCTGGGAAGTGAAAATATCCCCAACAGTGACACAAACTACCTGCATAGGTTATAACCATTCCTTGAACCATCCAAAAATATAAAACAGGTCTGGAGATAAAATGTATGAACCAGTAAAGTTGGGGGTACACCAAGAAAATTGGGCAAACGATCGTCTGCTTTTGCTCATTGTTCCATAGCAAGTCGAAACAGAGGAAGGTAATGTATGAAAATTCTCGTACAACAAAGGCTTTTTTTGTTGTTTATTGTTTCTGATCATTCACAGTCTGATTTTTCTTGTAGGAAATCAAACACATTAAAACAAAAATAATTTGTTCTGGTCCTGTACAAGAAAAATTCTTGAGATGGTCCCTTCGGAAATTTTTGGTCGGAATGGGCTGTCGAAAGTGGTGTATACACCATCAGAAAAATTGCATGATTGTTTCTCGGACAAAAATATTCTCCCAATTTTCTTATTGTGTGTACAAGCCTTAAGAGTCGTGTCCCATAAGCCGGCCATAGATGGTTCAAATCTTGGCGGGTTAAGCAGGGAACGGCCTAGAATTGAGCCTTGTACAAGCAGCATGTGGGATTTCTAGCATGTGATTATAGACAGATGCTATAGCCAATTGCAATTATTGGGTTCCCTGGCAGGGACAGGCCCCTGCAAGAAGACAATAGCTCCGTGGGAGTGATTCCCCCATAACCAATGTGTTGATGGGGGAAATAAAGGGATTTCCTTTCCTGCAACCCAGAAAAGAAAAACTGCATGACCTTTGGCCTGCCATAGACTTACAATGGGAGGAGTGGTACAGCCACCCTGTGTGATGAGGAAATATGGCCGATTCCAGCTACAATTACAAGCCATACACACAATGCATACATCTATACATGGTTCAGCTGGGGGGGGTATGTGTGAGGGAGATTGGAGAAGCTCAATGCCGTATGGCAGAAGAGTCACAATACAGACCAGAGCCACCCAAGAGGGTCATATTACTAATTTATTAGAGAGAAAAGATAAGTTACAGAAATATTCATCTCACCCACCAAATGTGTCATGTTATCTGCAATCTTTCCTATACAATAAATTTCAATGCCACAGGGGGAGAATATATATATATATATATATATATATATATATATATATATATATATATATATATATATATATATATATATATATATATATATATATATATATATATATATATATATATATATATATATACATACATACATATATATATATACACATACATATACATACACACACACATACATTATATACACACACTTAGAAGTGAATATACACCATATTGTCTAAAGTATTGGGACACCTGCCTTTACACACACATGAACTTTAATGGCATCCCAGTCTAAGTCCGTAGGGTTCAATATTGAGTTGGCCCATCCACTGCAGCTATAACAGCTTCAACTCTTCTGGGAAGGCTGTCTACAAGGTTTAGGAGTGTGTCTATGGGAATGTTTGACCATTCTTCCAGAAGTGCATTTGTGAGGTCAGGCATTGATGTTGGAGGAGAAGGCCTGGCTGGCAGTCTCCACTCCAATTCATCCCAAAGGTGTTCTATCGGGTTGAGGTCAGGACTCTGCAGGTCAGTCAAGTTCCTCCACCCCAAACTCACTTAACCATGTCTTTATGGACCTTGCTTTGTCCAAATCATTTGGTGGAGGGGGGATTATGGTGTGGGCTTGTTATTCAGAGGTTGGGCTTGGCCCCTAGTCCCAGTGAAGGGAACTCTTAAGGCGTCAGCATACCAAGATATTTTGGACAATTTCATGATCCCAACTTTGTGGGAATAGTTTTGGGATGGCCCCTTCCTGTTCCAAAGTGACTGCGCACCAGTGCACAAAGCAAGGTCCATAAAAGACATGGATGAGCGAGTTTGGGGTGGATGAACTTGACTGGCCTGCACAGAGTCCTGACCTCAACCTAGTACAAAACCTTTGGGATGAATTAGAGTGCAGACTGCGAGCCAGGCCTTCTCGTCCAACATCAGTGCCTGACCTCACAAATGCACTTCTGGAAGAAGTGTCAAACAATCCCATAGACACACATCTAAACCTTATGGACAGCCTCCCCAGAAGAGTTGAAGCTGTTATAGCTGCAAAGGCGGGGGGGGGGGGGAAGACAACTCAATATTGAACCCAACGGACTAAGACTGGGATGCCATTAAAGTGCTTGTAAACCCATTGCAACCACATTAACCTACAGGTAAGCCTAGATTAAGGTGCAAGAAATATCTCCCAAACCTAAAAGGTTTAGGAGATATTTGCAGAAACAGCAGCACCGATGTCTACGGTACATGCTGTAGACATCGGTGCCGTACCGTTTCTAACGACGACCATGCTGTTAGTGGCGGCACCAGCGGGCATGCGCGGGAGTGACATCATCGCGGCTCCGGCCAGTCACAGCGCCAGAGCCGCAATACCCAGAAGTCACTCCGGGATAGATGGCGGCATCGGAGGAGGCGAACAAGGGCCGATGCGGGGGCTTCCATCTCAGTTAAGCAATTCATAATGAGCTAGTATGCTGTGTGTACTAGCTCATTATGCTTTTGTCTTGCAGAGCATTTTTTTTTTCAGTGGCTTTACTTCCTTTTTAAAGTTCATGTATAGGCAGGCATCCCAATACTTTTGGTAATACAGTGTATATAAAGCAGATCTTCAGTCGGCGATTCCACTATCATGACCGAATCCTGGTAGAGGCCATCAGGTGTGAAAGTGCTGCGCACACGCAATGATGGCGAGGGCTTCTAGCGGTTCTTGCGCATGCGCAGCAAAACCCCCCTATGTGTGCAGATAGCAGGTCCCCTTGTACAGACATGCTGCAGGGCTCTATTGGGGTCCAAACCCAGCCGCACACAGGTCAGGGGGCAGTAACAGTCTCCCCATGACAAGAACAAGGTCATATTTGATCATAAAAGTGGGAGTTTCCACATTTCCATAGGTAGGAGAGGGAGAACAACCTGATTGTGAGGTAACTGGGCCCCATGGCCATAAGAATCCACAGCAAACCCTGGGAATGGGGAATAAAACAAGGACAGGGCCTCTTTATAAAATAAACAACAACGTGAGGTGTAAATAGCGCCCCCCAGTGACCCCCCTCCCGCACAGCCAGCGGCCTGCGCCTCTACGCACGAGGCAAAGCATCGCCATCACAGGACAGAAGATGGCCGCCGCCGCCGCCACCTCTATCGTCCGCATGAAGACCACCCCCCACACCGGCCATAGAAAGCCGAGCCGTCTCACCTCCGCCTCCCCTCGTTCCTCCGCTCTTCTGACCTTCGCTCACCTCCTCTGCTCGCACAAAGAACGCGCTAAAGGCCACACGAGGTACCTACGCTGGACGGAAGTACGCGCACCTCCTTCTCTTCCCGCCTCGAAAGAATCGACGTCAATTGATGGGCGGAGATCGTGTCGCTGGAAGGGGGCTGGGCCTGGAGAGAGGCGTATCACTGCCATGTCCTTTTCTGATTGGTTGGCAGGGATGTTGGCTCTATACTGACATCTAGAGGTCTTGGTTAATAATGTGCAGTTAATGGTGTGCTGCAGAGACCCTTCTAGAAATGAGCTATTTGTAGATGAATGTTGCTGGCCCAGCAGATGGGGCTAAGCTGGCATCCCCAAAGCAATGACAAGGCAAAACCCCTTTACTTAGGCCTCATTCACTAACCTGTAAGCCACGTCTGTGCCGTAAAAGGCAATTGCAGCGTACGAATGTACCATGTGATCCGGTGTGGGGAAACGCACTGCATTTGGGGTGTGCTAAAATTGTCACCCGCTGCAGAATTGCATTGTGGTGTGAAGTGGCCTTTTAAGGCTGGGTAAGGTTCACACTTGTGCGATGTTACACGTGGCATGTGATTCGCACTACAGTGCAGATTACATGTGATGGGGTGGCACAGTGGTGTAGTGGTTAGCACTTTCGCCTAGCAGTAAGAAGGGTCGCTGGTTCAAATCCCAACCATGACACTACCTGCCTGGAGTTTGCATGTTCTCCCTGTGCCTGCGTGGGTTTCCTCCGGGTACTCCGGTTTCCTCCCACACTGCAAAGACATGCTGGTAGGTTAATTGGATCCTGTCTAAATTGTCCCTAGTATGTATGAATGTAAGTTAGGGACCTTAGATTGTAAGCTCCTTGAGGGTGGGGACTGATGTGAAGGTACAATGTATATGTAAAGCGCTGTGTAAATTGACTGCGCTATATAAGTACCTGAAATAAATAAATGTCTGTGCAGTGCAAATTCAGCCATACAGATTGCCTGAATTTGCATCGCATTCGCACTAAAATTGTGCGGGGCCCTTTGTTTGGTCCACACTGGAATCAAATTGCACGGGTGTTCACACCTATGCCATCCGATTCCTGCACCACTTGACAGTTCACACTGCGATCTCTGAACCAATCTGGGGGTGTCATCAACTTTGCATTGACACCCACAGCAGTTCGCAGATGTGAGTGTGAACCCCTGGCAAGTGACATGCTATGTGAAATTGCACCGGTTCCTGCATCGCATAAATGTGAACCGGGTAGCCTCATAACCACCCTTCAATGCCTGTCATGGATATTACAATGGGCACCACACACTGCAATACCATACCTCCCAACTTTTTGAGATGAAAATGAGAAACACCTATTAGCAAAAGTATGTAGGCATAGGACACACCCCCTGCCCCGCCCCCTTAAAGGAGAATTATAGAAAAAAAACAGTTAAATCCACAAGTGCTTTTTTTTTTCACCACTACTATTCCTTTATATTGGCTTTCCAAATTTACAAATGCAGCAATTTAGAAATTGGACGAAAGGTTTATCACCAGGTAACACTTTTTGAAAGATAAAAAGTGCATTTTATATACAACTATATAGATTGGACCAAAATGAAGAGGGACAGAGGGACTTTGTTCCAAATCAGGGACAGTTGGGAGCTATGCAATACTCCAAGGTGCAGTAGCGTTGTGTTGTATTAAAAATTAAGCAGCATGTTGCTTTCAGAAGTCATTACACTTCTCAGCCGCCTCCATTAAAGCGATATTAAAGGGATTGTAAAGGCAGAAGTTTTTTTTACCCTTATGCATTAAGATAAAAAGCCTTCTGTGTGCATCAACCATCCTAATACTAACCTGAGGTCCCTCTCTGTCCAGCGATGTCCACGAGTGTCTCAGCCGTCCAAGATTCTCCCTTCTGATTGGCTGCTGCTGTCAATCAAAGTCAGCTAGCCGAACAGGGGAGAGAGGGGGCGGGGCCGGATCAGGGCTCCGTATCTGGATGGACACAGGGAGCTGTGACTCGGCTTGGGTGCCCCCATAGCAAGCTGCTTGCTGGGGGGGCACTGAACAGGAGGGAGGGGCCAGGAGCACAGAAGAGGGACCTGAGAAGAGTAGGATCCAGGCTGCCTTGTGCAAAACCATTACACTGAGCAGGTAAATATAACATGTTTGTTATTTTTATAAGAAAAAAAACAAGCCTTTACAATCACTTTAAAGCCTTGTTTTTTTATATTATTATACAGGATTTATATAGTGCCAACAGATGGCGCAGTGCTTTGAGAGCAGACAGTACAGTTACAAAACAATTCGATACAGGAGGGATCAGAGGGCCTTGCTCATTAGAGCTTACAATCTAGGAGATAACAAACATGTTATACTTACCTGCAGTTGTTTTGCACAGAGCAGCCCAGATCTTTTTCTCGGGTCCCACGGCAGTGCTCCTGTCTCCTCCCTTCTTCCAAGTGCCCCCACAGCAAGCAGCTCCCGAGCCACGGCTCTGTGTGTCCATCCACAAGCAGAGCCATGGCTCAGCCCCTTCCATCTCCTCATTGGCTTACTGGCTGTGGTTGACTTCAGCAGGAGCCAATGGCTCCCACTGCTGCCAAAAGCCAGTCAGGAGTGCAAGTCCCCGGAGAGGCAAAGCTCTCATGAACATCACTGGATCGAGAGGGGGCTCAAGTAAGTATTAGGGGGAGGCTGGGGGGCTTCTGCACACAGAAGGTGTAGCTTTACAACCTTTTTTTTTTTTTTTTTTTTGACTCTATCGAAAAGCCAGTGGCGTGCAAAACACACCTCAAAAACTTCCACCCGGTGCCAAATAAAAGTGCCCACACATAGAGAGTGAAACACAAAACCGTGCAACGGGTGTACAGAGTCCTCCACTAGGGAAGGACCTTACCCTGATCCCCCGGGGCGTTAGGCTCCAGACAGGGACTGAGGTACTCAGACAAAGGGTCCATGCGGCCGAAACCAGGCGGACCCCCGCAACTGGAAGGACTGCCGAAGCAGACCAACCCAAGTACAGTGGGGCTCTCCCGAAGAGAGACCCCTCAAAGGAGAGGGCGAACCAAGCCAAAAGGCCTATGTCCACCCCCTCCCAAGACTTTCAGAGTAGGCCCGAGGACCCACACCCTAATCGCCACACAGTGACAAACGTGTATACAAGACAACCAAAAAAATACAAAAAGGTGACAAACAAGGGTAAAAGAAAGAGTGGGGAAGATAGTGAGATGGGAGAGTGAAAGTGGCCATTGTGCTATACAATGGCCGGCCCTCCGGCCAGGCATAAAAATTTCCCCTGGTCCTGGCCAAAAGGCCCGGCCCAAGAGGCAGGTGCGAAAAACGTGTGTTGTGGTGAAGTGACCATGGTGCCATAAAATCAAGTGCTTTCACACCGTGACTATACGGCACCCCTGAACTGCCACTTCAGGGGCACATTCACCACTGGCTTTTCGAAGAAGCCCCGACCCCCCAGCCCAGACCACAGCAGACCCCACCACAGGCAGAAAGGATATGGAGATCAGGAAGCCGGAAAGAGTCCTTTATCAGGCTCTACCGTCGCTCCCATCACTCCCTCCTAATTACATTCGGGAAGTACTAACCCCCCCCCCCTTAAGAGGGAAGTAAGCGTTCTCTCCCGAATAACTGTCTGGAGCTAGATCTGCCCCAATGTAGCTTTACAACCACTGTAATTTCAATGGTAGTGTGCCATAAATTCTCCTATAGCATTTACGGTGCATAAGTGAAGCGTGTATAAAGTGTTATTTGGCCATTGGGGAGAGACAGTGGAGGTTCCTGTATCCCAGAATGCACTGAGAAGAAATAGAGAACTGGGACAGAGCAGCACCAGTCTGAGTCACTTCCTTTTTGTACAGAGCACCCATATGGTAACACCATTTACTTCTGTATGCAGGCAAAATCATCAACCAGCATTATTGCCAGTGGCAAAGCTTTTTCCTGGTGCCTCTATGGCAGCATACATGTGATAGAGCTCCACCTCTACTCCGCCTTCAGGACTAGTGAATAGCATAAATTAAAGGGCATAGCCCCTCCTCCAACATTCTCCTTTTTTTCCTCATACCTATGGAACTGGTGAAGAGTAGCAGTATGTCCATACCTCTGCAGTTGGCAGCGTCTGCCAGGTTAAGCCTCTCCCGTGCGCAGTCCTTGTTCTTGGGCCGCTATTAGCGCTGATAAGACTGGGAACACCTTCTATGGATCTTTTGGGGTCTTGCAGAGTTTCCTCATAGGAACGTAGTCTGCTGGTGTTTCAAACACAAACGAATGATTGGTGAAGGCAGTAGGAGGATCAGCTTTTTCGGTTCCTTGGTTAGGTTTGATTTTCTCTCTTTCATTCTTTAAAATAAAAGGTGTATAGGTGAGTTCAGTTTTTAAATAGTGTTCGTAGTGATGTGAAGGCAGAAAAAGTAATAGCTGGTGCATTTACAAAAGAAAGTAAAATTTGTCCCCTTTAAGATGTTTTATTCCCAGTTTGTAAATGCGCGACCCGGGCATTGTATCCTCTTTTTCTTAAAAGCTGTATTGTGCCTTAGATTAGGGTTCCTACTGTGTCCTTGGTTTGTTCTCTCCCCACTCAAGGTGGGGAGAGAGGGGGTACGGCGGCATCTCTCCTGTATGATCGTGGTGTGTTTCGGGTCTCTGGGTGCCTGTGCAGCCCGCTGTTGTCAGTGGGATCATCTGGCAGACTCTTCTGCGCATGCGTGCGCACAGGCGCACGTGACTCTGAAGCCTCGGCCGCCATCTTTGTTGAGGGAAAAAGGTCTCCCTATAAGTATAGGTTGCCAGGAGGGGGTTGGTTGCGATTGATTAAATGATTAGGTGATTCCCACCCTCTTTTACTTAAATGTTGGCTCATTTTGGAGCTCAGGGCTGCTCGTCTTAGCCAGTGTGTGCCCGGCAGCTCAGAATTTTTTTTTTCTCCCAGCCAAAGGTATGGTTCATCCTTTTCATTACTTCGCTGGTATGGGATTTGTTTAATTTTTTCTTTCTTTTGGGTTCTATTCTGTTTATTTTCCTATGAGTGCGCTACTTTTAAACAAACCCTGTTTGTTGCAGCCCTGTTCCCGCCAAGTGGTCCAGAAAGTCTTCAAGACGATTTGATAATAGTGACAACTCAGAGCGAGAGTCACGTTCTTCACATCATAAGTCTTCCAGGAAATCTGGGTCTAGAAGATGTCATTGCTCTCCCTCACCCCCATCTAGAGGGTTAAACAAGAAGTGTTGGGCATGTGGCGCTGTAACGCTCTCTGATAAATTGGCCTGTAAGGACTGTTTCAGGGAATACTCAGCCAATCGAGAACTAGAAAGCCGTCAGGTGGTCGATCTGCTCATGCAACTTCTCAGGCTGTTCAGGCTCAAGGCCTAGACCACGACACTCCGGGTCCTTCATCGGGCAGTAACCCGCTACCTACTTCGGGAAGCACAACCAGACACTCTTCCCCTGAGGATCCTTTTGGAGAGTCGTCGGAGGAAGCTGAACCATCGGCTTTCAGTTTTTTCCTTGGTCCAACCATTTGTTGAGGCAATCTAGCAGCAGGAGCAGCCTGCAGACCTGCCATTGCATTGACATCCGTTTCCAATGCCATTAGGTCATGGACAGAGAACATTGAGGCAGCCCTCCACCAGGATGTCCCCAAGGATGATATAATCAAGGATCTGGAGAAGCTAAAGTGGGTAGTAGATTTTGTGGGTGAAGCAGCTATTGATACGATCCGCTGTTCGGCCAACTCAGTGCTTCACTCAGTGATGGCAAAAAGAGCCCTATGGCTGAAGCCATGGACTGCTGATCTTGCGTCCAAAACAAAATTGGTGCAAGATTCAGTTTGATGGCAAATTCCTCATCGGAGAAAGGCTGAATAAAGCAATTTCCCGAGTAACAGGAGGAAAGTCCGGCTTGCTTCCTCAGGACAGGAGGGTTCGGAGAACAAGAAATTATGCATCTCGCTTCCGGAAGTCAAGCTCCAGAGATTTTAGGCAAACTCGTCCCTTTTAAGGACAACAAGAGGTCATGGCAAGGCACTCAGTCTTCCTTTCTGGGTGCCAGAAAAAACAAGACTCTCACTGCTCCCCAGGAGGGTATGAAGTCTTTTTGACGCCAAAGGGACGGAGACGCCCCCAGTAGGAGCCCAGCTAAAACTTTTTTTCCCAGTCTGGGCTGCCAGGTGCCAGGACCCATGGGTCCTATCAACAATTTGGCATGGACATTTCTGGATTTTCTGTCATCAGCCTCCACACACTTTCTTCAAGGAAACCCAGGTTCCGGCCTCCCTGGAGAAAGCTCTGGCCTTAGGTCAGTTTATGAAGTCGCTTCAGCAGTACCCCTCCCTCCATTGGAACGTTTTACAGGTTTCTATCCCACCCTCTTCCTGGTATAAAAGAAGACGGGCAAATGGAGACCTGTAATAGACTTTGAGAGACTCAACAAAAACATCCATCTCAAGAGTTTCAAGATGGAGTCACTGCAAACAATCATTCAGGTCATACAACCAGGAGATTGGTTGATATCAGTAGACCTGCAGGACGCCTACTTTCATGTCCCTACCCTACCATATTTCCAAAAATATCTAAGGTTCGCAGTGGGTCATGTCCACCTGCAATTCCAGGCTCTACCTTTCAGGCTGTGCTTCTCCCCTTGGGTGTTTACGAAGGTGCTAATATCTGTCCTGGCTCCTCTAAGGGAGAGAGGGCTAATAATTTACCACTATCTGGACGACATCCTATTGTTATCAAACAATTAGGATCAACTTATAGCGCACAGAGAGATACTTCTACAGTCGTTGTCAGATCTAGGTTGGTTGGTGAATCACCAGAAGAGCCAGCTGATCCCAACACAACAAATGGTATACCTAGGAGCAATGTTCAATACAAATCTGGCCACAGTTTCTTTACCTCAACAGAAGATGGAAAGCATCATTCAAAATATGTTGAAGACTTTACAGAAGTCCCACTTGTCAGCCTTACAATGTCTGAGCCTCATAGGCACCACGTCTTCCTGTATTCCTATGGTCCCTTGGTTTCACTGGCATCTGAGACACTTCCAGACAGGTTTTCTAGCACAATGGAAAAAGCAACATCTATCCTAGACAATTTTGTTGTCAAACCCTGATGTCCAGAAGCTTGCACTAGTGGACCAGGCTGGAAAATCTCTCCCGTTCTCATCATCTGGGCTCCCACTCTTGAACCGCAATTACTTCAGTTGCGAGTGGTCAGGGGTGGGGTTTCTATTGTGGAGAAGTCAGGATCCAGGGGATATGGTCCTTGCCCACCAGGGGGATAGTATACAATGTATTGGAGATCAGAGCAGCTTTTTTAGCTTTAACTTCATTTGCACCCCAAATCAAGGGATAGAGGGCGCTTCTGCGCCTGGACAACAAAGCTGCAGTTTCCTATCTTCAGAAACAGTGGGGCACCCACAGCCGGACGCTTCTGAGGGAAGTGGAACCCATAATAATTTGGGCCGAAAGGAATCTGGTGGACCTCAGAGTGATATATTTCCCAGGAAAGATGAAGGCAGAGGCAGACATCTTGTCGAGGAGATTTTGGGACAACAACGAGTGGTCAATCTACCCCATGCGTTCGATCAGATTGCCCATCTATGGCAGACACCACAAGTGGACCTCTTTGCCTCCCCAGGAGAATTCCAAATTCAGGAGATTCTTTTCTGGACTACCACACCCACAAGCGGAGGGAGTAGACGCAATTATCATGTCCTTGGGACTTCAAGATGGCTTACGCCTTTCCTCCTCGTCCGCTCATATCAAAGTTTCTCCTCAGACTCCTAAGGGAACCAGTTCAAGTTCTGGCAGTATTGCCTTACTGGCCGAAGAGGCCTTGGTTTCCCCTAGCCTTGCACCTCAGTGTGAATCCTCCTATAAAGATTCCCCCCTTCCCGCAGTTGTTAACCCAGGGCAGGCTAATCCATCCAGACTTACAAAAGCTGGATCTTCGAGTATGGAGGTTGAAAGGAGGAGGTTTGAGCTGTTAGGATGTTCCCAGGAAGTTATATCCACCTTGCTGAAAGCCCAGAATCCAGCAACCAATGCAATATATGCTAAGGTTTGGGACAAGTTCCTAATTTACGCCACAGGAAAGGATTTTGATCCAGTCTCTCCAGCAACTGTTGATATTTTGAGTTTTCTTCAAACAGGTTTCGATTTGGGCCTCAGCCAGAGTTTTCTTAAAATTCAAGTATCAGCAATCTCAGCAGCAACCAACACAAGGTGGGCTAAAGATCCTCTAATGGTCACATTTCTCGAGGGTGTACCGAAGATGCGCCCTCCAACCAGGCATTCCTTTCCAAAACGGGATCTTCCCCTGATACTAGAGGTATTATCCGCTCGCTCTTTTGCACTGGTAGATGAAAATCTCAATTTGGATCCTAACCCTGAAAACAACCTTTCTCCTGACTATCACATCCGGCAGAAGGATTTCGGAGTTTCACTCCCTGGGAGTGGGAGATGAACACATTTCTTTTCTTCCAGATGGAGTAGAACTTCACCCTCTCCGAGGATTCACGCCCAAGGTCACCTCAACGGCAAATCTATTAGAACCATGGGCATTATCAGTCTTCTCTGACCCAGAATCAAGTTCATGTCGTGAGATCTCTCCAGAGTTCACAGGGCCTACTTGGAAGCCACAGTGAGTTTTAGGAACTCAGACAGACTTCTCATCATCACAGTCTCCAGACCTACGGACAAGACGTGCAGCTGCTGGCTGACGCGTTTCGAAGGTAGCACCTTTTTCTTCGGAGGCTCTAAAGAAGAAGGTGCTACCTTCGAAACGCGTCAGCCAGCAGCTGCACGTCTTGCCCGTAGGTCTGGAGACTGCTATCGGTGTATCCATTATCACCATCAATAGACCATTATGCGCGATTTTTATCTACCCTTGTGAGTAGTATTTTTACGTTTCCTTCTTTTAATAAACTTTTTTAAAGATAATGCACAAGGCCGGTGCGCCCTCTCTTTTCTGTTTTTTGTCTGCATGTTAGGATTTCCCTATCCTTGAGGGCAGCAAGGCTGAAAGCTACCATCAATCGAAAACTTTGAACTGTCGGGCCACACATTTATGCGCAAGAGTTTTTGTTTTGTTTTGTTGTATGGACTTCTCATCATCCCATGGGGAAAAAAACAGAGGAAGGGAGGCTTACCCCGGAACCTTGGCCTCTTGGGTCATTTTTTTTTTCTTTTTTTTTTTTTTTTTAAATCAGATTCTTTTTATCGATTTTTAAAACATAAGAAGAGAAAAAACTCTTCCTTAAAACAAAAACAAAAACATACATCAAATTACATTGCCAAGGACATATTATTATCCAAACATACAATCCATCGGCTTATGTTTCCTGCAATATTATGGTATATATAGGCTTACAATCAATCTATGAAAACAAATCTTTACATATCTATACCAATTTCAGCTTTATCTCGTATTTTCTATGATTTTTTTTTTTTTCTTCTTTTTTTTTTTTTTTTTATTATTTAAATTGCTTTTATTTACCTTTTGTGGCAACAAGAATAGCAGCAGGGTTACATATTTTACATAACAAGGTGCATTTAAGGTGCATGCATTATAATAATAAGGCCTAGTACAAGTGATATAAACATAACCATATATTTAAAAACCTCTGTTTCACGTACTTTTTATACTCCAAAGTGTTTTTAGGTGTACTCTTATAGGTACATCTCCATATTTTGTGTTTGTGCCACATTTATCCCCCTTTTTTTTTTTACCCTTCCCCTCTAAGCCCCTAACTAACCCACCCTCCATTATGCACTGGTCCCCCTGCCATCCCCCTCCCCCCCCCCCCCCCCGCCCCGCCAACATCATACCTGTTAAACCCACAGCAAGAGGGGGACGAAGAGAGGGGGGAGAGGAGGAGGGGAGGGGACCAGGAGACCAAACAGGAAGAAGAAGAGAAAGAAAAAATACCTTCAGCAGTCGCAAGATGTTATATCTATCTAGCCCCCTATGGGACTATCCCGCCTCTTAGGCTTTTACGGCTCTAGCTATACATTCACCCCACTAAGCAGTTGAAGTTCAAGGGTGTTTGATTCAGAGTAGTTGGCGGGTATTCAGTTCCTGCAGCCAGGGTTTCCATAAACCAATAAACTTTCTATAGTTCCCTTTTTTAATGTGAACTGTCCTCTCTGTCCAAACAAGGGAGTCCATCGTTTTAATCCAGTCCTCTATAGTTGGAGATTTTCTCGAGAGCCAGGACTGTGCTATCAGCTTTCTAGCCTGGTATAAGCATCTAACCGCAGCTGTGACTGAGTTGGTGTGGCCCGCGGTATCTCCCACCAGCCCCAGCACACATACCTTAGGGTCTAACGCTAATTTAATTTTAAATCTGCGATTGATCGTCCTGACCACTTCCGTCCAATATCTTGCCAGTTTTGGACATCTCCAAACCATATGTATAAGATCCCCTGTGTTGTTGCACCTAGGGCATTTGTCATCTAGCCTGCCCCCAAATCTGAATAACCTTCTAGGGGTATAATAAGCTCTGTGTATAAGAAATAGGTGCGAGGCCTTCTGCGAGGGGGAGACTGATACCGACTGACCCAGCTTCAGTGTTTTTTGCCACTGGGCATCTGACAGCTTTCCCACATCCGCCTCCCATCCCGCTCTGGGCCCAGCTGCCGCACCTTGAGGTAGTATTTTGTCTACTAGCTGTGAATACACAGCTCCAATCAGTCCCTTGGCGTTTGTTGCTTTAACAACTTTATTAAGGAGAGGCGTTTTACTTTGCTCCATAGGGATAGACCTGAATTGGGTACTTAACGCGTGTCTTATCTGAAGATATTTATAAAATGTATTGCTTGGGATACCAAATTCTATTCTAAGGTCCATAAAGGATTTCAGATTGCTACCAGCGTATAGCTGCAACAGTCTGTAGATTCCGTGGTTTTCCCAGACGGGATGTTTTTCTATGGCCCTTAGTTCCCCCAGAGATTCATTAGACCATATTGGCGAATAATCCGTGATGCCCCTGTACTCCATAATCCGCTTAACTGTCTGCCAGACTTTACTTACTAATTTAGATGTTGGTAATTTTCTCTGGAGAGAGCCTGCCTCAAGTGCCTCTGCCAGGCATCTATGTGGGCTGCCTTCCAACATTATTTTATTGCTAACGCTTATTTCGCTACTAGATTCGCAGCCTCCCAGGTGCTGCAGTTGGGCAGCCAAAAAATATCCATACGGGTGGGGAATTGCCAGTCCTCCCTCCCAGGTGGGGCGCTGCAGCGCCTGCAGTTTGATCCTGGCCTGGCCTTTTTTCCAGAGAAGGTCCCTAAATAGGGAGTCTATTTTTATAAACCATTTTTTCCCGATCCACACCGGGGAGTTATGAAGAATATAAAGGATTTGTGGTAACCAGATCATTCTGATCAAGTTTGCACGCCCTGCCAACAACAGGGGGAGCCGGCACCAGATATCACTTTTTTTTTTAAGCTTCGCGAGTAGAGGGACCAGGTTATCCCGGATATAAACATTGGGGTCGCTGGCCAGCTCTATTCCCAGGTATTTTATTTTATCAGTTATTTTTAGCCCAGGGAGGCCGTCGGTGGAGGGGCTATTAATTGAATCCAACTGTAGTAGTGCAGATTTATCCCAATTAACTACTAGGCCCGACGCTTTCCCGAATCTTTCCACCAGTCTCATCGTTCCTTCCAGAGAGGGGCCCGTATCCCCCAGGAATACCAGGACGTCGTCCGCGTAAAGTGCTATTCTTTCTTCCCCGCCCCTCCTCCTGAACCCCTGTATATCCGATGCCCTCCTCATACCCTCCGCCAACGGTTCCATCGCCAGGGCAAACAGGAGGGGGGACAGCGGACATCCCTGCCTTGTGCCCCTCTCCAACGTCAGGCTGTCTGTATACTCATTATTGATCTTTAACTTAGCTGATGGGTGACTATATAGGATTTTTACCCATTTAACAAAGACCGGGCCAAACCCAAATTTATCCATTATTTCCCAGAGGTAGCCCCATTCCAGGCTGTCAAAGGCCTTGGCAATATCAAGCGAAACAACTGCTCTAGGGTCCCCGTCTACTACTGGGGTCTGCAGATTCAAATATGCTCTTCTAATATTTACGCTGGTAGACCTATGGGGGATAAATCCCGTCTGGTCTGGGTGGATCAATTTGTCAATGCATTTGCTTAGCCTGGTTGCCAAAACCTTTGCAAGGATTTTAATATCCGAACAAAGCAAGGAGATTGGCCTATATGAGGCCACCTCTAATTGGTCTTTCCCTTCCTTTTGAATAAGTATAATATTAGACTCTGACATCGAAGAGGGGAGGCCTCCGTCCGCCAATGCCTCCTCTAATGTCCTCAGGAGGGTGGGGAGCAAAATCCCCCCGTAGTATTTAAAAAATCTCCAGGGGGAGTCCGTCTGGGCCTGGGGCTTTGCGATTAGGCATAGCTGCCACTGCGCTCCTAAGTTCCTCCAGGGTGATAGGGGCCTCTAGGTTCATCTTGTCTATTGTGGTTAGTGTTGGTAGTGTAATTCCCTCCATTAACTTATCTAACCCTCCATTTCCTGCAAGCTGTTTTGTTTTGTACAGGGAGCTATAGAAGTCAAAGAATATATCCCTTATCTTCCCAGGGTCCGTAACTATTTCTCCCCTGGGGGATCTAATCGCAGAGATTGTTGAGGACGGGGAGTTGGCGCTAGCCACCACAGCGAGCGTGCGCCCCACTCTTTCCCCCTCCTCAAAAAATCTCCGCCTCTGAAAAAGCCTTTTGTTTTCTGCCTTTCTCATTGTTACCGCTTTATATTCCTGCTGCTTCTTAACCCATGCCTCCCTTAGTACTATATTAGGACACAAAACATACTGCCCTTCCAGGTCTATAACCTCCCTTCTAATACGGTCCTCCTGCGTTTTTGTTTTTCGCTTTGCCCTTGCTATTTGCTGAATTAGGAGTCCTCTGAGGAAGGCCTTTAGTGCGTCCCATACCACCCCCCCTGCCGCCGTGCCCAGGTTACTCGAAATGAACTCCTTTAGGCTGGTAGAGATTTCTTCCTGGTTCCCAATTACCTCCAACCATACTGGGTTTACTGACCAAGGCCTATATATCTGTCTGTCCCCGGTGCACAATATCAATTTTAGGGGTGAGTGGTCTGATAATCCCCTTGGGCCATAATCTATTTTATGTACTATAGGGAACGTTTCCTTATTACCTATAGCTAAGTCTATTCGGGATAGTGTGCAGTGCGTCCCTGAGTAACAAGAGAACTGTCTGGCGTTTGGATTGCGGATTCTCCATAAATCACACCACCCCACTTCCTCTAGGAACTGCTTGAGTCTCCCCGCCTTTGCTCTCCCTATCCGAGTACCCAATGAGAATCTATCCTGCCGGCTATCAAGAACAGTATTAAAGTCGCCGATCAAAATCAGTGGAATCCCAGCCTTGTTCTCCATGTATTCTAGTAAATGATATAGAATTTCCAGCTTACTAGGTGGGGGAATATATATATTTGCTATAACCAATTCTCTCCCACCTAATAGACAATGTAAAAAAATATAGCAGCCCAGCGTGTCAATCCGCGCGCTCCTGCAGGTAAACGTCACTCCTTTTTTAATCAATATGCTTACACCTCTCGAATAGGAGGAGTAAACCGCGTGAAATTGCGCTTGAAATTTCCTGCCCCCCAATTTTGTCTTAGTTTCATTTGTTAGATGCGTTTCCTGCAAGCAGGACAGAGCGACACCCTGGGCTTCCAACTCTGATAGAACAGCGGACCTTTTATCGGGATCGCTCAGGCCTCTGACATTCCATGAGCAAATACCGATCGTACTAAGCATCAAAAAAAAAGAAAAATAAAGAAAAGGTTTTTAGCAGATATACAGGTAGCAACCGTATTGTTCAAAGTACAGCTCTTACCACATTTTAGCACCCACCCCGGGGCACCCAGCTTCTTAATAATTGTCCTAGCTTCGCTCTGGATCCCAGGCCTACCGTCAGTATTGCGACAGTGTTTTGGGGGGTCGCGGGGGGAGAGAAGAGGGGAAAATCCCCCCTCTCTCGCCCTCCTCCCACTCCCCACCCCCCCTCCCCCCACCCACAGCAAAATCCCCAGGGGGAACCCCGAGGTGCTGAGACAAGTGCAGCAAAAAAAAACAAAGCAATACACTCCACATCCCAGATCGTGCACCATACCACATTTAGGACTTGCACAACCACTGCATCACGCTCCCCCCCCCCTCTCCGGCCCTCCCTAATTAGAAAGAAAAATACAATCAGCCCTCCCCCCGCCCATCAGTCCCCCCCCACCATCCGCTTTTTAATACTACAGCATTTTAGTCTGTCCTCTTTATACTCTTCTTTTGCAGCCCTCTTATCTTCTCAGGGTTGAATGGGCCCTTGATGGTCCTCCAACCATGCTGCGACCTTGTCAGCTGCGTCAAAAAAATAAACTGACCCCAAAGCTTCCACCCTCAATCGTGCTGGATATAGTAAGGCATATGGAATTTTATGAGCCCGTAGAGCTCGTTTAACTTCCAGGAAGCCTGCCCTTTTTTTTTTGCAGATCCGGGGAAAAATCGGGGTACAGGGAGATCCTACTGCCATTATGGGAGATATCCCCTATCGCTCTTGATTTTTGCATTAGCACCACTTTGTCCTTATAGCAGAGCAGTTTCAGGATCATTGGTCTAGGGCGTCCCCCTGATGCAGTTGGTCTAGTAGGAATTCGATGCGCCCTCTCGATGGCAAAAAAGGGTGAGAATGAATCGGGCCCAAAAAAGTCTTTAAGCAGCTTTTCCATAAAGGTTTCAGGACAAGGGCCTTCGCTTCCCTCCGGGAGACCCAGGACCCGAACATTGCATCTGCGCATCCTGTTCTCCATTTCATCCAATTTAATTCTATACATTTCAAACTGCGTTTGTATGTTCTTAAATTCCCGCTGCATCGGGGACACTGTGTCCTCAAGTTGGCTCAGTCTCTCCTCTATAAGGGCAGTCCTCTCCAATACCTTCTGAAGCTCCTGGCTCATAGAGCGAAGTTCTACCTTGAGGCCCCCCAGTTGGTCGCACAAATCCCGCAGGGACCCCTTGCAGGAGTTCACCGCAGCCAGTACCTCTTTTAATGTGGGCTCTGGCTCAGTTATTTTTGTAGGGGCAGCTGAGGCCCCGCTATTTTGAGGAGTTACTTTCTCCAGGGGGGCTATCTCTGGGCTTTTTTTATTTGATGCATTTTTGATACCCGCCGGTGTTGCTGCTGGGGCTGTTAACATTCTGCCCACACTCTTTCGCTCGCCAGGTGGCCCTGTCTGTGTTTTCTCATGGGAAAGCTGGTTGCCTTTAACGGGGGTATGAGCAGGGGTATGTGCAAACTTTTCCAATTTTGCTGCAGCTGTTGCCGCTAGGGGTGTCGGCGCTACCGAGCCCCCCCTGTCCTTAGTAGGGCGAGTTGCCTGTGCTGCTAGGTTTTCATTAGACTGTTGGAGGTCCTCTCCCTTTTTTCTGGTCATCATTGGGGTATTTAACGAGGGTGAGAGAAAAAAAAAAAAGAAGAGGAAAGCGTGGTACTGGTAGCAACTTGCCCCTTAGCTTCGATGTATTATAACCATGGGTTACCACGAGTCCCCCACTGCCACACGCCCTATGAGGGGGCCGTGTTAGTCCCAAAAACTCAAAAAGAAAGCTTGGTTAGACTTTTCCTTCTCTTCCTCCTTTCTCTTCCTCTACGCTCTCTTCGTCCTCTGTTACCCCAGAGCTTCTTTTACACTCCTTGCTGCACTCTGCACTTCTCTTTCCCCACTCCCCCTGCCTCTTACTTCTTCTACCTTATCCAAGGCTTAGATACCAGCCGCTGTAGGAGGCATAGGGCATGGAGTATTGCAGGGTATAAGCTAGCAGACTTGCAAACTACAAAAATGCTGAGAAAGTGTCCTTTATAAACTAAGCCCCCAGGGTGCTCATACCTGACCTGACGATGCTTCAGGGCCACTCTCTCCCAAACGCGTCTGGTGGGCGTTTCAACGTTGGCTGAGATCCGCTTCTGTTGCTGTTGTTGTAGCTGTGGCTGCGGCGGAAGCAGGAGGGGGAAGATTAGATACAATGCTGAAGCTGAAGCAGGCACTTTTGTCTTAGAATCCCAGATCTCTGGTAGCGGACTCCGGCGGCTCCCGCAGGTCTCGCGAGGTTCCCGGGGGTTGCTAGGCATCCAGCCCACGCCACCACGAAGGAGGGGGAGCTCACCGCGCGGCCTGTGTGGAGTGCGGGCTAAGCTGAGCCCGAGCCAGTGTCTTTCAGCGCGGTGCTACAGGAGCAGCGGTGGTAAGAAGCAGCTATCTCGGCATCCGACCGATACAGGTAGCAGGCATCAAAGGCCGGGAGACAGACCAAGCCAGCAGCCGGCTAGATGGCGGGGAGGGGAGGATCAGCGGAGACAGGGCTGAGCAGCATGCAGTCCGGAGCTAGGAGGGAGCTCTCACACACACCCTCTCACAGCGGCATCCGGTCACGCCCCCCGCATTTCCCCTCTTGGGTCATTAAAATAATATAGAAAGCATACAGGGTAAGGAACCTGGATCCTCCGGGTCAGATGAATTCTCATTCAACAAGAGCGGTATTGGCATCTTGGGCAGCGAGGACAAATGTTTCTCTTGAAACATTATGCAGGGCCGCCACTGGGTCTTCCCGACACATGTTTCACAAACATTATCGTATTGATCCTGGGACTCTTACAACCGTAGAGTTTGGGCGAAAAGCGCTTCATGCTGCTATGTCTGTGTTTGATTAAAGTTTATTTTTTGTTAAAGCATTAAACCCACCCATGTGAGCTAGTTATTTATCACATGTATGCTGCCATGGAGGCACCAGGAAAATGGAAAATTGTATCATACTTAGCGTAATTTTCCTTTCCTGGTGCCAATCCATGGCAGCATAAGCTCCCACCCTCGGTATTCTATATTACGAAGAATGTTGGGGGAGGGGCTATACCCTTTAATTTATGCTATTCACTAGTCCTGAAGGCGGAGTAGAGGCGAAGCTCTATCACATGTATGCTGCCATGGATTGGCACCAGGAAAGGAAAATTACGGTAAGTATGATACAATTTTCCATTTTGTTTTAGCAAAGTGTTGGTGCCAGCAAGTGTCTGTACATGGAAGTGACCATGTCAGTAAGTTTGGGTGACAACAAGTATGGAAATGCCAATTGGAAATTCTATGCAAGAATATGGCATGCACTGAATACCAGCACAATACCCTCCTCTTTTTCCGCTGTATCATTCTTTCCATGATCATCTTGAGCCGATCAAGCAAAGTATCAAAGAGATCAAAGTATACAAATCCATCTTTCTGATAAATCACAAAAATGTCTGCCATCACACCACTACCTAACCACACCTTAAAGCAGATCATCTCCTCTACATCACTTCCCCTTCAAAAGGGGAACTAAACCCACCAATTTTACAGTTTCAAAGAACAGTTATTTTCCCAGCATGCCAGGAATGCCAACCATCACAGTTGCTTGTGCTCTCAAAAAACCTGTCAAACCATCAAATGGCTGGTGTCATAATTGATGACATGTGCAGCTTTTATGGCAGTTGAAAATCAAACAGCCATACACAGAGCGCGTGGTTGCAGGAAATACATTTGCTAGATTCCCCCATCAACACAGGTAGGCTGGATTCACACTGCAGCACACTCTGGCTCACATCAAGAGTCCGGTGCGTCCCTATTTATTGTTTCAGGTCCGATTTCAGCCCAAATTTTTGGGTGAATTCAGACCTGAAACGAGCCAAAAGACGCACATGACCCATGTGCAATTCTCATCGGAGCCGCTGCAGAGATATGTGAACGGACTCCATAGAGTGCCGGTCACAATCTCCTGCTATGCGAATTGGTTGCGGGGAAACCCAGTGAAGTCCACCAGCTCAGCAGGAGATCGATCCGTTGATCTCCGCTGAGCCGGAAGATGACAGGTCGGTCTCTGCTCAGTGAGCAGGGTGGGACCAGTCAGAGCCCCGCTGATTTATATGGGGAGATTGGACGAAAACGGACAGCATGTCCGTTTTCATGAGATCTCATCCGATCCGCCAGACAGATGGCTTAACCTATGGCCATACGTCTGTTTTTAGCGGATCGGATGGCAGACAGGTGTCATCCGCCTGCCCATAGAAGTCAATGGGTGGCCCGCTCGGATCCGCCTGAAAAATGGACAGGCGGATCCGAGCGGACTTATCATGTGAAATGGGCCTTAGTATTGATGCGGGAATCCCTCCTGTCGGGCCATTGTCTTCTCCCGGGGGGGGGGGGGGGGGGGGGGCAGGGGAAGCCGTCTCCACAGGGAAAAAACAATGATTATTGCTAGCAATTATAGTAGCTGGCATGTTGGTTAGCATACCTATACGCGGTTCGAATCAAATGTTTTTGGTAAATCTAACGAAAATTATATAGCGTATAGCCAGCTTTAGATTTACCTTCAACTATGTAGTGCAAAGGACTGCTTGATTGCATACCATTTGAAAGTGTTTAGGTTTCAGCTTATATTATACGGTTTTGGTAAATCCAAAGGAAAATTGTACAAGAAAATTTAATAATGTATGGCCAGCCTAAGCTGGCAGTTTCCTTGGTTGAAAAAGATGGGAGGTTTTAGTTCCACTTTAATCACTTCTCCCTAGAAAAACAACACTTTCATGGGCGTTTGACAAGTTTTCTTTGTGTTTTTTCAACTCTTCAAAAATGTATCAAATTGTGTGCATTAATGTTCTAGGTACGTTAACGAGTGTTGCCTCTTATTATTCTTCATAACCAACACACAGAAACAAGTCCTTAGGGCTCACTTACACTTGCGATTGGGAGGCAGTAAAACCCTGATTTTACCACCCCTCCCCCTTTTGCTGCTGAGGCAGCATCCGGGGGTGTACACATGGTGCAGCCGTGATGCTTTGCTTTAGTGCCCGCAGCAGGAACCAAACTCCCTGTTGCCCTTGGCAGGTGGTACTACCTGCAACGCGCAGTTCATTCAAGTGAATAGGGCTGCGCTGCAACTGCCCCACAACCAGCATGGTTATTTATTTATTTGGTATTTATGGGGTTAAAAACGGGCAGTGAGGTGATGATACATCACCTCTTCATCACCTGTCTATTGCTAAGAGCGATATGAATGTGCATCTTGCACTTCAAACAGCAATGTAGGTGTAAACAAGGCCTTATGGGGTTAGTTCACATCACAGCATTGCCATGTTATGTGCAAAAAAGTATTTCATGCATTTGTCGTACTTTTTTTAGTGGGCTACATTGTAAACCACCACATCCCAATACTGCTGCTGTGAATTGAACTACGTATATGGAAATGAAGGAAACTTCATTGTTTTAGGATCAACATTATGTATCCCAGTGTACACCAGTGACCATGTGTTCAGCATGGCTAACTTCTATGAATGAGTCCTGAAGTGTATGGCAAGGCAAAATGAAAAAAAAAAAAGCGGCGATCATTCGAATGCCAAGGGCCCCAAGAAAATTGAGCACCAGCCGCCACTGACTAAAGGCAAATAGTGTTTACTTCGCAAGGGAAGTTTCCCAAGAGCAGGGTTTTTCAACCAGGGTACCACAAAGAGTCCCCAGGGGTGCCATGGAAAAATGGCACAAAGCCCTGTACAGTCTGACCATGAAAGTGTTAATGTGTTAAGTTCTGTGTACAGCAGTGGTTCTCAACCTTTCTAGTGCCGTGACCCCTTGATAAAATTTCCCAAGTTGTGGGGACCCCTAACAGTAAAATTATTTTCATAGCGTGGATTGTCAGCACGCAAGGCAAGACAAGTAATTTGCGCCCCTAACCCACGGACATTTAGCGCTCCCTGAGTCCCTTCCATACAATATTAAAACCCCGTATGGTACATTTTAGGATGTACCACTCTTTCTCTTTGTTCTCCTTTCTTTCCCTTTTATCTCTCTCTATCCTAATTTCTTGTTTTTTTCCCCTGTCCCTCTCTCTAGCCGTTTTTCTTGTTCTTTCTCTTATTCTTTCTCTCCATTTTTCTTTGCTCCTCCTCCTCTTTTCCGCTCCCTTCCATGTATTCTCTATATTTTTTCCTTCTCTTACTCCTTGGTGGGGTTGGGGGAATGGGATGAGTGGCAGTGCTGGAGGGAGTTCTGATCAGTCAACTTAGGTGCTCTTGATCAAGGTCATCTGCTGATCTGAGAACTGTAGTGGCGACTTTTAACGGGAACTATAATCACAGGTAGGCTGAGCGGGCGGCCACGGGTTCCAGGAACAGCCCAGCTAGGCGGCCGCAAAAAGGCTGGAAGAGCGGTGCGGGATTTAGGAACAGCCCAGAATTCGGTGACCCCTGGCAAATCATCATTCGACCCCTGAGGGGGTCCTGACCCCCAGGTTGAGAACCACTGGTGTACAGAGAGGAGGGAGTGCACATCCCCTTCCTCTTCAGGTCTCTCTTCTCCTCTATGTTGTTATCTGTACTTTTGCTGGCAAAAGTGAAAGCTGTCTAAGCCACCTGCCCGCATCCTACCAACTAGAGCTGGGCGATTTTCTCCAAAAAAGAAATCTGCGATTTAAAAAAAAAAAAAAACTAGCTTCACGATTCAAATCGAGTTTTTTTTTTCTTTGATGGACACCGCGACGGTCCTGAGGAGCTGCGGGCAGGAGTTTTTAGGCGAGGCCGCGGCTTCGGCCTAGTCCGCGGTGTCCGGCCTCACGGACTAGGCTGAAGCTGCGGCCTCGCAGCTCCTCAGGACCGGCGCGGTGTCAGCACCGGTCCTGGTGAAAAAAAAATAATCGATTTGCTGAAAATTTGAATCGATTTGACCTCTCAGCTCGATTCAAATCAATTTTTCCCCAGCCCTACTACCAACTGATAATGTAACAGGTTGCTAAGGGCAGGTCGGGCACAGGAGGAAGGAAGGGGGATGTACTCTCCCTCCTCTCTGTACACAGAACTTAACACACTAACTCTTTCATGGTCAGACTGTACAGGGCATTATGTCATTTTGCTGCAGCAGGCGCAAAGAGAGGGGATTTAGGAAGAGGGGTTTGTGGCTAGTAGGGGGGTTTTGTGTCAGAAGGGGGAGTTTGTTGGGGGGGAGGGGTTGTTGTGCTAGCGGGGGAGGGGGTGATTTACAACCTATTGACCAATTAACTCTGCCTTACAAACTACATTTTAGGCCTTTTTCACACCAGGTGCAGTGTGGAAAAACGTGTGAAATTGCGCGTTTTCCCCCGCCACACAAAAATGCGTTGCCTTTTGCACACAGGTGACATTAATTCTTAATGGCATCCCCACACATCCACCAATTGCATGTTTTCTTTTTACCGACTGAAACACATTGTACCGCAGTACCATGTATTTTGGTGGGGCTCAATTTGAAAATCCTGCCAGCACCTTTTTTGGATGTTTCAGGAGCACAAAGCATCTTAATAAAAAGCAGAACACACAAAAAAATGCTCGGGCTTGGACGCACCTCCTTGTATGAATAAGTCCTCAGACTGTGTTTAGTCATTTTTACCCTCTGACACTATTATTAACCACTTGCTGACCAGCCGCCATCATTATAGTGCGGCAGGTCGGCACGATCCAGTGAACCGTCGTAGCTGTATGTCTGCTCCTTTAAGCGGGATTTCAGGCGTGCGCCCGCTGCATTGCGGGGGTGCCGACGCACGTGGCCGGCAGTCGCAATGACCGCCGGCCGTGCGCGATCGCGGGCACGAGATGCAGAACAGGGACGTGTGTGTGTAAACACACAAATCCCTGTTCTGTGAGGAGAGGCAGATTGTGAGTTCCTAATAGCTAGGAACCACTATCTGTCATCTCTTATAGTCAGTCCCCTCCCCCCACAGTTAGAACACACAGTCAGGGAACACAGTTCACCCCTTGATCGCCCCCTAGTGTTAACCCCTTCCCTGCCAGTGACATTTACACAGTAATCAGTGCATTTTTATAGCACTGACCACTGTATAATTGTCAACGGTTTCAAAAATGTGTCAAAAGTGTCCGATCTGTCGTCCATAATGTTGTAGTCCTGATAAAAATTACAGATCGCTGCCATTACTAGTAAAAAAAATAATAATAAAAATGCTATAAATCCATCCCCTATTTTGTAGACACTATAACTTTTGCGCAAACCAATTAATATACGCTTTTTGCAATTTTTATTACCAAAAATATGTAGAAAAACACATATCAGCCTAAACTGAGGAAAAAATTAGCTTTTTTTAAAAAAAATTGGGGATATTTATTATAACAAGTACAAAATATTGTGTTTTTTTTTCAAAATTTTCGCTATTTTTATGTTTATAGTGCAAAAAATAAAAACCACAGAGATGATCAAATACCACCAAAAGAAAGCTCTATTTGTTAGAAAAAAAGGACCTCAATTTTGTTTGGGTACAGCGTCGCACGACCGCGCAATTGTCAGTTAAAGCGATACAGTACCGAATCCCAAATAATGGCCTGGTCATTGAGCAGCCAAATCTTCCGGGGCTGAAGTGGTTAAGAAACTTACACAACACGGATGAAGCAGTACATAACATAAGACTGTATGTCATAAGGATATCTTATCTGATGGCAACAAAGCACTAGCATTAAATGCAATTATACAATCTAAGGATTTTTGTTAGTAAGGTAGAATGCAAACAAACACAGTGTGGTTAAATACAATCGAACCCAGTTTCAGTCACTGAAGCCTATGTGAACAGGCAGCAGAAAGGTAGGGGACCGGCACTTTGTTGACTATGCCAGACCACTCCTTTCTGTCTCCTCAGCCCACACGCACTTAACATCAAAACAACTGACAAAGCATTCAGCAAACTGTTGTATTTAACTTGGCTGGCTCCCTTAACCAGTTCCTGACCGGCGCACACCGATGTACGTCGGCAGAATAGCACGGCTGGGCAAATGGACTTACAGGTACGTCCATTTGAATTCCCCGCCGTGCCATTGCGTGCGCCACCGCCGTCATCGGAACAGAGATCAGTAACGTCACACACACAGCCCATCCCCCTACAGTTAGTAATCACTCCCCTAGGACATACTTAACCCCTTCCCGCCCCCAGTGGTTAACCCCTTCACTGCCAGTGTCATTTACACAGTAATCAGTGCATTTTTAATCGCACTGATCGCTGTATAAATTACAATGGTCCCAAAAATGTGTCAAAAATGTCCGACATGTCCGCCATAATGTCGCAGTCACAATAAAATTCGCTGATCGCCCCCATTACTAGTAAAAAAAAATTATTAATAAAAATGCCATAAAACTATCCCCTATTTAGTAAACGCTATAACTTTTGCGCAAACCAATCAATAAACGCTTATCGCGATTTTTTTTACCAAAAATATGTAGAAGAATACGATCGGCCTAAACTGAGGAAAAAAAATTTTTTTTATATATATTTTTGGGGGATATTTATTATAGCAAAATGTAAAAAATAATGCGTTTTTTTCAAAATTGTCGCTCTTATTTTGTTTATAGCGCAAAAAATAAAAATCGCAGAGGCGATCAAATACCACCAAAAGAAAGCTCTGATTGTGGGAAAATAAGGATGTCAATTTTGTTTGGTAGCCACGTCGCATAACCGTGCAATTGTCAGTTAAAGCGATGCAGTGCCGAAACGCAAAAAACGCTCTGGTCAGGAAGGGGGTAAAATCTTCCGGGGCTGAAGCGGTTAAGCAGAGTTCCAGATAAAAGAGAGCAGACCTCTTATATTAAACAACACTAGTCACTTGTGGAGATTAGGAAGGGATAAAAGGGGTTAAGAGTAACTCTGTGGAATCCGTCAGATCTTCAGCTAGCGCCTAAAGAATGGTAGATGAAATAATCCTGGATGGTAGAGCAGAGCAAATTTAGCTGGTATGTGGTTAACCAATAGAGGATGCACAAATTTTAGAAATGTGGACAAAGACAATGGTGTCTGTATACAGTGTCTATAGGATTAAATGGGCAGGTGCCCGCTCACCGACACTGTAACTGAAGTTGCTGGTAAGGATGCAGATGGTGATGGCTTTTCAGAATCTCTCTCCATGTCCTGGCTCTGGAAATAGTGTTCGACCTCCGTCGCACTGCGGCCCCCCTGGATCTGAAGTGCAGGCAGCATGGAAGGAGCAGGAACAGCCTCCAGATTGCTGCAGGATAGGGAAGCAATGCTGTCCGCAGATGTCCCTCTGGATGCTGCTTGCCCCCTCTTGTGTAGGCTGCAACTCACACAGGCACAGAGTTGCTGCTGACAGATCCAGGCTGGGGTCCTAAGAGAGCGATCCAGCCTCTTTATATGCTCTTCCAGCAGTCTGCTCTTCTCTCACAGCAGTCTGGTGGTTGTAGTTCAGGCCAGTCCTGCTAGAATTGAAACCCCAGAATTCTAAACTACACATCCCACGATGCTTTGCTCTATGCTCTACCTTTAGGAGATGACAACATGGAGTTCAAACCAACACTAGGGGGAGACAGCTCCATATTAACAGCAATGCACCCTGCAGGTGCAGACAACAATAGCCGACTCCTGGCTACTTTTGTATACATAAAAAAATATTATAAATAGTTTTTTTTCCTTTTTTTTCTATAAGTGATCACCTAACCTAGGTTCTCAGCTGTATAATGGGCTCAGAGAGCTGGGGATGGGGAGCAGCAGTACACAAAGAACTAGCGGTATACTGATAATCCTAGTGAAGGGCTATGATAATACAGAGGTACAGAGGTAGTGTCAGCACCAGTCTAAAGTTCAACATAAGAACTGGAAGGACTCAAAGCACAAGTGAAGGCAAAACTTTTTTTTTTTAGATTTGACTAGAGTTAAGAGCTGTCTGGTTTTTATTGCTGTCTGTGTCCCCGTTAGGAAGATTCACCCTCTCTATAAATGAAGACATATGTGTAAAGTGTGCTACCTATGGCCTTGTTCACACAGAAGTATCTATGCGTTCACCCATGTGAAGAGCCGTCTTTGCCTGCATGGAATGCACAGTTGTTCTTTGCATCTGCATGCAGGCAGTCCCATTCATGTCTATTTGGACACGGGGGCTGCACAAACACACTGGCTGGTCCTAATCTGACAGCCTTGCAGTGCAGGACTCTTAACACAGGTAGTATGCATTCAGGGACACACACCCGCACTTATATGGTTGGGAATTGGGACCAACGGTTGTGTTTGTGCAGCCACTATGAATGGGACTGCCATCATGCAGATGCATGGAATACCTGTGCATTCTGTGCAGGCAAAGATGGCCCTTTGCTTGGCCTAACTCTAAACTGTCCAAATTTCCAATCTGGGACAAACATATATCAATAAATACATAAACATACAGTGTATCATCCAAAAAGATATGCCACACAAATGTTAAGCACTTTTCTGTGAATGTATTCACTCTGCAGCACAATAGGACACATGTAAATCAGTGCACAGACAGTACAGCTGTTTAGTCATCTCAACCTTTTCTCAAGTTTAAAAGGACCTTTTGAATTTGAATAGGATAGGGACAAATTGTTGTTTGTTCTGTACACCGATTTACATGATCTTATTCTATTGTTCTGCTGAGTGATTACTTTTTTGATTGTGTGGAATACCAGTGGGCGGAGCCAGCTACATGTAAGCACCGAGTCACAAGTAATGATCAGCTCATGAGGCTTACCTAGCTATCTGGAACTCATAGGGGCTGCTTTACTAAAGGCAAAAAAGACTGTTCACTTTGCAAGGGAAGTTTCCCCAGAGTTTAATGAATGAGATGAATTATGTGGAAGCAAAAATGCTGTTTTTTTCCCTTGAATATGATTGGATATTTTTTTGGAAAGTGAATCTTTACCACTTTTACCAAGCTCTGGGGCAAATTTCCTTGCAAAGTGAACCTCCAATGCAAAGTGAACAGCCTATTTTTGCCTTTAGTAAATCAACCCATATAGTTTGAAGTCAGGGAACGTACCGTATTTGGCAAGGCAGTGAGTTGCTTCATAAATATATGAAATGTATGCAACAAAACCCTATTGTAATAACAATAAATGAATATATAATCTGTCATTTTAGTGTCAATGAATGATGATATCAGTTTCAGCAAAATACAGACATATACGTGAACCCTCACCTTATGAAACAACCCATTCAGTTTAACATAGAAATGAAAGGCAAAACATTTGGTGAGGGCGGGAGGAGCAGTAATTGGTCGTGTCTGAGAGTGTCATGTGACTAGCCTGTCTGGCAAGCCGGCTGACCTTGCAGTTTAGTACAAGAGTTGTCACGCTATGGTAAAGATGGCTGCGAAACGTATAAATTGCACCAAAGAGAAATAGCGTACTGTCATACGCTTTTTGTGGGCAGAAGGTGTGCCAGGAGCACAAATTCATCTTCACATGTGTACTCAGTATGGAGATAAAGTTCTCTCTCAAAGTCGTTTATGAGTGGGAGGGTTAAAGAATACCCAGCTTATAGTTTGGATTTACCGCCATCCGATTTCCACCTTTTTGGACCTCTCGAAGAAGTGGTGCATCAGTGGCTACGCGCTCAACCAAAAACATTTTTTGCTAATGGCAATAAAAAGTTGGTACCGCGATGGGGAAAATTCATCGCAAAGAAGGTGATTATGTATAAAAGTCATGTAATTTGTTTTTGAAATCCTTAATAAAGAGTTAATAAAAAGTGCAAAAACTTTTTCTAGACCCCCTCATATATGCAAAAAAACTATTTTTTTTCTATAATTGATCACATAATCTCTGCTCTCAACTGCAATAAGGGCTTAGAGAGCTGGGGGTGTAGACTGTGTGTGTGGGGGGTTGCCAGCAGGAGGCAGAGAAAGCACACTTATTTTCTCAGTGAAGAGCTGTGCACGGGGGCACGTCAGCACAAGTCTAACCATTGGAGTACAGGTAGACTGCGCTCCCAAGTAGAATGCAACAACGAAAACTGACCACAGTGGGATGGATGTGCTTGCATGCCTAGAGTGGTCAGTTTAAAATAGGAAATCAGGGGGACTGGCAGGGTCACTAGGTATTTTACACAAAGGAAGCAATTCAAAGAGAACATAATACTTTTTAATACAAGTATATGGTACAACAGACATGTATCAGGAATATGAAGTATTGTGGTAACATTGTTAAGACAGTTTATTTGGCTTGTTTGCTGACTAGCTGGGTTCAGGCTGGGTACTTTTGTATTTATTACTATATTCATAAATGACTTGGCATTTTTTAGAGTCCATTTACATCTTTGCATAGATTTTTTTTTATACCACTTCAGTGTTTTCTTTTGAGAGACTTTTTCAACTTGTCATTCAAGACTCGTCCCTTCTCGGATTCACATCATCATGGTTTCTTTTCAGATAGAAATTTACAAAAGTTAAAAACCCTGAAGGTTCCTTCTTTAATACTAGTCATATAAAAAAAAAAAATTTAGCCATTCTGCCTCTCCCGCCTAATATCCACCCTACTCTATTTCCCCCCCCCCCCCACCTTACTCTAATGCCCCGTACACACGGTCGGATTTTCCGATGGAAAATGTCCGATCGGAGCATGTTGTCGGAAATTCCGACCGTGTGTAGGCTCCATCGGACATTTTCCATCGGATTTTCCGACACACAAAGTTGGAGAGCAGGAGATAAAATTTTTTCCGACAACAAAATCCGTTGTCGGAAATTCGGATCGTGTGTACACAAATCCGACGGACAAAGTGCCACGCATGCTCAGAATAAATAAAGAGATGAAAGCTATTGGCCACTGCCCCGTTTATAGTCCCGACGTACGTGTTTTACGTCACCGCGTTTAGAACGATCGGATTTTCCGACAACTTTGTGTGACCGTGTGTATGCAAGACAAGTTTGAGCCAACATCCGTCGGAAAAAATCCTAGGATTTTGTTGTCGGAATGTCCGAACAAAGTCCGACCGTGTGTACGCCCTATTAGTGTTTCTCCTTTTATCTCTGGTATTGGCCTTTCCTTTTAATGATTAGTATCTTCTAATTTCTTCTAGCAGTATTTTTCCGAGGTCTTGAATTTTTCCCATCTAGCCCAGACAGATTTACATTTTTCTAATTGCTCTTTGTCTTTGCAACCAAAAAGTTCCATTTTATGATGATATTCCACTTGTTTAATCCAGTCCCTTAGATCTGGGCCTTCGCTCTTCAGCCAATTTTTTGGGATCACTCCCTTTGCTGCGTTTAATAATCTTGACATTATGTTTTCCATATGTTGCTTATTAGAGCAATTTGTATCGTGGAACAGGCAGATCATTTTGTTATTCTCTATCGTCTCGTCTGTTATTTCCTTAATGCTTGTAGTAATTTCTTGCCAATATGAGCTAATTTTCGGACAGTCCCACCATATGTGTAGCATTGTGGCTTTCTGTCCACAATTTCTCCAACATAGTGATGTTTCAGCTTGATTAATTTTATATAATCTCTCTGGGGTCATATACCACCTAACTAGGAATTTATAATTCATCTCTATAGTTTTTATATCCCATGCTTGATTGTATCCTCCTGCGATCATATTCTTAACTTGCTGGTCCTCTAATTTTGTGTCTAATTCTTTTTCCCACTTTTCAATGAAGGGTGGCCTATCTTTTCCTTCTAAATCTGTCAGGAACTCATATACCTTCGAGCTTTTCCAATTGATTTAGTCTTTCTCCATCTCTGAACGGTGTGGTGATGTATTTATTAGATGAGTTAATTGTAGATATTCCCAATTTCTTAGTTTCCCCCCAAGTTTAGTCTCCAGTTCTTGTGCCGATTCCAACTTCCCTCTCCTTGTGATGTCTTTAATTAGTGGATTTTTTATTTTAAATCTTCGAAAAATATCTTCACCCGGTGTAAAAAATGTTGTTCCCCTTAAGGGGTGTCAGTGGTGAGTTATGTGTCCATTTGTGTTTCCGGTGTAGTGCATCCCATATTCTGAATACATTTTTGGTCACCTCGTGTGTGTTGGGGTCTAGTGTTCTGATCTTTGCATAGATTTACAGTATGTTACACTGAGCTGCAGTACCAGTCATTTTGAATGACACCCCAACATATTAAGGCTATGCTCATGCATTACAGCATGTCACAATACAAGGCAATGCAGCATAGTGAAGTGCATTACAAACTTTGTGCAATGCCCAATTTTTGGGACAATTTGTTGCACTGGCAAACTATTATTTTCAATAGACTGTCCTAATGCAATGCACATTCATTAAGTTACTGCAAAAATGTAAATGGACTCTTAGGCTGGGTTCACACTTTTGCGAATTTGATGCTGGTTGCCTTGGGGTGGCGGGCTGGAGCGACCGGATGGGGCACCAGCCACCACTGCTCAGGTATCAAAAGAAGAAACAACAGAGGAACACTGCTCTAGGCAGACATCTCATGATGCATGTAGGAAGCTATGACCAAGCACCCCATAGTGGTGTGAAACATGTCAGCCTTTCATTGATCCTGTGCCTCTGATGTCTTTGTACCAGAAGAATTTTTAAACCGTCTTCAATAAAGGTGTCAACAGAGTGCGGCTGTCCAGTCTTTTCTTCGATTCATCAAAAGAAGAAAAGCCCGGTATCTGTACCTTTATTAGCCTTTCCCTTGGCTTCAGTCCCATGGGGTTTGACCTACCTGAGCTGTAAAATAGGCGCTTCTATGAGTTATTCTCTGGAGTCATACACTACCCGGAATATTCAAAGCTCTTACAGCTCACTGCTAGTCTAAAGGAATGTTGGGTATGCTGGTATTCAGAAAATATGGCTTTAACAGTCCTGTATTGCTCCAAACTCTAGCTTCCCTCCCAAACACTGTCCCCATTTTTATAAAAAAAGTCCTCCTCTGTCGCTGATTGCTGCTTCACTTACAGGTTGAATGACACCCGGCGTCGTCCATCCACTTCTTGTAAGCCCAGGCCATCATGGACACATCCTCATATCTCACAATGTAAGTGCAATTTATTTCAGAAATGTATTTTTAAAAATGGAAAAAAATTCAAGAACTTCACCCAGGGAATATCCTCTTCCTGCTCCTCTTTTGCACCACCATCTTTAGATATCCTGTGCGCATGCACAGATGTGCCACAGGCCTCAGGGTGTGCGGCTAGCACTGGAGCAATCCTCTGGACAGTGTAATGGAGGGTAACCAAGCACGTAGTGGACTGTATCCGGATGTCCCGCTAGTGGTAGAACGTCCCTCTATAAAGCATGGCCTATCAATGTCTCCATGCTTTATTTTGCTGAGACATCACTTTTGAAAACACTGTTTTTTATTAAGAAGTATCGGGGGACTCTTCCCATCTCAATAATAGACTTTCTAGATTTCTGAGTTTGCGGACTTTATTATTATTTTGCACATTTATAAGTTGATACAATTTGATGCTAATTTGTATCTATTCTTTGCACTGATTGATTTCTATGCATTTTCTCATTTATGGTATAGCGCAGTTTTTTCCTTGTTGTTTTTTTGTATTTTGTGAATATCTCACAGTTGAAATGCTGCTTTTTGAAGGGGTTTTTTTATGTTAGCGCGGTGATTTTCTGTTTTTCTTGTGGGTTGGGGAAACCTGGAGTTAAACTTTAACCATTTACATTGCTATTAGGCACACAGAACATTACAGGACTGCTGGGAAAATAAAGTGTCTAAGATCAAAAATATCAATCAGTACAACTGAATTGCACAAATATTTCCTACGTTTTGTCTATATAAAACTGCAAGTACAGAAAATTCCTTCATCTGCCTGACATTTAGTAATCTCCCATAACGCTTTTTCCGTTAGAGCCATAGAACACAGAGGTGTCATCTACCCACCCAAAGACTGCTTATTGGACAATGAAGGAGTATGAACACCCAGAAAAGTCATCAACTCTGCTCTCTCTCCTGTCAATTTGTTGGCAGGTGTAGTGCCCTTTATTTGATGCCAAACCTCTAGTGATGTAGCGGGTGTAGTTTTTAATACCATTTTCAATACCAGCTGTGGGTGGGGTTTGGCAGTTCAGGTATGGGAACAGGACACCCGTGACAAGCAAGTTGTAGCTCTACGTTCAGTGGAGAGAGTGAAGGAGCCCTCTGCAGGGCTGAACTGGCAAAGTGACTAGAGATGGACTCACTGGGGTTGATCTGGTCCAGCTGTGCATGGTAGCCAATCAGCTTCTAACTTCAGCTTGTTCAATTCAGCTTTGTCAAAAAAAAATCCTGGAAGCTGATTGGTTCCTATGCAGAGCTGCACCAGATGTTGCACCTTCCAGTTTTAGCAAATCAACCTCATAAGGAGAAGATGGAGGCACCTTGCCACATTTAGCAGGTCCTGTGGCTTGGTTCAGGATGGCCCCGGGGCCTAAGATTGAGGACCACCCTATATGTGGAACCACCTGTGGGGACTCCTGGGTAACTCTTGGAAAGATGGCTGATAGCCACGGTATTGTACCAAGTGTTCTGCAATGTAACTTGCAATGTAACTGTAACTATGGAGAAGATGGGGGAAAATGACTAAAGCTGGTTCACACAGAATCTGGTGCAGCTGTGCATAGTAGCCAATCAGCTTCTAACCTCAGCTTGTTCAATTCAACTTTGACAGTAAAATCTGGAAGCTGATTGGTTACTATGGACAGCTGCCCCAGTTTTAGTAAATCTTCCCGATTTGTTGTTGCTAGAACGTGACTTATTGCAGTAAACGTTAAAAATGCTTTTGGGCTGGACATTTGTTATTCCAGGTAATAGGTCTCAGACTAGGATAATGTGGAAAGCAGACCAGGAGAGTGAATACCACAAGATGGAGGAGGTTGTTAAAAAAGGGGGGTATGTAACTATCCCTTCTGAAGGAGAAGTGTGGGGAATCTAGGACAGCTTGGTGTGAACCAATGTCCAGTCAAGGTCCTTTACAAGTTTGCTCCCTGTAGGCACATGTGCATGCAGCAGAGCTTACTTGGCTTCGACTATTGCTCCACCCTGTCAGAGTACTGCTGTGCAGGTGATGAGAGTGTCTGTTGGGAACAAAGGTTTAAGAACTTACACTATTTGTATATAAAACATTTGCAATAGACAACTGCAATGAATGGCGTTTTAAATATCTGCCTGTATTTCAGCTTCATGGTTGCAGTGCGGCTCTATTGATCGCAGTGCTACCTGTCAAACTCTGCAGCCTGAGTGTGCAGTCCTGCTAGGCTGTAATGTTAGAATTTCAGTGAGTGACCAGGGGATGGTAAAACCATGGCTCAGCCGCCTAAAGAAACCAGGGAAGACAAATAAACAGATTAAAGCTTAACTAGTCTTAAAATGTTCCCTTCCCCCCTCTAAACACCTATACTAACTATCCTTTGTAAAAAATTGTATGTATACTTGTCTACTTTCAAACCGCTCCAGTCCGATCACATGGTCCAGCTCCCATGCATCAATCAGTGGCAGCTGCAGGGGAAAGGAGGGAGCGCAGACAACGGCTGCAACATAGGAGCATATGGGTGACATCATCTCTCCTGGCTTTACCAGCCATTGTCAGGTGCTCTCTCCATTCCCCTGCAGCTGTCACTGATTGAAACAGAGGATTATGTGACCATAGCAGGCTGAAAATAGGTAAGTATATAAACTTTCTTACACAGGTTAGTTGGTATAGGAGTTAGGAGGGGACATTTTTAAGACTAGTTACGCTTTAGCTGGAATTCTACTTTAAGGCTCGGTTCACGTATGCGAGTTGGATGCATTTTTAAGCGCATCCAATTTGCATAACATGTGAATCGGACCGGCTTTTGATGGACCGCGGTGCGGTTTTAAAGAGGGTCATATGCATTTTTGGGTCCAGTTCAGATGCGATAATAGGTAAAAATTTGCACCTGAATCGCACCCGAACTGACCCGTACCGGACTGCCGCACTGAAACCGCAGCCGCATATGTTTGAACCGAACCTTAGTGTGAATTTTACATAGCAGAATGGTAAAGGCTAAAGGGCAAAGAAGGTTAGAAAGTGTTTTATTCCCTAATACTGTTACACTGCAACACACACAAAGAAATAATTTGTTAGTATAAATCATTAGTGTACGTCAAAGGGTCAGCAATAAAAAGATTTTACTCTTTCCAAGTCTATTTAAAACTAAATCAAACTTTTTTGCTCAAGTTTGAGCTTTTATAGTTTATATATGAGTTGAGGTAAATGTATCCTTTCTTCCATATTATCTTCCATTTTTTATTTCAAGTTGACTGTAACGAGCAACCTGTAATAACAATAAATCAATATTTAATATATGTTTCAACAAAATACATAATTTAAACAGACTTTAAATACAGAACTTCCTAGAAGTTAAAGCCCAATAGAATTTTCTGTTTAAATGAAATACATACATTCCAGGTGCGGAAACACCCCTTACTTAAGTGGGGTACACACTATAAGAAAATCGGGTGAACGATCGCCCGATTTTTCCTCATTGTTTCACAGCAAATCGGAACTGATGAACAAAAATTCGTACGAACATTCGGAATCGGCTGTCGAAAGTTGCGTACACACTATACGAAAATCGTACGACAATTCTTTGAACTAAAAAGTTTGCCCGATTTTCTTATAGTGTGTACGAGCCTTTAGTCACAGCTAGAGCTCTTCATTTAGACCCCTTTTACACTGGGATGCCCGGCCGTTAGCACTAAACCGGCAATAGTTTTAGCGGTGTTTTAGCAGCGATTTTGCACCGCTTTTCGGCCGCTAGCGGGGCGCTTTTTACCCCCCCCACACAAAAAAAAGGTAAAAACGCCCATTTTGCAGTGTTTTCAAATAGTTTTTAAGGCGCATTGGAAGCGCTGCCTATTCAATGCAATGGGCAGGGCGTTTTGGAGGCGCTAAATACAGCGCTCCCAAGCCACCCCAAAGATGCTGCTTGCAGGGCGTAACGTCCAGCAATCGCACCGCCCCAGTGTGAAAAAACACACTGCAATGAATAGGAGACGGTTTTCAGGCACTTTTCAGAGGCTATTTCTAACACTAAAGCTCCTGAAAACCGCCTTAGTGTGAAAGTAGCCTTAGCAGGGAGCGTGAGATTTGCAGAACTCTCATTTTGGTGCACCTGGAATGTATTTAGCTAATTTAAATTGAATATCAGTTGGGCTTCAGCCCCCCTCCTACACATCGGGCTGATTTGACAAATCGCATGTCAAATCTGAGCCTATTGCCGGCAACAGCACCGTCTGAATTGGTGCAATGCCGACTTTGTGACGCCGCACCGATTCCCAAAAGTAGTTCCTGCACTACTTTTGGTAACTTTGGCGGTGATTTCAATAGATATCTGTGCATGAACCCGCACAGATGTCTTTCAAATTGCCACCAAAGTTGGACTGAAATGCCGGTTTGAAACTGTGCGAGTTCAGCTGAACGTGCACGATTTCAAACCCGCCCTCAGACCCCTTTCACACTGGAGCATTTTTCAGGCGCTATAGCGTTAAAAATAGCGCCTGCAAACAGCCCCAAAAAAAACTGCTCCATTCACTCCAGTGTGAAAGCCCGAGGGCTTTCGCACTGCAGCGGTGTGCTGGCAGGGCGTCAGAAAAAGTCCTGCCAGCAGCTTCTTTGGAGCGGTGAACTCACCGCTCCTCCACTGCTGCTCCCCATTGAAATCAATGGGGCAGCACTGCGATGCCACCGGCAAAACGCCGCTCCGGCAGCGTTTTGCTGGCAGATTTAACCCCTCTTCGGCCTCTGGGGGGGTTAAAACCGCCCCACTAGCAGCCGAATAGCGCCGCTAAAACTATGGTAAAGCGGCACTAAAAATAGCGCCGTTTTACCAATGACGCCCAGGCGCCAGCAGTGTGAAAGGGGTCTTATGCCCTGTACACACAGTTGGACATTGATCGGACATTCCAACAACAAAATCCATGGATTTTTTCCGACGGATGTTGGCTCAAACTTGGCTTGCATACACACGGTCACATAAAGTTGTTGGAAAATCCGATCGTTCTAAACGCGGTGACGTAAAACAAGTACGTCGGGACTATAAACGGGGCAGTAGCCAATAGCTTTTGTCTCTTAATTTATTCTGAGCATGCGTGGCACTTTGTGCGTCGGATTTGTGTACACACGATCGGAATTTCCGGCAACAGATTTTGTTTTCGGAAAATTTTATAGCAAGTTCTCAAACTTTGTGTGTCGGAAATTTCGATGGAAAATGTGTGATGGAGCCCACACACGGTCGGAATTTCCCACAACAAGGTCCTATCACACATTTTCCATTGGAAAATCCGACCGTGTGTACGGGGCATTAGTGTGAACAGGGGCTTAGGCTGGGTTCACACTTAAGCGATGCGGGATCCAGCGTGATTCCAGTGCAGGTTCCCGCATCGCATCTGAACACCCATGCGAGCCGATTCCAGTGCAGACCAAAAAAAAAAAGGGTCCTGTAAAATTTTGGTCCGAATTCGATGCAAATTCAGCCATACAAACTGCATTGCTGAATTTGAATCGCACAGACATTGCATTCTCCTGCTATGCGAATTGGATGCGGAGAAACTCACATCCAATTCGCATAGGTGTGAACCCAGCCTTAAAGTGGAAATTTATGCTGGGAAATTAAAATTGTCAGACAGGCAGGATTTATAATGCAGAAAAGACATGCTTTGTCTCTTGTGCATTAAAATGACTTACCTGCCTTTTAAAGTAACATTAAACCCAGACTATAAAAAAAACTCTCATTACATGCTATAAACAGTGTGCATAATCACTAAGCAATTAAAGCTTTTAATATAAATCAGTATTAAATATATCTAATGTAATTGCTAACGCCTGTAAAGTAGAAAAGAGCCTTGGATACAGATGCCATCTGAACAAAATGAAAGCTAGTGACAATCATCTCTGACTCCTCCTACACCGTCTTAATGCACAAAAAATGAAAACATGTCTGTGCAGCGGCTGTCTCCAGAATGATATAAATGTAGCTGCCTGCACGCAAATACAGAGAACCAGGTCTTACAATATTGTTCAAATGTTCGTAGAAAAATTGTTTCTCAGGAGGGAGGGAGCAGAGCTGAGCGAGCCCTTTCTGTGCCGAGGGGGAAGTGATGTCACCAGCCCAGGCACTGGAAGAGGCAGACTACGAGGGACCACCTAGCAACAGGCATTTAGAAGTAAGTAAAAAAAAAAAATATCCAAATGTTTTTTTGTATTTTTTTTTTTTCATTTTTCATGTAGTTTTTTTTTTTTTGGGTGGAACCCCACTTTAATGCCTATTGCCTAAGCCCAATTTTGCAACTTTGACATGTGTTAGTAAAACCGTACATATCCTCGCAACTAACTTGTGCAACAAAGTCCCCTGCACCTGACGATTGCAGTGATACACATGTGTATGTTATTTTTTTGTACCCCAGAAACAATAGTGCACATTTTGCTTTCTTTTATCCTACCTCAAAACACACTGACACTGATACTAATCAAATAAAAAAAAAAACCTGTTAAAAAAAATACTGACCCAAACACTAACCCTAGCACTGACCTAGATCAAGCCTTGATCTAGGTATTTCAAAAAAAAAAAAAGGCCAGCAGGATAAAAAGCCAGTGTGCGCCTGCGGGGGGCATGCAGCCTGGCGATCGGTGGTGTGGTGTGTCACTCTGACACACTGCATAATTTTTCTGAACGAAAACCACAATAACAGTTTAAAAAAAAAATCTATCCTGCTCCTTCAATTTTTTTATCACTACAGTTGAAAACAAACATTAATTTGACTCCATTTACCAGGAGAAAATGAAATAAACTTTTTGAAAACAAAAATGTTTGAACAAAATTTTACTGGTTTTTGGCCAGTTTTAGTGGAGGTCAAATATCAGTCTCCTGATTATAATCTCAAAGAAAACACTTGACTAATGTTAAGGTAATCTTTGTGTGGAATCCCCGGGAGTCCCAATACCACACTGAAAGTAAGTTTTTTTTAAGGCCAGAAATGGTAATACGTACATTTGTATATGAGGAGGGCCACAGGAGGGAACACAAAGACCAGCAGTCCTCTAATCATGTTTCTTACTGAGCCTGAATGTTTTTCTTCTGGATCCACAGATTCTGTAACATTCTATATTAACAGGAGATTGAAAGACAAACAAAGAAAATGGATTTAGCCTTTCCTCACTTAATTACAAAAACGTATTCTGTCACTTTTTCGCCCTAATTACTTTCTATCTGACACCCAGTGGTGTATTTTGGTTTTGTGCTGCCCTAGGCAAGGCTAAAATCGGGCGCACCCCCATCTAAATTTGTCCCATGTCATCCGCTTTAAATTTGTGCAAGCTCGTGCAATGGCAACAAACAACGTACATTTTACTATCCAAAGGCAACATTTTTAAAGCCTTTACAGATTATCACTTTAGATTTACAGAGGAGGTCTGGTGCTAGAATTACTGCCCATGATCTGATTTTCACGGCGATACCGCACAATGATCGTTGTTTGCGTGCGTGCGGGACCAACGCGCGATTTTGCCTTTGTGTGCGAGCACAGGGGGACGGGACACTTTATTTTTTAAACATTTTTTAATTATTTATTTTATAATTTTTATTTTTACACTGTTGCTTTCATTTTTTTTTTAATCGCTTGTAATCATTTTATTGCTGTCACAAAGAATGTAAACATCCTTGTGACAGAAAATAGGCATGTGACAGGTACTCTTTATGGGGAGATCTGGGATCACACCAAGATCTGTGTTTTTGAATGTTTTAGATTTTTAAAAACTGGCACTGATGGTTTCCGAGTAAACCGGAAGTGATGTCACATCATCGTTTCCAGTTTACTGTTACGAACAGCTGATCAAAGCCGATCCCGGCTTTGCTTGGCTGTCTGGCCAGCCGGCGGATGCGCTGGTCGCTCGGGTCTCCTGGTGGGACAGGAGAGCCCGAGAGCTACGGAAGGTGGTTGGAGGTGGGGACATCCTCTCCTGCTGCTTGTAATAGCAAATGAGCGGCTAATAAGCTGCTCCGATTGCTATTGAAAGAGAGCCAGCTCCAAAAAAACGATACCTAGGTGATGCCTGCAGCTGCCGGCCTCATTGCGGTGCAGGCGCCACCCACCCTGAAAAATGCCACCCGAGGAAAAAGCCTTGTGTGAGATATGCCCCTGCTGACACCCCAGCATTCACTTCAAAATCTAGTATTCTCTTATGCTTATAGTTATGCACAATTCAATTGGCTTGTTATATTTCCCTAAACTGCAATATTGGTGCGATTCTTATTGTTCAGTTTGTATTACCTTAGCATACATTGTGCTAGCATTAGATGAAATAATTGAAGTCATTGACGTGGATCTGACTCTGGAAGAGAATGGTTTCATTGTAGTAGAAGCATTTTTAGAATTCACTGCCCCTAGAAACAGAAGAAATAAAAAGGAATCATATTAAGTTAGGTCCTGTTCATACATGACTATGCATCTGTAGGGGCTCAATCACATGGGCGGACTGGACAGGCAGTTGAGCTGCGGTTTTACCACCTCTGACCACCCACCTAAACACAGAAAGGCAACCACTCAGGGCTGTACCAATGCAAATGTTAAACAGCATGTTACATACATTAGGAGGTGCCACCACCAAATACTACCCATTCAATTGAATGGGACCACGTTGCATCTGCCCTGCATTGCATGCAGTTGCGGAATGGTGGTTTGGCATTATGAGCTTAAAGCAGACCACGAGGAGGCAACATATTTCCTCCTCACCACCTGTTAAATACCCTCTGAAAAGCAATCCACCGCAAGTCACTTTTCAGAGGGGCTGCATTATAGTATATGTAAACAAGCCCTAAAGCAGTTTCGATGTCTCTTCTTTCACAGGTCCACTTTCACCTTGCCTCCCTCTCCTCAACTGCACATACTCATCTTTCATTTACTCCCCTGTTGCCTTGTTCAGCTGCCAATAACAAAAAAACAGAAGCTCTATATTAGCTTCATGGCAAATTGTCCTTTAGGACTAGTTCACACCAGCCACTGCGTTACAACACCGTGATTGGTGTATGGTGTGGCAGAATCAATCTCAGAACATTGCACTGTTCCCCTTTATTTATTTATTTTAAAATAAACCTTATTGAAATGTCACAGAGACATTTCACTAAAGTAGAACTATAGGAAAAACATTTTTTTTTTTTTTTAATTTTGGATAGACCAAGGAAGGGTTAAAACCCGGCAGATGTTTTTTCACCATCTGTGTCCCATTGCGGAGACTTCTCACTTCCTGTCCCATAGCCAAACAGGAAGTGAGAGGAAATCCCTGCAAGTTAAGAGAATTCCTTGGGAACCCCCCGGGAACCCCCGGGTCAGTAGAACTAGTGTCCCCATTAGAAGTTTTCCCCTCTATTATTATTCTGAGGACAGCCCAAAATTTGACATTTTCTTTTACTTTCATATTCAATGATAATGGTAAACAGGACAAACAGAGAGGATAAATCTCCTTAGCCAGGGCACAGACAGCAATAAAAACTGTCAGGATTCTAATCCCTCTATACTCGATCTAAAACTAAAAAAAAAAAAACTTTTGCATTTAGGTATACTTACAATAATTTTTTTTCAGCGCACACTGCCTGCCCAACAACACAACACATAGGTGTGAACCAGGCACACCAGAGATGAGGCATTTTTGATGTGCATATACCTTGTGCAGCTTTGGTTGGCACCGCATAGCCTTTCCCTTCAAAAAGTTCTCCAGCGGGTACCTTTTTGTTACGAAAGCACACTGAGGCCCTATTCTTTCCTTGAGGAGGGAGTCATACTCCGCTGAATCACTGGAAGCTGCCATGAGTTCAGATCTCCCAAAGGAATGAATAAGGCTGTGGCATACACATATGGAAGATGGAAACATTTGAGGAAACATTGTGTGGTGCAGGGCAGGGCTGTAAAGTGAAGATTGTTAGCACAGGGTCTGTATCACAAGAATGTCTGTGCAAAATGACAAATCCTTCAGCAATTAAACCAGTAAACGTAGAGGTACGTTGTCCGAAATGTGTACTACCGTTTTCCTGGGTTCTTTGTATTGTAAATAAAGTGGTTGTAACCCCCCCCAAAAAAAGACCTTGTTCCTTTTAAAGCATGAATAACAGCACAGTGCGTGTGCTGTGTCATTTGGCCTCTTGTATCACCTGAAAAACCTGGCTGATCCTGCCTGGTGCTGCCGTCCCCTCTGCAAACTGACCACGTTTATCATGGCTGCTGAGCTCTGACACCGTGCTCAGTTTATGCGCCTCTATCACCCCGCTGTCTCTCCTCTCTCCCCCTCCCTCCCTGCCTATAAGCTAGTGTCAGTGCCCGCCCTCCCCTCCCCTCCTGCTGCTGCTTTCATAAGTGTGGGATAATACTACAATCCCCTGTGTTACATTAAATGATGTGCCCAGTGTATGTGTTTCTTTAAAAAAATATACCGCTGTATACCTTGTTTCATAGCGCCGCCCGGCACTCACGTGACCGCCCACCTCTCTCCTCCCAGCTGACGTTAGCAGGGGATTCCCAGCCCCTCCTGCTGTAGTTATCAGATCGGGAGAGGAGAGCGGCGAGCAGTTTCGTGAGAGCCGAAGGCGCTATGAAATAATAATAATATAATATACAGCGGCATATTTTTTAAAAAGCACATACACTGGGCACATCATTTGTTGTAACAGTGATTTAAATATGTTTATAACTTCCCACACACCCCTGAAGATATCTGGCATTTTTATGTTAACAGGAAAATATTCTCATACAAAAATGTGCCAAAGGAGATTGCTAGTGTTTGATTATAGTTATTGGCCTGATATATCAACAGTAAATAGTTATAAATTATAACAGTTTATTATATTATAACCGCTTCTGAGCTGGGAGGAAACACAGGTGTACAGGTTTCATTGAAGAATTATCATTATTGGTTTTTTTTGTACCTTTTTGAGCTGTAGCACTACATGTAGTACTTGGTCCCATCTCCCTCAGTGCCCAAAATCACAGCTAGCAAGATGACTTTGCTTTGTAGTACCTGATTAATGTATCAGGCACCTGGCACCTACCCAAGGCAAAAGGAATGCAGAGGGAGGTGAAGCATATTGACCTTTCAAGGCACTTCTTGCCTTTATCTATTTGCCTTCGGTGCACCCAACAGTGGCATATACTGTGTGTGTGTATGTAATATATATGTATATATACACACACACACACACACACACACACATACAGTATCTCACTAAAATGAGTACACCCCTCACATGACAAGTAAATGGGAAAAATGCAGCGCTAAGAAATAATAGGAAGTTAGGGTGTAGTGAAACAATTAAGTAAGAGATGCTGTACTGAACCGTAAAGAATGTGCAAAAACCATAAGTGAAATGAAATGAACAAACACAGTATAAAGTGTCCACATATGGTAAATGGATGATTCCAAACTCAAATTAATAAGAGGAACTGGTATGGACCAAAAAATGATGTGAAACTGGAAAATAAAGTCAATGGTGCACGGTGTGGATCTGTGACTGAGTCAACAACGGGTTACAGAACTTCCGTAGCTGTAAACCAACATCTCGATATGGGGCATCAGAATGAAAACATCAGGAAGTAAGATAAGATGGGTACTCTTACCAGATGACGTGGACTCCACTGTCATATGACATGGAGTCAATGGTGCATGGAGCCAAACCTAGGCTGGAAAACGATATACGGAACGGTGGAACCTCTGTCTCACTTCTCGACTTCACATGACAACACTGAAGAAATGACACTTTGCTACAATGTAAAGTAGTGAGTGTACAGCTTGTATAACAGTGTAAAATTGCTGTCCCCTCAAAATAACTCAACACACAGACATTAATGCCTAAACCGCTGGCAACAAAAGTGAGTACACCCCCCTAAGTGAAAATGTCCAAATTTGGCCCAAAGTGTCAATATTTTGCTGGTATGTTGGCCCATTCTTCCATACAGATCTCCTCTAGAGCAGTGATGTTTTGGGGCTGTCGTTGGGCAACACAGACTTTCAACTCCCTCTAAAGGTTTTCTATGGGGTTGAGATCTGGAGACTGGCTAGGCCACTCCAGGACCTTGAAATGCTTCTTACGAAGCCACTCCTTCGTTGCCCGGGCGGTGTGTTTGGGATCATTGTCATGCTGAAAGACCCAGCCACGTTTCATCTTCAATGCCCTTGCTGATGGGAGGAGGTTTGCACTCAATCTCATGGTACATGGCCCCATTCAATCTTTCATGTACACGGATCAGTCGTCCTGTTCCCTTTGCAGAGAAACAGCCCCAAAGCATGATGTTGCCACCCCCATGCTTCACAGTAGGTATGGTGTTCTTTGGTTGCAACTCAGCATTCTCTCTCCTCCAAACATGACGAGTTGTGTTTCTACCAAACAGTTCTACTTTGGTTTCATCTGACCATATGACATTCTCCCAATCCTCTTCTGTATCATCCAAATGCTCTCTAGCAAACCTCAGACGTGCCCGGACATTTACTGGCTTAAGCAGGGGGACACGTCTGGCACTGCAGGATCTGAGTCCCTGGCGGCGTAGTGTGTTACTGATGGTAGCCTTTGTTACGTTGGTCCCAGCTCTCTGCAGGTCATACACTAGGTCCCCCCGTGTGGTTCTGGGATTTTTGCTCACCGTTTTTGTGATCATTTTGACCCCACGGGGTGAGATCTTGCGTGGAGCCCCAGATCGAGGGAGATTATCAGTGGTCTTGTATGTCTTCCATTTTCTAATTATTGCTCCCACAGTTGATTTCTTTACACCAAGCTGCTTGCCTATTGCAGATTCAGTCTTCCCAGCCTGGTGCATGTCTATAATTTTGTTTCTGGTGTCCTTCGACAGCTCTATGGTCTTCACCATAGTGGAGTTTGGAGTGTGACTGTTTGAGGTTGTGGACAGGTGTCTTATACCGATAACAAGTTCAAACAGATGCCATTAATACAGGTAATGAGTGGAGGACAGGGGAGCCTCTTAAAGAAGAAGATACAGGTCTGTGAGAGCCAGAAATCTTGCTTGTTTGTAGGTGATCAAATACTTATTTTCCACCATAATTTGCAAATAAATTCTTTCAAATTTATCTCTCATAGTTGAGGTAAACCTATGATGACAATTACAGGCCTCTCTCATCTTTTTAAGTGGAGAACTTGCACAATTGGTGGCTGACTAAATATATATATATATATATATATATATATATATATATATATATATATATATATATATATATATTTGTAGTCAGAGTCTTCACTTGGAAATGCGATACCCTAACTACCAAGACCTGAGGTGTGCCTTGGCCTAGCTGGTCAGTACGCCTAAAAGAGGGTAAAAAAGACACGAAAGTAGGGGTAATAAGAAAGCTTGATGATGGGTTGGTAACAATCCGTCTAATAGAGTAGGGAACACCTGGATGGCTTCAGTATACGGATCTGGTATGTATCAGCTATAACAGGAGAAATTCCACGAACTGATAAGAAGGGACCCCCCTGTTTGGAACCTGCAAAATTGCCCAGAACCCGAATAAATGTCCCATAATTATTTGGATTAAGCCTAATTACTGAGAAAATACAGACCCGAGAACAAACTGCTTGTAGTGAGAGGATACGTGGGGGCAAAGGGAGCATGGGCTGACCCGAGGAACCCCTGCAAAATAATTGCAGTGAAGATCAAACACTTTAAAACGGACACCAGTTAAGTAGCTCTGTAAAAATTCCCACAAACATCTGGCCTGTCTGACTATTCTTGATATGGGAGGTTTTGAGAAGGTGAGCCATAAAAATGAACGAACTGTCAGGAGTTTGCAGGGGTTAAAAGTGCAGGACACCTGATAGATGCTTGAACGTGCTGGCGGATAAGGCCAATACGCTGTGGCAATATGCATCGAAGCCAGAGTCAGGAACCTGAGAAAACTTCCAACCCCTTGATCCACCTTATTGAAAATAATAAAAGGAAATATGCGCAAACTAGGGCAGACGAGAAACTTCCGGGGGCCAAACCAATTGAGTCAGCGGCGACTGAAACACTCCGACAGCCCTGCTCCTGGTTGTGGAATGACATGGAGATACCATTCCAGATGCACAAAAACTGGTCCCACAAGCTTAAAGTCGGGTTGTGCTTATGCTCGTGACCCAACAACCGAGGAAACCAGCGTTCATTGCCTGGTGAAACGCGTCAGCCGTGTGACGTCAGCACGTCCCTGGGAGCCGCGCGCAATTTGATCTGACTCACCTCCACACGGACCTAACAGCTGATCCAACAGCTGATGCTGGCTTTCCCCTACAGTCACGTATCACATGGCGGCAGTGGCGCTTCAGCGGTTCTATGGTGAGAAGCAGTGAGAGACGACCCCTTGCCGATCTACACCCTAGATGAACCACACAGAGGCATCTGTCCACAGGGAGACCTCAACACTCAGGACTATCATAGTCTGACGACGGACATAGTGCGATCAGTGAGATTCCTTCACTTTACCTAGCACTTGCAACAAAACGTATGTCGGTTTTTCTATGTTTCCATTAATGTTGTCTCCAAGGACATTCATTCTGCTGCCTTTGTAGATATCTGTACAATCAGTCCTACTGCAACCTGGAAAGCGTTTATTATTTATCCATCAGCTGTGGTCTACGCAATCATTGAATGCAATGATCCCTTGAGAGATCGCTCCATCTATGGTCCAATTTCATGATTGTTTGATTTGTCAGATCATCCACCCACTCACATTACCTCCATACTAGTGATATAGGACTGTTCCTGCCCAATTGGACACTCAATACTAGGAATTAATTCCGACAATTGCCACCTAATGTGCATGACTATCCTGAAAATACTTTATATCCAGTGTGTATGATGAGAATGTGTGGGTGCATGGCCGCGGCTCCCATTTGATTTTAATATCCCCTGTGACAACGTTGTCTAATTTTAACATGTTTGCTATAACCGTCTGTCCATATTGCTTCTAACTTCACTTTTGTTACTATAATTGGGTAAATATTTTTTGGTAATTAATAAAGCTGGTTTTGTATTTGACCCTAGTGTTCTCTGTTGACCTTCTTTAGAGAAACAATCTGTTTCTCCCCCCTCTTTTTGTGGACCCAACAACCGAGTCGGATTCCTAAAAGAGGGGAAGGAGGCTAGACTTCATCCTGAGGAATAATTCTCATGGCCTGATACAGCATACCCAAAAATGACTGAGAGCCCCCCCCCACTTTGAACAGGCAGGAGATCGGACCAAAAATGAATGGTCTGACGTATTCGACCAGTTCTCCAGGCAACCTCGCAAACAAGAGATTAGAGCCGACAGTGAAGCCCAAAAATAATGATGATTTTTTTCGGCCCGGACCTGAGAGAGACTGCTGATGCCTGGGCAGTAACCAGGGTCTTCACACAACAGGAATAAACTAAATGAATAAACCCCTGACCCCGCTGCAGTCACCCAAAATCCAATCGAGTGCTCGGCGAAGGTGACAAATAAGCAAGGACTGCTTTTGACCCGAAGGTTAACCTGGTGGTGAAATGACGTTTGCACCCTATACCATGCCATACCAGTGGGCAGGTCTAATGGAAGTAGTTTCAAAGCATGGGTATAATCAGCTAGATAGCCGATACCCCCCCTCCCAACTGTAGAAAGTGCTGAAACGCCAGCTCCACAGACGAGTACATCAATGAACCTACTTCTGGAGGAAAGAGGGCAGTCAAAATGAAAAACTATATCGGAAACTTGCCACTGGACACCCCGGTGGGCCGTCCCTCCACCTTCAGAATGATGGTGAAAGAACTAGACTAAGCACCCCTTGGAAATTACTGCCTCCAGTAACTTATTGACAATAAAAGCATGACTGTCTGCTGAAGCCAAGATACTCCATGCGAAAGACTTCAAAAAAATTCCTCCAGCAGGGGCTAACTGAAGATCGGGGATGGGAGATTTCTAGACAGCCCCTATCAAAGAAACATTACTTGGCTCAGACATATTAAACCAAAAAGCTTGACAAGACCCGTGGACTAAGGGCTGACCTTACCTGTGGAATGTAGGAAGTGCAGGCGCTGGGGGTGCGCTGACACCCCGCCTCTAACCAAGCGAGCTTCGATCACCTCCATCCTGTCTTGTAACCTCAACAGGCCGTGGAGAGCATATTTAGCCAACATAAATCTGAGTTAAAGAATAGTGCCCAGAACATGTTTCATGCTGGTGGATGGGAGTAGTTGGGATGGAATTGGAAACAATCCAAAGCGTTCCGCCTTCCCGGCTGAGGCCGAGAAAAGGAAAAAAACAGTGATGAAGCTCCGCTGTGAGCTTAAGTATGGAACAACTGCTTAATGATGGGGTGCTACTATGCTCTGAACTACCGACATGGGGTTTAAGGGATCAACGTGAAATAATCCCTTCTGAATCATGCGGCATGCCCAACCTAAGGGAACGCAAACTAGCGAAGGTGACAACAGGAAACCAGACATGAGAACACCCCCCCCTCTATGCCTACCTAAGTATGAGGACGTTTACCAGTGACGATAAGACCACAGTGCGTGAATGAACCTGATGACCTCCACCCTAGTGGATGTAGTAAGTGAGCCAGAGTAACCTGCAGTGCAAAGACAGGTAATTAAAACTGAACACTCAGGGCTAATGTACCCACAGACCGTGGTGGGTAGTTGTACAGGTGTAATGAAATGAACGTGCATCAAATGACGTATGGTATACGAGCGAGAAGATTGAGGTCAACAATCATTTAAAAAACAAAACCTCAGCCTGTATGAATCTGTGGACGTGACAGATCCTGAGATGCGAGTACTAGCTAACTAAACCCAGGTATTCAAAGAAACCTGAACGAACGGTACGATGAGACATGAAAAACGAAAATGAAACGGCTACCGGTAAACATGCTGTAACTGCATGGCACCGATATGCTAGAGAGTACATGCAATGCAGAAACATGCTATGACAAAAGCCAGCTATGACAAAAACCGGCTATGACTATGACAGAAACCGCTATGACAGAAACACGCCAAGACAAAAACACGCCAAGACAGAAACACGCCATGACAGAACATGCTATGACCAAAACTCTGAGACAGACAGAAACGCTATGACGGAAACGCTAAGACAGAAATGCTGTGACAAATTGCATGTGTCTCAAGAATAACCGTGACAGTGGAGCTGAGTCACCAACTAGCCCCCCTCCCCTTTTTAGTTATCCTACCAGCCTGAAAACATCTGGCAATCAGACCTCACAATTTACAGAGATGACAGGGACAGATGTAATATGCGCGCATGCAGTATATGTGGTGTGTAACTCAGTATAGATGGGGAAATCGGTACAAAACATATGTTGCACACAGTATACAGTGCAGTAACTTGTGGCCTGCAACCGCCCCCCCGTGATCCATGCCCCAAGGACTGCAAAAGATGACCTGGACTGCAAAAGATGAAAGCATAAACTCGCCCACAACAGGGTTGCTAGAGCACCCCCATACATATAAGCACCCCTCTGAATCTCAGCCCCCCCACCCCCCCACCAGCATCGATAAAGGAGAAAAATGCCATTATTGCATTGCTGCAGTATTGGTAGCCAGAGCAGAGAAATTACCAGTACGGTTGAATATGCCAAACCGTGAGGAACTGCGAAATGGGTAGACTGTCCTAAACTTCCCAGAGTGTGCGCTATAATATGTCAGTAAGGTATTTCTGTTGGTAGGTTTAGTATAGGGCTGAAACAACTAATCGATTAATCGGCAACTAATCGATTATGAAAATAATCGATTACTATTTTCATAATCGATTAATCGGCCAGTAACATAATGGGGTTAAAAAAACCTAAAATGAGCCCTTTATAGTACAAAAAGAGCAAATAATCGCTACTATAAATATTACTTTCCCAGTTCTACAGTAAAAAAATGAACCCCTTACAGTAGTGATTATCTGCTTTTTTTTGTACTATAAAGGGCTCATTTTAGTTTTTTCAACCCAATTATTTTACTAAAGGTCTTACACCTGGTTCATATCTACAGTATGTGTGTTTTTTGGTGCTTTTTGCAGTTTGCAGAAACACACTACAGTTCATTTACATGGTTTCCTACAGGACACGTTCACATCTATACTTTTTTCAGCCGCTGCGTGTTTGGAAAGAGTCAGGGACTTTTTTTAATGCAAAACTGTGCTTTTTTGGTTCAATATAGTTCAATGGAGAAGCTGCAGAAAAGCATGTAATGCGTTTTTGCGGCAATTTGTGTTTTTTAATCTGCCCAACAACAAATTGGCCAAAAAAATGCAAAAACACAAACTGCAGCAAAATCATGTGTGCAAAAATCAAAAAGCACTGCAGAAACAGATCACAAGCAAACTGCATAGGTGTGTACCGAGCCTTATGCTGGCCACAAGGATCAATTTTCAGATGAGAATATTCAGACGAAAAATCTTTTTACATTCGCTGAATGAAAGAATGTTGTTTGACATTTTCACTTGCTTTTAACGTTTCTGTTTAAAATGAATGTAATTTCTGAACGAAAACCACATACACTGTCTGAAAATTCCTTTGACCAAGAAGTTTTCTATTATTTCCAAATTTTCCCGTCACTGTGGTTGAAAATGAACGTCAATTTGACCCCACTAACAATTAAAAAATCGAAAACGAACGTTCTTAAAATTACATTTTTTTTTTTTTGAAGGAAGACATTGTTTGTTTTTTTTTTTTAATACAAAAATTTGATCTCTGAGTTTGATATTTACCAGATTCACTCTTTAATAGTATATACATTATATCTCTAACTGTCTGGTTTTCTCAGTGGATTAGATATTTTGCTCCCTAACCATATAGTTGGTTATTTATATTTACCACTGCATAGAAATACTTAAGAATAAATTGCCTTTTTAAAAAAAAAAACTTTACATATTAACTAAATTATACACCACACTTTCCTTAGATGTTAATAACCGATTAATCGAAACAATAATCGGCCAACTAATCGATTATGAAAATAATCGTTAGTTCCAGCCCTAGTTTAGTATACAATGTAGTAAAGAAAAAACTATTTCTGACCAACTCCTTCCATTGATCTAAAAGATATGGGTACTCCAGGGTAAAGACACCCAGCATCCTCTTCCAAAATCCATCAGTTGCACACTGCTGTACTGTAGGATTCGACAATTTCTACCCCCCTGACACTGTCGACGCTGCTGTCATCACCCCCCCCCCCCGTGCATGACAACAAAGCTGTGGGGGCATCCGACATGCCCCCCCCCCCCCCGCTGATGCCTTCCACCCGCACCAACCGGAACCATGAACACCGGGACCGACACGAGTTTTCTGATGCCGACTGTGCTGCCGCTATGCAAACCGAAAAACTGGAAGTGACGTGGACGCCCCGTGAACCCGGAAATGACGTCAGCTGTAACCCTGAAAATGAGCCGACGCAGGCTCAGACAGAGGAGGAGGGATATATACCCCTCAGACTCCTACAAATACAGGCTAGCCTCCGGCCAGCCTTCTTGCATATATACAGGTTACACACACACATTATATTTCTGTATTGAGATAATACAGTAAATAAAGCTGTGTTAATGTCTTGGGGCTCATTCTCATGGGTGCTGTGACCTGTACGGTGTGAACCAGCGGTTTGTTTATGTGGCTGAAGTCACCTGGAGCTGTGTGCAGACAGCCTATGTTACTCTATGGGGACACAACAGCTGTACAAACACAGTCATAGGTACTAATTTGACAGGCGCATGAGAGCAGGTGTATGGCCCCAAATACAGACAGTGTGCATTTGGGGCCACTCATGCACACCTGTCAAATTAGGATCTGCGGCTCCATCTGCAATAACATACTACTCATTCATAATATTAATACTACAGTATTTATATACCGTCAACAGTTTGTGCAGCACTTTACAATATAAATGGAGTCAGTACAGATACAATAAAATACAAGTGGGTTAAGAGGGCCCTGCTCATAAGAGCTTACAATCTAAAATTTGTTCGCACCCTTCCTTAGATCAGTCAGAACACATCTGAACTTTATTTTTATATATACAAGGTCGGTGGGAGGACCTGTTTGCTGACACTAGATAGAAAGCTGAGTGTGGTTGGTTCTCCTCTACACATAGGATGCATTAAGGTGAAAAAACACAAGGCTTTACAACCCCTTTAAGTACCTGTTTGCTTTCCTCAGTTCACACAGGCCCGGCACTATAGCCCAGTGTATAAGTCCTGGGGGCAACCAAGTACCGGCAGGCCTGCTTGCTTATGGAAAAGGGGGCTACTATATGTGAAGAACACAGAAGCTGTCTGACCACCTGCATTAGGGGTAAGCGTGACAGTAGGGCTATGAGAAGGGAGTTGAAATAGTCAAGGCAAGAGATAACAAGGGAGTGAAAGGGTAGCTTGGTGGTTTCATTGGTTAAAAAGGGGTCTATTTTAATGATGTTACAGAGGTGAAGTCTACAAGCTTTTGACAATGATTGGATTTGGGATTGAAAGACCAGAGTACCTGCGGGAATTAGGGGGGGGGGTGGTAAAATTCCATGGTTCAGCTGCGTTTACAAGTGCCCCCCCCCCAACTGCTACCCCCTTTAGCTGCAGAGGCATCGGCTGGGGGTGTACACACTGACACAGCATGAATTATACCCCCTGTCAAATGTGAACAGTTTGTGTGAATGGTGCTGCCCTGCAAGTGCCCCACAACTGCATGCAATTCACAAGTTGCGGTGCGCTAGTGCAGGGTTGAAGGGTTAAAGCAGTTGTATCGCCTCCATAAAGCATGTGAGAACAAGGCCTTAATGATTTAAAAAAATATATTTTATACAAATGTATTTATGTTACATTCTTAACAGCCCTGCTGGAGGGGCTTTGGTGAAATATCAGTGGTCTAAAAAGACCCCTAATTTCTCACTTTTGAGACAAAGAAAGGCACCAGGGACAAAGATCTCCACTTCTTTCTCTGCAGCCTCAGCTCTGCTGAAGACGAATGAACAGGAGGCGCTCTATACAGAGACTCCCTATTTATTCACAAACTGAAGCAGTAAACAGAGGGGACCAAGACGGGATGCGCTGCAGAGGGAGCCACAGGGGGATCACTCATGTGTACAAACAGGACCACCAATAAGGCAGTACAACTGGCCCTCCTGCTTGTCAGGTGCCTAGGTCCCACTGTTGACCTAATAAGTAAGTACAGTAGGACCCAGTGGTATCCCCTGCTTGTCTCCCATGCAAGTGCTCTCAGTGTAGAGATTTTCACCTTAAATTTATTTCTGGAGCCTATGGTCACCAGGCCAAATAGAGAGGGTGAATCCTCATAGTAGAAACACAGAAAGCAATAAATACCTGACAAACTGTCCACATCAATGGGGGGCGTGGCCGGATGTGAAGGGGCGAGGACGTCCTGGTGAGAGCTCTGGCTCTCGGGAAACTTAACTTTATTCTTGCTGAAGCCAGGAAATATCCTCAGCTCAGGTATGAAAATACCACCCTTCACGTTTTTCCTGCTTTTCTCATCTGAGTGCCAGTGTTGCTGTTGCTCCTTTGTAGATGTGTGTAAGCGGCTCTGCGAGAAAGGGCTGACATGTAGTATGCTAGACCCCAGCAAGCTGCATGTGGAGCCTCTTGGATCAGTAAAGCAGAGTTCCACCCAAAAGTGTAACTTCCGTTAATTTGTCTCCTCCCCCCATTTGGTGCCACATTTGGCACCTTTCGTGGCGGGGCACTACCGGGAGATCTCGCTGCAGCGAATTACGCCAGCAGCTCGGCTCCCTCCTCCTCCCCCCGCCGGGGCAGTAGGAGAGAGGAGCGGAGCCTCGCGCATGCACATTAGGGTTCCCGGCATGAAGCCGTAAGGCTACACTGCCTGGTTCCCTTACCTGCAATGGCGGCGGCAGCACCCGACGACTGATGGAAACATCCTCTGCGGTGCAGACATCTCTGGACTCCAGGACAGGTAAGTATCCTATTATTAAAAGTCAGCAGCTGCAATATGTGTAGCTGCTGTCTTTTAATTTTTGTAGGGATGGGTGGACCTCCGCTTTAAGTTCATTGAGACACCACCGGATACTTAATAATGTTTAGAGACCTTGGCTTGATGTCCTTTCTGGAAATTATGTGATCCTTTATGGGTACTGTTTTTTGTATCTCTGACTACTCCTACAAAGGGGGAATTCAGCTATTTGTCTTTACACACCTGGTTTGGGACTACCTATGCTGCAACCTGGAGACTATTTTCCTTTTTATTTTCTCTTTTTCAATGAGCTTTATTTCTCCTGCCATGGAACTATATGCGGGGGCCTGAGCAATCTCCACAGTTTTTGTGGACTGGTGCTCTAAGACCGGTCCCCCCCCCCTGGACATAACAACATAGCTCTTCAGTGACATTTGAAGTTTTTTGGGAGGGAATCAAGTTCTTCAGCTAGTTTGTTTTTTGGACTGTTTAGTTATGCTGGTGAGACAGGGAGGAATGATGTTTTTTTTTTTAAGTTGCGTTTTGCTCAGCTTGTATGCCGTTTTTTATTATTCCTTTTTTTGTATATGTGCATAATTTGCACTAAAACAATATCCCCCATGTAAGTGAGCAATGTTTTCTCAGGAATAAGGTTTTTCTATGTAGTTATGTGTATTGCCTTATGTTTTTCTTGCAGCACTGTAAGTGGCTATGTATTGCTCTGGGCTCCATTTGTGTTGCCACTCTCCCATCTAGTGGTATTATGTGGAATTGTACTTATTTCCTCACACATTAGAATTCTCTCCTGGAATGTCAGGGGACTCAATTGCACATTAAAAAGAGACTTGGTTTTATAGTATCTACAGGCTCACCACCCACACATAGACTTTCTTCAGGAGACTCATCTGCTGGCCAATTGGATCCTCGCTCTGCGACATCCATGGATCCAAAGAGCCATACATGCTAAATTCTCCTCTTATGCAAGGGGGTGACGATATTGTTCCATAATTCTCTGCCCTGCTTGGTGGAAGTTGTTCTTACTGACCCTAGGGGAAGATATGTGGCAGTGATAACGGAGGTCCACTCTCACTGGTTAGTTTTGATAAAGATGTATATTCCTCCTCACTTTTCTAGTACATTGTTATATAAAGTATTAGAGAAGTTAGTGCCAAATTCTCCATCCAAGCTGTTGATAGCAGGAGACTTTAACCCTTTAATGCCTAAGCCTATTTCTGACATTTGTTGCTTACAAGTTAAAATGCATATTTTTTGCTAGAAAATGACTTAGAACCCCCAAACATTATATATATATATATATATATATATGTATGTATATGTGTGTGTGTGTGTGTGTGTATATAATTTAGCAGAGACCCTAGAGAATAAAATGGCGATCGTTGCAATATTTTATGTCACACGGTATTTGCGCAGTGGTCTTTCAAACACAATTTTTTGGGAAAAATAGGATTTTTATAACAGCTTACCTGTAAAATCCTTTTCTTGGAGTACATCATGGGACACAGAGCCTTAAGTAATAACTTAATGGGTATATAGGCACCTTCAGGTGATAGACACTGGTATACCCAATCCAGGAAGATCATGCCCTATATAACCCCTCCTCCTTCCAGGAGCACATCAGTTTTTGTAGCAAAGCAATATACTTAAACCCCAAAAAGAGGAAAGGGACCTCTGTGTCCCATAATGTACTCCAAGAAAAGGATTTTACAGGTGAGCTGTTATAAAAATCCTAATTTTCTTTATCGTACATCAGGGGACAGAGGCTTAAGTAATAACTTAATGGGACGTCCCACAGCAATGCTACTTGAGGGGAGGGAGACACAACCTGCAGGGTACCCCCAGACTTGAGGACCTATACTGCTGCCTGCAGCACACTGCGCCCAAAGCTGATATCCTCATACCTCCTTACATCCACTAGATAAAACTTGGTGAATGTATGTACTGAAGACCAAGTTGCGGCCTTACAGATCTGAGCCATGGAGGCCTGGTGATGCACTGCCCTAGAAGCACTAACCGCCCTGGGTAGAGTGCACCTTGACATGAAAAGGGGGAATCTTATCCCTTACACTTAGCGACAGTGGATTTCGACGCTGCCTGTCCTTTTTTAGGACCCTCTGGCAGAATAAATACGACATCAGTCTTACGAATCTGAGCAGTTGTCTTTAAGTAGACTTTCACTGCTTTCACCACATCAAGACAATGTAGTGATTTTTCTACCCTGGAACATGGTTTTGGAAAAAAACAATGGCAGGACAATATCTTGGTTTAGGTGAAAACCTGAAACTACTTGGCAAAAAGTCTGGACGAGGGCGTAACACCACTCTGTCCTCATGAATGATCAAAATTGCCCCTTTACAAGAGCAAGCAGCCAATTCTGAAACCCTCCTTGCTGAGGATATAGCAACCAAAAATACCAACTTCCTTGTTAGAAAGACTAATGGGGCGTACACACGGTCGGACTTTTCAGCTACAAAAGTCCAACGGACGCTGACGGACTAAAGCTGGCTGGTAATCCGATCGTGTGTGGGCTTCTCCGGACTTTCAACGGACTTTTTCAGCCTCAAATCCGACGGACTTTAGATTTGAAACATGCTTCAAATCTTTCCGACGGACTCGAGTCCGGTCGAAAAATCCGCTCGTCTGTATGCTAGTCCGACGGACAAAAACCCACGCTAGGGCAGCTATTGGCTACTGGCTATGAACTTCCTCATTTTAGTCCGGTGTACGTCATCATGTAAGAATTCGACGGACTTTTGTGTGATCGTGTGTAGGCAAGTCTGTTCGTTAGAAAGTCCGCCGCAAGTCCGTCGAAAGTCCGCCAAAAGTCTGTCGGACAGGCTGTCGGACAGGCTGTCGGACTTTTGTAGCTGAAAAGTCCGACCGTGTGTACGCCCCATTAGGGAATATGTTGTATTGGTTCAAATGGCTGTTTTTGTAACACAGACAAAACTAAGTTCAAGTCCCAAGGGTTCAAAGGAGGTTTGACTGGCAGATTAAGCCGCATCACCCCTTGCGTACGACCCCAGACTAAAGAATGTGAAGCAAGCAGTCTTTGAAATAAGACCGATAAAGCTGAGACTTGGCCTTTAATAGTACTCAAGGCCAACTTCATTTCTACCCCCAATTGTAGAAAGGCAAGAATTCTGCTTATGATATATCTCCGAGCATGCCAACCCTTGGATTCACACCAGGAAACATAAGCCCTCCACACTCTATAATATATAGTTCTGGAAGCTGGCTTCCTTGCATTAATCCAGGTAGAGATAACTGACCCGGAAAGCCCACGTTTCTTCAGAATGTGTGTTTCAATAGCCAAGCCGTTAAATTTAGAGACCGTAAGGTAGGATGGAATATCGGTCCCTGTGAGAGCAGATCTGGCCGTAGTGGGAGGGGACCATGGACCCTCCACTGCCATATTTACGATTTCTGCATACCATGACCTTCTGGGCCATGCTGGTGCTACCAGAATTACCGGCTTTCTTTCCAGGTTGATCCTGCAAAGAAGTTGAGGCAGCAACTGAATAGGGGGAAATGCATAGATCAGTGAGAACTGATCCCACGGGGTCACCAACGCATCCATTCCACATGCGAGTGGATCCCTTGTTCTGGCCACAAAGTTGACTAACTTCATGTTGAATAATCTGGACGCTAGAAGATCTATGTCCGGAGTCCCCCATCTTTGGCAAACAGTCCAAAAAATGTCGGGTGAAGAGACCATTCCCCCTGGAATAACTTCTGGTGACTCAAGTAGTCCGCCTGCAAATTCTCTACTCCCGGAATGAAGACTGCCGATAGGCACGGAACATTCCTTTCTGTCCAAGTTAGAATATGGTTCACCTCTCTCTGCGCTGAGAGACTCTTGGTGCCCGCTTGGTGATTGATATAGGCCACAGCTGTGGCATTGTCGGATTGGATCCTGACAGGACAATCCCGTAACCTGAAAGTCCAGGCCTTCAGAGCCAGACGCACTGCCCAAATCTCTAGGATATTGATGGGCAAGATTCCTTTGGCTCTTGACCACTGTCCCTGGACAGTTGTCTTTTCTAATACTGCTCCCCAGCCTGAAAGGCTGGCATCTGTCGTTACCACTTTCCAGATGACTGGTCTGAAGGATTTTCCTTTCAGCAGATTCTGGGTTAGTAACCACCAACTGAGGCTTTGGGACACTCTTGGGGACAGTCGCATTGGCAAGTTTAAAGCTTGAATTGTTTTGTTCCAAGTAGAGAGGATACTGTTTTGCAACAGTCTTGAATGGAACTGGGCATAGGGAACTGCTTCGAATGAAGCCACCATCTTTCCTAGCAACCTCATGCAGAGGCGAATGGAGGAATCCTTTTGACCTGACCATCCGCACCAGCTCTCTTATGGAGTTGATTTTTGCCTGAGGCAAGAATGGGCTTTTCTGGGCTGCGTCTATGATCAGACTCAGGTACTCCAGCCTTTTTATCGGTTTTATGGAAGATTTCTCTAGGTTGAGAATCCAACTCAAACTTTCCAGGTAATTGGTTGTAATGCGCACGCTTTGCTCCAAACGAGCCACCGACTGGTCTATTAGCAATAGGTCGTCTAAGTACGCCAAGACTGTTATGACCTATGCCCTTTAACCTGATCGCCCCTGACAACATCAATGTGTGATGAAATGCATAGGAAAGAGCTTGAGACTGACGCGACTGTATGCCGGGATGCGCCAGCCATCTTGTTGGCAGAATTAACCAGGAGCTTTATGTTTGTATCAAACAGCAAAGTGACCATCTTTTATATGGAAATGTGAGTGCAATATTCTCTTGTAACAATCATTAAACCTGTATTAGAACTACTACACCATGAGGATTCTTCCTTTATATTTTATGGGATGATATTTTGTGTGAATCTAATGGTGTGACCATTGGGAACGGTGTGTGGAGATTGGGATACCTGTGTCCATCCTGTTTTATCTGCCGTGCCTGATCGAGTGTGGACGATCGTGAACGGGACTGTTTATTCCATCTGCTCATTTGACCCTTGTGATAAGGGTCCAAAGAGGAGGGTAAGAGGCAGTGTGTTTGGGTGCCGGTGGTGGTAATCTTCCCTCTCTCACTCTTCAAATATATCTCATGAAGTGTTCGGTTACTATTGATATCTGAAGACCGAAGGGTCTAAGGACTTTTATTTTGAGCGCTGCACCTCTTTTATATATATATATATATATATATATATATATATATATATATAAAAATGTTGCACTAACTCACGGTGGAGCTGCTGGTTTAAAGCGGCCTGTTACCGTCACCTTTGTTACCTCAATTTCACCAGAACTGGGTCTAGGGTCCCGTTGAGTTTAATACCAGACAGTGTAGACACCAGACACTTGAGTAACTTTTCCAATGCTTTAATAAAAAGTAACTGAAGGAAGTAGCAGGAAAGAGGTAGAAGAAGAGTTGCAGGGAAGTTCAAATACCTTTTCTTGATGTAGCATTATGAATTGGAATCTTGTAGATGAATGTACGCTACTTTTATGCCGCGTACACACGGTCGTACTTTTCGTCTACAAAAGTCAGACAGCCTGTCCGACAGACTTCCGGCAGACTTTCGGCGGACTTGCGGCATACTTTCTAACGAACGGACTTGCCTACACACGATCACACAAAAGTCCGTCGAATTCTTACGTGATGACGTACACCGGACTAAAATAAGGAAGTTCCTAGCCAGTAGCCAATAGGTGCCCTAGCGTGGCTTTTTGTCCGTCGGACTAGCACACAGACGAGCGGATTTCGGGGTCCGTCGTAGTTACGAAGTAAAGATTTGAAGCATGTTTCAAATCTAAAGTACGTCGGATTTGAGGCTAAAAAAGTACGTTGAAAGTCCGGAGAAGCCCACACACGATCGGATTACCAGCCAGCTTTAGTCCGTCAGCGTCCGTTGGACTTTTGTAGACGAAAAGTACGACCGTGTGTACGCGGCATTAGAGTTGAATCTTTGCCCGCCCGGATAGGTTTCTCTCACTAACCTAGCAACCGACACGCAGCACGAACAAAAGTCTCTGCCACAGATTGAATGGAATAGAAACCCGTACGATCCTCTACCACAGGATGTAATGGTTTACGATGGACAGCAAACACACCACTAGAACCTTTAAGCCGACCCGGCAGTACTATGCGTCCTCCAACTGAGTCACCAGGCCCCTCTCCAGACCAGCACTCTGCATGATCCTTCCATGATGGGTCCTCCCCTGGGATCTTCTCAGTTGTCCACCTTCTTCCCATAGGACAGACAGCTCAGGACCATTCCCTCGCCGCTGTGGTAGGCCCCAGACAGGCTTCTGGGCCCACCCACACGCTGCAGCAACTTGGTCCTCCCGGTCGGAGGACCACGCGGTAGTACTCCTAGCACATACCTGTCGGCCAGCAGGTGGAACGAAAAAGCCCCTAAAACATGGCGTCTGTCCCATAAATACCCTCCCCAGAATGCAACTCAGAGGACCACCTCCACCGAGTTATCTCCAGGACAGAAGAGCACCCATACACTTCAGCGCATTGCCTTTCCAACACCGACCCATGGCGACAACGACACCCACAGGCACAGTGTGAAACTACATGCAACACAGCCAACTGGAACAGAGGCTAAATCTGACTATGTATAAAACAGATAACCCACTAAATTTACCTATAAGCGGTAGATGAAAATCTACCAGCACTATATATATATATATATATATATATATATATATATATATATATATATATATATATATATATATATATATATATATATATATATATATATATATATACACAGTGGCTTGCGAAAGTATTCGGCCCCCTTGAACTTTTCAACCTTTTGCCACATTTCAGGCTTCAAACATAAAGATATAAAATTTTAATTTTTGTGAAGAATCACCAACAAATGGGACACAATTGTGAAGTGGAACGAAATCTATTGGATATTTTAAACTTTTTTAGCAATTAAAAAACTGAAAAGTGGTGCGTGCAAAATTATTGGGCCCCTTTACTTTCAGTGCAGAAAACTCACTCCAGAAGTTCAGCGAGGATCTCTGAATGATCCAATGTTGTCCTAAATGACTGATAGTGATAAATAGAATCCACCTGTGTGTAATCAAGTCTCTGTATAAATGCACCTGCTCTGTGATAGTCTCAGGGTTCTGTTGAAAGCGCAGAGAGCATCATGAAGACCAAGGAACACACCAGGCAGGTCCGTAATACTGTTGTGGAGAAGTTTAAAGCCGGATTTGGATACAAAAAGATTTCCCAAGCTTTAAACATCCCAAGGAGCACTGTGCAAGCGATCATTTTGAAATGGAAGGAGTATCAGACCACTGCAAATCTACCAAGACCTGGCTGTCCCTCTAAACTTTCAGCTCAGACAAGGAGAAGACTGATCAGAGATGCAGCCAAGAGGCCCATGATCACTCTGGATGAACTGCAGAGAACTACAGCTGAGGTGGGAGAGTCTGTCCATAGGACAACAATCAGTCGTACACTGCACAAATCTGGCCTTTATGGAAGAGTGGCAAGAAGAAAGCCATTTCTCAAAGATATCCATAAAAAGTCTCGTCTAAAGTTTGCCACAAGCCACCTGGGAGACACACCAAACATGCGGAAGAAGGTGCTCTGGTCCGATGAAACCAAAATCGAACTTTTTGGCCACAATGCAAAACGATATGTTTGGCGTAAAAGCAACACAGCTCATCACACTCAACACACCAACCCCACTGTCAAACATGGTGGTGGCAGCATCATGGTTTGGGCCTGCTTTTCTTCAGCAGGGACAGGGAAGATGGTTAAAATTGAGGGAAAGATGGATGCAGCCAAATACAGGACCATTCTGGATGAAAACCTGTTGGAGTCTGCAAAAGACCTGAAACTGGGACGGAGATTTATCAGACAATGATCCCAAACATACAGCAAAATCTACAAAGGAATGGTTCACAAATAAACGTATCCAGGTGTTAGAATTGCCAAGTCAAAGTCCAGACCTGAATCCAATCGAGAATCTGTGGAAAGAGCTGAAAACTGCTGTTCACAAACGCTCTCCATCCAACCTCACTGAGCTCGAGCGGTTTTGCAAGGAAGAATGGGCAAGAATTTCAGTCTCTCGATGTGCAAAACTGATAGAGACATACCCCAAGCGACTTGCAGCTGTAATTGCAGCAAAAGGTGGCTCTACAAAGTATTAACGCAAGGGGCCGAATAATTTTGCACGCCCCACTTTTCATTTTTTTATTAGTTAAAGTTTCAAAAATCCAAAAGATTTCGTTCCACTTCACAATTGTGTCCCACTTGTTGGTGATTCTTCACAAAAAATAAACATTTTATATCTTTATGTTTGAAGCCTGAAATGTGGCAAAAGGTTGAAAAGTTCAAGGGGGCCGAATACTTTCGTAAGCCACTGTATATATATATATTTTCTCAGGAACTCATCCATGTGGATCCCCAAAAATATCTTTAAAAGTATATAGTGGTTAGTCTCTGCCTATTTGTGGAGGGGAAAGAATATTAGGATCAAACTCCAAGGGCATCAGCAACCGTGGAAACAGGGGGCTGGCGGTCCCTAATTTCTCTCAGTATTTCCTGGCAGGCCAGTTAATCTTTGCCCACAGGTGGTTGACCATCGCAGAGGCTAATGCGGCATCAGCATTGGAGGCAGCCATAGTTGGTTCCTATGAGGCATTGGCATATTTGTTGTTTTGGGGAGGTCCCCATACTCTCTAACAGCATCCATGTGTGCTACTGTCAGGGAGTGGGGGGGGGGGGGGATTTCCCCTTGCACACCATTGTGGAGGAACCCACAGTTACCTAATTTCTTATAATTATCCGAATCCTATTACGTGGACCAAGTTCGGTGTTAAAAAGGTTGGTGATATAGTGTGCAATGGAGTACTCCTCCAATTTGATGTCATGAAATCTACTTATCACTTACTTAACTCAGATCTGTTTTGAAACTTGCAATTTCGCCATGCCTACAATGCCCAATTTGTATCCGCTGTAATCAATCAAATGTGATGATACCTTAGCTAAGGCTTTGTCTACTATATACAAACAATTGCGTATAGATACCAGAAAGGTCATAACGCCTTGTAGAAATGCCTGGGTGGCGGACTTTTCTCAGCTGGATGGGGATGATCTCTGGGAGACCTTTTCTCATACAGTACAAATTTTTACATAGAATACACTGTACTCACTACCGCCAGATTAGCTATGATCTTTCCTACTCAATCATCCAGTGGAGCACTTCTACCAGGCAAGATTTTATTTACATATTTTGGGAATGCACAGCTCTAACAGTTTTGGTGGGAAGTTACACAATGTATTCAAGAAGGTACAACACTTTTTGTCAGGCCATCTATTGAAATATGTCTTTTGGGATTGGTAGACTCCTTGGCCTTGAAAACGGTGATCCGTACTCTGCTAACCTTCCTGCTGTACTATGCCAGGAAGCTTATTATTATCTCATGGATAAACCAGAAGCCCCTGCTGTTCTTGCCTAGGAAGCACTCGTTAATAAGGCTCTACTGTTTTACAAGGCAACATATACTAGCAGAGGAGTGCTCTTATATGTTTGAGAAGGTATGAGGTGTATGGGTTAACAATATGTCTACAGTGTCAAGCATAGATGACTGTTTTCATGCTCCTAAAGTTTGCAGTATATCAAGCATATAGTAGTGCTTTAGATTGGTGATCTGGGACTGTATACTAGGATACTCTGTGTGGGGATGATCTATAAACTGTTCAAGTGACGTGTGGATATTCTTTGTCTCATGTATGTAAATCATAGGGTATGGGAGCCGGCAGATTGCAATACTGATATGATTTCACACATCCATATTCCACATACAAAAACCAATTCCGCTTTAGATATATTTGAAGTCAAACTGAGCAGTTATAATACTGTATTTATCGGCGTATAACACGCACCCCAAGTTTAAGAGGGAAGTTTAAGGAAAAAACTTACATTTAAATGCCCATCAATGCAGCCTTGTCAGTGTCATTTGCAGCCTTTTCAGTGTCATTTGCAGCCTTGTCGGTGTAGCCTTGTCAGTGCACTTTTCATTGCAGTCTTCCAGTTTAAAAATGGCGCCGGGTCCTCTCGGCGGCACTCGGGTCCTTTCGCAGTCCTGAGCCCGGCTCCGCTCACAGTCACACCCAGTCCCTGTGTTACGTCCATCATAGGGCAGGACTGGGCGTGACTGTGAGCCGAGCCGAGCCGAGCCGAGCCGAGTACACTCGGCTATGTATTTTGGCGGCTCGATCCTCCGCTCACAATCAGCGGGGGATTGGCGTATAACACACACCCACAATTTTCCCCTGATTTTAAGGGGAAAAAAGTGTGTGTTATATGCCGATAAATACGGTAATTAAAGGACAGATATGTATATTCTTGAATAAGCCTGGGTGTAAATGGTCCTTCAAAATGTATACATTTTTGAAGATTCAGGTTCGGTTCACATTGTTGCGATGCGGGAAACCTTGCGAACCCAGTGCGGGTTCCCACACCTGACTCACAGGCAGTTCACACTGCCTTTTGCGAACCGCTGGGAGTGTCAATACAAAGTTAATGACACCCCCAGATTGGATCGCATCGGATCAATTCTGGTGCGGACCAAAAAAAGGTTCCTGCACGACTCCAATCTGTATGGCTGAACTCGCATCGCACAGACATCGCATGTGATTTGCACAGCAGTGCTGCCTGACATCGCACCAATGTGAACCCAGCCTCACACAACTTTAACGCAGGAGTCATACATTTGTTCAATTGGAGCCAATTAGAAAAAAAGTGTGAAATCTGAATGTAAGTTTTATGAAAGTTCCTCAGTTGATAAGCTAAGTTTTCCAGTTGCTAAAAGGGTAGAATTTCCATCCAAAGGTTTGAGAGCACAGTATGGCTTTGAGATGCCCATCAATACAGAAAGAATGTAAAGGAAAAAAAAAAAGTAAAATGCATTAAATGAAGAGATTAGAAATATGAAACTGAAACTAAAACCACCCCACTAATTTAATGAAGTGAATGAAGACTTATAGCCACACAGCAGCACCGCACTTACCTGTTAACCACAGACAGAACACCGGTATCCACACAGTGTTGGAAGCACCCATCTTGGGTGATGTCTTAGGTGGGATATCCGGAGTGCTGCACAATTTCAGAGGGTAAGCCCAATGTGATCAGGAAGTGATAAAGGGAAGCAAGTCACCACAACAGAGAGTGGTTGCTCAGCTAAAGCAGAAATAGATTTCAGAGTACACATTCAACTAAAAGATATGAGTGATAGACTAGGGATTAAGACATAATTCAGGACAAAAGTGGACCTTTCAGTAACTTTAAAAATCTGTATAAATAAAACAGTATCTTTTTTTTTCAAGAAAGCTCCACTTTTTACCATTACAAAGCAGGCCTTGAGCTCTGGTCCAGTGACTTTGCCTAGGCTGTGATTAGTCTGCTGCAGGCAGAAGGAAGCATTTGCTTAGTTTTCCTCACTGATCAGAATGCAACATTGTAACTGCAGCAAATCACAAGACGAGAGGCTGCAGCAAGAGCTGATCTGTTTCAGGCATTTGTGAACACAGCCAAGAGCTATACAAGCACCAAGAATTATCTGACTGTGATTTTTCTGAGCTGGCATCTCAGTCCATGAAGTAAATGGTGAACCTGGACAATACCTGAACAAAGATGGGACCATCTTTCTGGAGAGAAGAGCAGAATAAGACATTGTCAGGGGGTGTACTGTGATCTTTCAAAGTGTTACACTTACACACTGGAATTCATAAAGACTGGCGCAGAGATTTTGCGAAACTGTCTCTCAAAAGTGGTGCAGCATGTGCCAAATTTGTGTACCCATCTAAAACGTGTACTTGACGCATAAAGTGCCACTTTTAGTAACCACACAAGACACTGTTACAAAATCTGTCTGCGTCATTTTCTCTCTGTACACCAAGAGAGTTGGTCTTAATTAGCTCCACTTTCGTAAGATACGAACTGTCAGTGTTTTCCTTTTTTTTTTTTTTGCAAGAGAAGCACAGAGCATTATAATTTTTTTTTTTTTTTTTTTTAATTTGGCACATTGAATGTGCCACAATGTAAAAGTAGCACATTTTAGAACTACTGTCAGAACCAAAAGTGTTGCAGATACTTCATGAATTTGGCGCAATATGTTAGCAAAGGGATTAATGCCAGAAAAGTGTTGCAGCAGCTTTATTGAATTCCCCCCATAGTGTTTTGCTAGATATTTCATAAATTATGGCCAGAGGACAAAAGAAAATGCCATTTTAAAGTATTTTTACTTATCAGGTGCATTAAAATGTGCATATGAAACTTTTGTATTCTCATTCCCAGCCAACAGATGGGGCTATAAACCATCACCTGTTTAACTGTCTTTATTAGCAACTGTTTTTTTTTCCAGAGCTGACTAACACAAGCTGAAATTGACATTGTACACACAAAACTCCATAATTCGGATGAGTGAATTAGCCCTCTGCCTTCCCCTCCCAACCTGTCCTGTTCAAATTGCAACATACAGAGTGTCAAATCAGAGAGAAAAAGTCTGAAGGCATAAAGATTCAGATTGTGCTGTGCTTTAGAAAACTCATCAGGTTTTGTGAATCCTGAGTAATGACCATCGAGTGTCATTCAACCCAAGACTGTGGGCATCTAGTGGTGGAAAGCAATAACTTAGGCTGGCCATACACTATACAATTTTCTGATTCAATTTCCTTTAGATTTACCTTCAACTATGTAGTGCAAGGGCCTGTCTGATTGCATACAAATTGAAAGGGTTTAGGTTTGACCTCATATTATATGGTTTTGGTAAATCTAAAGGAAAGTTGAACAGGAAAATTGCATAGTGTATGGCCAGCTTTAGTGTCTGCATCACAAGAGGTTGTAAGTATTGTAGCCAGCAGAGAGACAAAGCAGCACTCATCTGAGTGTAGTATGATTAGTAAAGTTCATCATTTATTGCAATTAACCACTTGACCACTGGGCACTTAAACCCCCTTCCTAACCAGATCAATTTTCAGCTTTCGGTGCTCTCACATTTTGAATGACAATTACTCAGTCATGCAACACTATAACCATATGAAATTTTTGTCCTTTTTTCCCACAAATAGAGCTTTCTTTTGGTGGTATTTAATCACCGCTGGGTTTTTTTATTGTTTGCGCTATAAAAGAAAAAAGACTGAAAATTCTGTAAAAAAATGCATTTTTCTTTGTTTCTGTTATAAAATTTTGCAAATTAGTAATTTTTCTTCATACATTTTGGCCAAAATTTATACTGCTACATATCTTTGGTAAAAATAACCCAAACCGGTGTAGATTATTTGGTCTTTGTGAAGGTTATAGAGTCCACAGGCTATGGTGCCAATCTCTGAAAATTGATCACACCTGAAGTACTGACAGCCTATCTAATTTCTTGAGACCCTAACATGCCAGGAAAGTACAAATACCCCCCAAATGACCCCTTTTTGGAAAGTAGACATTCAAAAGGTATTTAGAAAGGGGCATGGTGAGTTTTTTGAAGTTGTCATTTTTTCCCACAATTCTTTGCAAAATCAAGATTTTTTTTTTCTTTTTTCACAAAATTGTCATATTAACAGGTTATTTGTCACACACAGCATATGCATACCACAAATTACACCCCAAAACACATTCTGCTATTCTTCCCGATACCACATGTGTGAGACTTTTACACAGCGTGGCCACATAGAGAGGCCCAACATGCAGGGAGCGCTATCAGGTGTTCTGGAGCATAAATTACTCATCTAATTTCCTGACTACCTCTTATGTCGCGTACACACGTTCGGAAATTCGGCCAGCAAAAGACCGATTGAGAGCTTTTGGTCGGAAATTGCAACCGTGTGTATGCTCCATCGGACTTTTGCTGGCGGAATTCCAGCCAGCACAAGATTATCCAGCGGCTGCACAGCCATTGGCAGGTGATCGACTGTGATCCTTTCACAGCCGATCACTAAATGTAAACAGAGCGGTAACTAGCTGTTACCAGCTCTTCTCTCCTCACACACAGTTTCCAGTGTGGGGAAAGAAGAGCCAGGAGCAGTGAGTTACCGATCTGTGTCTGTATTGTACAGCACAAGCACAACACTTGTCCCATCGCCCCCCCATTGTCATCTGTCACCCAACAGTCACCCCATAAAGTGCACCTGTCACATAAGAGACTACCATCAGTGACCGTCACCTGTCACCATCACCCATCAGTGACCGTCACCTGTCACCCATCAGTGACCGTCAATTGTCACCGTTACCCATCAGTGACCGCCACCTGTCACCGTCACCCATCAGTGACCGTTACCTGTCACCCACCACCCGTCACCCATCAGTGACCGTCAGCGTTGCACCCGTCACCATGCCCTGTCACCCATCAGTGACAGTCAGCCATCACCCATCAGTGACTGTCAGCCATCACCCGTCAGTGACCATCAGCCAACACCCGTCACCCGTCAGTGGTGCACCCATCAGTGACCGTGGCCTGTTACCCGTCAGTGACCGTCACCGTTCGTGGCCTGTCACCCGTCAGTGACCATCGCCTGTCACACCGTCATCACCTATCAGTGAACGTCACCTGCCACCCATCGCACAGCCCATCAGTGAACGTCACCTGCCACCTGTCACACAGCCATCAGCGTCATGTCCAAAAGATTTAATACTAGTGTGGAGGCGTTCCAGATCCTCTCCATGACTGATGAGAGCAGCGGGGAGTTCTCATCAGATTCCAATTCTGATTCCGAATCAAATTTGGCATTTGAACCGGGGTCCCCCCTAAAAGGGCATGGCACTCTGGAAACCAGGCAGCTGCCAGCAACCAGGATTATATTCTCAGGCCCAGTACCAGCGCTGCCGCCAACGATAGGCCCCAGGGACAAATGCCCAGGCCCAGTACCAGTGCTGCCACATCACGCCTGAGTACCAGCCCAGGAAATTCAAATCCCCCCCAACTACTGGAGTGTCACGTCCCCCAAGAGCCAGGGCCTCTACATACATGCCAGATGGTCTTGCCAACCCAACATGGCTGCCTTTCGACTCGGGATCACCAATTATTCCCCCTCACAGTACAGCCAGGTGTGCAGGCCAACACCCAAAATTTCACAGCGATTGATTTTTTTTATCTGTTTTTGCCCGACACTTTGCTGCAATTCATTGTGGACCAGACAAATTTATATGCCCAGCAGTATATTGCCAACAACCCCCAATCATATGCCCGTCCGTTTGAGTGGAGAGATCTGAATTTGGAGGAGTTCAAATTGTTTATGGGCCTCACCATAAACATGGGGATTACAAAAAAAAAAATGAAGGACATGCCTATTGGTCCACCAACCCCATCCACCACATGCCCATTTATTCTGCCGTAATGTCCAGGTCCCGATACGAGATGATAATGCACTTTCTTCATTTTAGTGACAATACCCAGTGCCCTCCCCGCAATCATCCAAATTACGACAAGTTACATAAAATTTGCCCACTGATAAATTTCTTTTCCCAACAATTTGCAGAACTCTATGTCCCCGATCAGAATATATGTGTCGATGAGTCCCTGGTACCCTTTTCAGGCTGGCTAGGAATAAAGCTATATTCCTAGCAAAAGGACCAGATACGGAGTAAAATTTTACAAGCTCTGTGAGAGCCACAGGATAGCTGTATGCTTTCCGCATATATGAAGGAAGAGATTCCCAGCTCCAGTCCCCTGTGTCCCCGGCTTACATGGGCACAACTGGAAAGATTGTATGGGACCTGGCATACCCACTTCTGAACAAAGGATATCACATATACCTTGAAAACTTCTACAGCAGCCTTCCCCTTTTCAAACACTTAAAAATTGCAAAAACCCTGGCCTGCGGAACCTCCAGAAAGAATAGGAAGGGCTTCCCACAATCTCTAGCGAACTAAAAGCTGCAAAGGGAGGAAAGAGCAACATTGAGATGCGAAGTGCTGGCCTTGAGGTGGAAGGATAAAAAAGGACGTGCACATGATGTCCACCATCCATGACGACACTACAATTGAGGTTCACAATAGACAAGGTCCCATTGAAAAGCCAACATGTGTCCAAGATTATAATCTCTACATGTGGGGGTGGATTTCAATGATCAAATGATTCAGCCCTATTTGTCAATAAGGAGGTCCTGATTCTGGTACAGGAAGGTAGCAATTTATCTCATCCATTTGGCCATTTATAATTCCTACGTAGTCTACACCAAATCCACAGAAAGCCCCGCCCCCTTCCTACAATTAATAGAAGTTGTCACGTCCCTCATCTATCAACAAGATAAACCTTCGCTCTGATGCGGTTAGCCGACTTCATGAGTGCCACTTCCCCTTTCACATTCCACCATCTGAAGCAGGCCGAAGATGGCAAAAAAAAAATGTCATGTGTGCAGCAAAAGAGGATTTCAAAAAGATACCAGCTACCATTGTCCCCAGTGTCCCTCCCAACCTGGCCTTTGCATTGGTGAATGCCTCCAACTTTATCATACAACCCTAAAATATTAGCCCATATTTTCAACCATTTCCATCATCTGTGCTGACGATTTTCCATGCTTCCCCAAATAACCATGCCACTGCCTTCCATGTGAACTGACCCTGGCCTGTTTTTGACTATGCCTCTTCCTACCGTTTGGACTGGTTCCACGTGAACTGACCCTGGCCTGTTTTGTGACTATGCCTCTGTCCACAGTTTGGTCTGCTTCCACGTGAGCTGACCCTGTCCTTTTTTTATCAACTACGCTACTGCCTACCACTTGGACTGCTTGCATGTGAACTGACCCTGGCCTGTTTTATGGACTATGCTTTTGCCTACCGCTTGGACTGATCTGTTGCCCTGCTATTGTAGTACACAGGGGTCTCACATATGTGGGGGGCTCTAGAATTGTTTTTCCGGATGGAGAAAACAATTCTTTTCTGTTTTCTCCCAGTTTCAGAGTTTCCGGATTAGGGTCTGGAGTCCGGAGGCTTCATAGAGATTTGGGTGGCTCGAAGCCTCTACCCCTGTGCACAGGTCTTACCTGATTGCGGCCCTCAGCCCGCGCTGCTGACATACTGCCAGCATGCCTCTGCCTGCCGCATTTAGGGACCACACTGCTACCTGGACTATGCAAATAATTAGCGGTAGCAAGAGGCAGTATGTTTATGAAGGGCTGGAGAGCGGTACAATAATAAGTGTCTGCAGGTAACAGTGTACCAGGACTATTATGGCTGTGCTGGCTGTCTCTGCCTGGACAATTTCTATGGCTTGTGCTGTGCTGACAATATCCTTGTGCTGACTATAGACAATATTCCTGCCTGCTGCCTGGATAATTACTATTGCTGTCGCTAAGCACATCCCTGCCTGCTGCCTGGACCGGTGCTCTCCTCTGTGGATATTACTAAAAGCACAGTTTTTCCCTTTCCGCAATATAATTTATTTTGGATTGTAATTGTTGGTATGTACGTGCTATGTGTTAGAAATATGAAGGGCCTTCAAAAATGATCGGTTGCCAGGAACGCCTGATGGTACTATTTGGATGGTGGGCCTCTGTATGTGGCCAGGCTGTGTAAAAGGATCACACATGTGGTATCACCATACTCAGAGTAGCAGAAAGTATTTTGGGGTGTCATTTTTGCTATGTTTGGGAAATACCTTATAAATGGACAAATTTGTGTAAAAAAAAATGCATTTTCATTTTTCTTCCACATTTTCCAAAAACTTCTGGAAAAAAATGAACCGTTCAAAAGACTCATTATGCCTCATAGATTATACATTGGGGTGTTTGCTTTCCAAAATTAGGTAATTTTGGGGGAAATTCCATTGTCCTGGTGCTGCAGGGCCTTCAAAATTGTAATGAGTGGTTGAGAAATGAGATGTGTCATTTATGCTCGTAGATCGCCTGATGGTGCTACTTCAATGTTGGGCCCTTGTATGTGGCCAGGCTGTGTAAAAGTCTCACACATGTGGTATCGCCATACTCGGGAAGAGTAGCAGAATGTATTTTGGGGTGTAATTTGTTGTATGCGTATGCTCTGTGAGAGAAATAACCTGTTAATATGACAATTTTGTAAAAAAAAATAAATCTTCATTTTGCAAGGAATTGTGGGAAAAAAAATCACAACTTAAAAAAACTCCCCATGCTACTTAGCTAATACCTTGAAATGTCTACTTTCTAAAAAGAGGTAATTTGGTTTTTTTTTTGTACTTTCCTGACTTGTTAGAGTCTCAAGAAATGAGTACATCAGGTGTGATCAGTTTTCAGTGATTGGCACCATAGTTTGTAGACTCTATAACTTTCACAAAGACCAACTAATTTAAACTAATTTGGGTTATTTTTACCAAAGATACGTGGCAGTATAAATTTCGGCCAAAATTTATGAAGAAAAATTACTAATTAGCAAAATTTTATGACAGAAACAAAGAAAAAGGCATTTTTTTCACAAAATGTACGGTCTTTTTAATTTATAGCACAAAAAATAAAAAACCCACTAGTGATTAAATACCACCAAAAGAAAGCTCTATTTGTGTGAAAAAAAAGGACGGAAATTTCATATGGGTACAGTGTTGCATGACTGAGTAAATGTCATTCAAAGTGTGAGAGCGCTAAAAGCTGAAAATTCGTCTGGGCAGGAAGGGGGTGTAAGTGCCCTGTATTGAGGTGGTTAAATGATGAACTTTACCAATCATACTACACTCAGATGAGCGCTGCTGTGTCTCCCTGCTTTTTTGTTCACTGAGCTACTTCCTCCCTCTCAGCTGGCTGCACTGAGGGTAGAATCAGCAAACCCATTTTAACCCTTTACTATTGAACGCTATAATTACTTTTTCCCCCATATACATTTTTTTAGGTCATTTTTTTTCTTATGCATGAATCATTCATTCTTATGGTCATGGTTTTAAACATTTTTATATCTCCTGTTCCTTTTTTGCCCCTTGCCATTGGCTCCCATATTTTAAGCCATCAGTGTTTTTTTTTTTTAAATAATCCATAGCCCCACTTTTTTATCTGCCCACCACTTGCACGTATGTTCAAATTTTCTCCAAGGTTGCGGCCAGTTGCATTGTGCATGTGCGGCAGTTACAGCCAGGTTACAATGACTTCAGCAGCCATGTGACGTGTTTTGTCCACATAGAGAAAGCTAGTAAAATATGAAAACAAGTGTGGCGCCAGAGGACAAAGAAAGTGAAGACAAATAAAAATAACACAAATAACATGGGAAAGGTGAATTTTGGCTTTATTCTGATAATTATATTTACAAACTCTATGCAGTCTCTGGTGACGGGGCTCAATGCATTTGTTATATTTAGGCATAATATCTAGAATGTACAAAATGGTTAAAGCTAAACTTCAGCCTTACCTTCAGTCTCGCACCGCTTGCATTAGGAATGGGGGTTCCAAAAGGAGCACGGAGGGGCAGGGTGTTGTGAGGTTTTCAGAAAGCTGTACAGGGCATAGAAAAATCAGAGAAGGCAAAATATAGGATTAAAGTTCAGCTTTACCGCGGAACTAAACTCACAAAAATACTCACCTTCTCATTGCAGTGATATGATGGTTAATCCCTCACTAGCCACTGTCATCGTCTTCTCGGCTACTTTCAGATGGCAAGTTTTCAGTCTCTTGATTGGCTGGTTTAAGAATGATGTTGTCCTGCGCATGCGCACAGGAGTCCATCATTCTGGGCACAGCTGAATGTGCCAGGAATGCACACTGAGATGCACATGCACAGCTCAGTGTGCATTGAACAGAAAACTGCACACAAAGGCAGGTAAGGGTTTTTTTTTTCCCAAAAGAGACATAGCATGTCTCTTCTGCAATAAAGAGCTGCCTGTTTACAGATTTTTAGTAGTTATGTTTAGTTCCACTTTAAGGCCTACAAAGAAAGAAGACAAGAAACATATGTGTAGCTGCCATCACCTTCTTCGTTCTCCTTTTTAGCACCCTCTCTCCTCTTACAGTGACTCCTGCATCTCTTCTCAAGATGCCAAGTGGGAAGTAGTGACAAGCTTCATGCTCTGCTTATAGATTGCACGCACACTCTGCGTCTCATCAAGATAGAGGCCTCCCCAAAATAAAACAGCTGTGGTAACTTTCCGTATGCCTAGTGGCTATGCAGGAATTACTGCACCAGGCACTGATTGTTGATGCACCATCCCACAAGGGCAGAAAACAGGTATGTCTTTTTGTTGTGGATAAAGCAGGGAAGGGTTAGTCTCTATCAAGTTATTTCTTTTTGTCTGTATTCTACTAAAAGCTTTCCCTTCACTTCCTACCCTGGAGATGCAACAGGAAGTGGGCAGAATTCCCATCTTAGACAGCTGACAAAGAAAGAGGTGTCAGGTCACAAATAGAACATTTTCCCTCACTAATTGTTCTGATGATAACTCAGAATTTTTGGATTACCTATAATTTTCAGTCCTGGTAACAATGGTCACAAGGACAACCAGAAGACTGAATCTCTCCAGTGGAGAGACAGACTGCAATACAAAACTTGACAAAGGGTCTTATTCTTTCCTACTCTATCCTAAAATAAAATAAGATTATCTTTTCATAAAACTTAAAGGCCTGGTTCACACCTATGCATTTTTTAGGGCATTTTCAGTTTTGCAGAAACACACCACAGTCCATTTAACATGGTTTCCTATGGATGTAGTTACCATCTGTGCATTTTATGGAAGGGGCCAGGGACTTTTTTTTTTTGGTTTTTGGTTCCATAGACTTCAATGGATGAAAATCATGTATTGAAAAATGCAAAATGCATGAATGTGAATCAGGCCTAATGGAAGACAGAGCAGAATACAGTTGTGAGCACAATCTCTAACAATATAACACACATGAGAGGAGCTATGACAAGTCTAGTGAACAACTGCTGTTGCCCAAAGCAACATACTCCTAAAAATATTATGGAGACACTGAAATCCTTTTAGGGATGAGAGACCCCTCAGAATATAGCTGGCTTATATCCCAGGCTTTGTATAATACACAGCAGGGAGACACTGTCCTATACTTTTAATAGAATAATTTAGTACACATAATAACAAACCTTAGGAAAAAAATATTAAATTTTATTCAGGTTGGCTATATACACACACATTTTAACATTTCATTGCTAACGTAGAAATTGTATAAAACTGATTTACTCTGGAGAAGTGTATAAAATAGATGCGGCAAATATACATCATAGAAAGCACTTGGGCTCCTTGGACACCTACAGTAACTCTAGGACTACATGGCTAATATTGATCTCTTGCTAGCAAGAAATTTCACCATCTGTCAGCAGTCACCTGAACAGGCTAAAAGTACACAGGGGATCTGTAGTAGCTGAATCCAGCTACTTGTTAGCAATCATTCTTACATGACCAAACAATGCTCCATTCATACACAAATGACAGCTACAAGATTCTCCTGCAAGCTACTTGTGTAGCTTACCCCATAAGTAGCCATTTGTCTGCCGATCATTTGCTAGACCTAGGTGATAAATCACTAACAATTTTAGTAGCAAGATATTTGTAGCCTATTCAGGTGACTGCCAGCAAGTGGTTAAATCTCAAGAGATTAAAATTGCCAGTGTAGTTCCTGAGCAAAAAAGACTGCAGTATATACATTGTGCCGTCTCACATAGTTGTGTACTAAAGATGCAAAGCTGTGCAGTTATATCTTGTTTTCATTGGATATTTGCACTGTTACTGGATGTCACTCCACAACGATTGCCATTGTTTTTTTTTTTATACTAGCTAATATGCAACATCATAAATAAAATTAATTGAAAGACAGAGGAAAAGACAAGGGAAAAACATGCAGCAAACAAACAGCCCTCAAATACAGTTAAAAGTACACCTGTACGTCTGAAAATGCTGTCCTGCCTGCCAATTTTACTAATTCAGAATGTGAGTATTCTTGATCTGCTGACTTGTTATGGGTCAGTGAAAGAAAGAAGATGTGAACAAGGCAACATCTGCAGAAAGAGGAGTCGGTGAGGACAACCCCTGTGTTTTTTATTTCCATTTATGAAAAATGATCCAACTCCTAACATAGAGGTTCACTTTAAGTTCTCCTGTGCCTGTACCCATAGAGGAAGGCTGTTCAGTGATTTACATCCATCATGTTAACAGGACAGACAAAATCTGTGAAGTCTGGTGAATGTGTGCTTCCATAGATATCTATGCAGTTAAAGTGATTGTAAAGTTTTTTTTTTTCTCTAAACAAACATGTTATACTTACTTGCTCTGTGCAATGGTATTGACTCCGAAGTTCCTTTTCTGAAGTCCCCCGCCAGCAGTCTAGGCTCCTCCTTTTCTCGGTGCGCCTCCTATGTGGGTGCACCTGTGGGCTCGCTCCCGAGCCAGGCTGTGTGCATCTACTGACACACAAGCCGCTCCCTCCTCACTGAATTTGACTGACAGCAGCAGAAGTCAATTGCTCCCGTCTGTCAGTCCATGTTTGAAGAGGGAGGGAGGAGAGTAGACTGCAGCGGGGCACAGTGCTGGATTGATCCAGAAGTCAGGTAAGTGTTCAGAGGAGGAGAGGCACATCAAGTCCCAAAATGTTTTTTAACCTAATGCAGAGAATGCTTTAAAGTGATATTAAAGGCATTTTTTTAAAAATAACAAACATGTCATACTTACCTGCTCTGTGCAGTGGTTTTGCAGAGCTCCTGCTCTTCTCGGGTGCCACACCGGTGCTCCTGGCCTCTCCCCCCTGCCCCCATAGCTAGCAGCTTGCTTTGGGGGCATCTGAGCTGGCTCGCTCCCAAGCCACTGCTCTGTGTGTCCATTCACACACACAGAGCCGTGGCTTGGCCCCGCCCCATATCTCCTCATTGGTTCATTGGCCAATGGCTCCCACTGCTGTCTCAGCCAGTGAGGAAGGAGAGTCCCCGGAGAGCAGAGGCTGCAGATTGCTGGATCGTGATGGGGCTCAGGTAAGTATTAGGGAGGAGCTGCAGCACACAGAAGGCTTTTTACCGCCATACACAGAATGCATGAAGGTAAAAAACCTTCAGCCTTTACAACCATTTTAAGGTAAAAAAAAACATTTAGCTTTAGAAACACTTTAAATAAGTACCTATGGAACCACCTCTCCCTAAAACCACTTTAACTCTGTATGACTTATTTAAAATCAGTGCTCATCCCTTACACACCCCTCAACTCTTCAGTAAAAGGAAATGAGATGGTCTGTTAGAAAGTAGAAAAGGTAACTTTCTTCTGTCACCTTAAAACTTCAAAGTTTTTACATTTAAAACTTGTCCCTCAATAAAATTAGGCCCCATAAAGCAAAAAACTGTAAGATTAAACAGTTCTGAAAATTTGGTAAGCAAAAGGATTGCCTTTAGCATTCATGTCTCTCAAGTCTCTGCATGGTTTTAGTTCTGATGAATCCCACAAGGCCAAGCAATTTGTGAAACTTCGGCAAGACTTTCAATACCGGTAAGCCCAGGCATTCCTGTTGGTTGTAGTTCAATAGCTGTTGTGCTGAAGTCAATTTATATTTTGTGGGTATGCCAGTTTATGGAATCTGGGGTCTTTCAGTTCCTACTGAGTAGCAATTCTTCTCCACTCTTCAGATGATTCACCGAAAAGAAATTCAGTGATGGACAGTAGCTGGATGTAATGGCTTGACTCTTGCTAATCTGGACAGTCCAAGGCGCAGTGCTTGGTTAGGAGACCGCACAGTCTCTCCAGTCAGCGGGCTTCGTGCAGTTCCCAAAGAAGCTGGCGGCAAAAGGACAAATATGAAAATACTGTGAGAGTGCAAGCAAAACTATGCAACCTTGGACACACAAGACTGTAGCAGTTATTTAGAATTAGGTGACAACCAAAATAGCAATCAACACAAACTCTGAATAACAATAGAACAAACCAAATAAAATAATATAAATACAGCTGGTTGTAAAAAAAAAAAAAAAAAGTGAAATGTAGGAGGGTTAATAAATAAAATGGACAATACTGATGAGAAAAGAAAATATGTCAGTCTGTCTTACTGAACAGTAGGCAAAATAGTTTCAGTAAAACATACAAAAAAAAAAAACACACACACACACAGAAGGCAGGCAGACCCACATGACGCAGCTAATTGCTTGAATACATTAACCTCTTGCGGATGTACCCGTACATTTCTGCCTGCTTACGGGTTTAGGGAGCGCGCGCATCCCTGCCGACACCTGTTGTGATTGTTCATGGCCGGGACCTGCTGATCAGCTGTGTGCAATCACAGCCCAGAGACAATCAACACAGAGCTCTGTACAGAGGGAATGATCTCTGTTTCTCTTTCCTGCATCCCGCAATTCAATTATATAAAAAAAAAAAAAATTCCAATATATGTACCATAGTTTGTAGACGCTATAACGTTCATGCAAACCAATCAATATACACTTGTTGGGATTTTTTTTACCAAAGACATGTAGCAGAATACATTTTGGCAAAATTTATGAAGAAATTTGATTTAAAAAAACTTTTTTTTTTTTTTTTTTTATTGGATTGGTTTTATAGCAGAACATAAAACAATTTTGTTCTTTTTAGTCTTTTGTTGTTTATGCTGCAAAAAATATAAAACCCTGTGGTGATCAAATACCAACAAAAGAAAGCTCTATTTGTGTGAAAAAAAATTATATCAATTTTGTTTGGGTATAGCGTTGCATGACCAAACAATTACCAGTTAAAGTGGCGCAGAGATAAATAGCAAAAAATGGCCTGATCATGAAAGGGGTAAAACCTTCCAGAGCCGACATGGTTAATAATGGCAGATTATACCCACTTACAAAAACCCTTGTATGTGAATCTGACAACTGTACATAAACATGCCATAGAGGCTAGGAGTCTGCAGCAATTGTCCTCCTCTCTGCTACCTTTGTCATGACTCTTGCCTGGCCATGAGCTAAGACTGCTGAAGCCACCTACTTATCAGCCTTACATCCATGAGTTTTAAAGAAGCAATATTTCTTTAAAATAAAATTATTCAGAGGACTGTGTCAGTTTCTTCTTGTTTTTTCTTAATGTAAAAAAAAAAAAAAAAAAAAAAAAGAATAATAATAATAGTACAAGTGATAATATTGAAGCCATTGGATTACCATGACAGTCAAGAAACTAGCATTTTCAGAAGGAGCATGGTATTGTAATTAAGGGGGGGGGGGGAATCAGTGCTTACCTGGAGGACTCCATGCTGGTCTTTTCATTCCTACAGAAGGGCTGCTGTGTCCAGCTGTATTTTTGAGCCCCGAGGATGGGGCAGCTGTCTGCTTGGCTGGCATTGGCTTTATTCTAATGGACACAGGGGCAGGAGATGGATTTGCTGTGTATAAGGAGGTTGAAAATTATTTTTTTTATGTTACTTACATATATAAAACACACATATGATTATTCTACAGACATTGGGTTTGATTTACTAAAAGCAAATATGCTGTTCAATTTGCAAGGGAAATTGCATGTTGCAAGGGAATTGGCCCCAAAGCTAAGTGAATGAGGTGAAGCTCTGCCGACTTCCATCAATCATGTGCCAGTGAAAATCATTTTTTTACATTTCCTTGCACGTGATTGGGTATTCTTTGCAAAGTGAAACTTCACCATATTTACTAAGCTCTGGGGCAAACTCCCTTGCAAAATGCAACTTCCCTCGCAAAGCGAACAGCCTATTTGCCTTTACAAATCAACCCCATTACATTTAGGGCCTGTGTCTGCAGGATTTTGATGGCAAAAGAAGTGATTCTTTCCCCAAAAAAGTCAATAGAAATGCAAAAGAAGCTTGAAGCAGCTTAGGGGGTCTACTGTAGGTCATTTACCTGTCAATGAACTGTTAGGGCTCGTTCACAACAAACGTGCATGAAAACTGATGGGAAATCCACGCAGATTTTACCTGCAGACATGAGTTTACATCAGTTTTCATGCGCATCAGTTATGTGCCTTGTTCACACCACAGTGCTAATGTCATGCCAGTTTTCTTTCCGCACAGAAAACAGCATAGCCGTTGCAAATTCCTGCACAAAAAAAAAAAATTTGCATGTGATACCCGTGTTGTGATGTGAACAGGGCACATAGAGAACAATTGTTTTTTTTTGTGCCCTTGCAGAAACCGTGCAGAAAAACTGACGTCTCTGCACATGGTATGAACAAAGCCTTAATGATCTTAAGGCCTCATACACACTGGACATTTTTACAGCTGCTGTGTTTGGCTTCAGGCATTTTTTTCTGCAGACAGCAAATTCCCCAACATGTTATCCTATGTGTCCATGCATAATACTGTGTCCAATACGGTCAGAGTTTTTCGGCAGGGGCGTTTTGTGGCTTGAAAAAAAAAAAACAGAACTAGTGTGTTTAAAGAGTAGTTTTTCAGCTGTAAAGATGCTCTAACTCTGATAAAAGCTGAAAAACACGGCTATTCAGCACTTATCAGCCTTCTTGAGCCATAAGCTTTTGTGGGAGTATAGTTTTGCTAAAAAAAAAAAAAAAAAAAAAAAAAAATGCTGAAAAACGGTACTGCAAAATGCTTAAAACTTCCTATCTACAGCTAACACAACTGGCATTTTTATAATGTACAGTGTGCATGAGGCCTAAAAGTGTGTCAAGCCGATGTCAAATGCAAGTAGAATGCAATCTGCTTTGCCACAAGCCGTAAGCACAACACAGGCCTTTCTACTAGAACATACACTCTTCATGCAGGTAATGTTTCTAGTAGCTGAGTATTTTTAACGGCAGGATGCAACATAAAATCCCAAAAGATACATGCAGATGTGTGAAGCTTCAGACTGTTATTTTTGTAAAAAGATACCAGAGAAATTATCTAAATATGGTTTCTTACAGACTGTCTTGGACAGTGTGGAATTTTCTTTCTTTGCGCTCTTGGGTTTTGAACATTTGCTTGCTGCTGTCTTTTTAGACTTCTTATCTGCAAACTCCTCATCTCCACTACTGCTTTCATTTTCAGAGTCATCACCTGAAATAAGGTAGCAGATAAGGTAAACAATAGTTAAACCCAAAATAATATATTGCAGCTAGATGTGGTGTTTGCATTAGTTTTCTTTTCAGGCTTTTTTTCCACCTGATGATCCTGCCAGTAATATACTTCCGGTCCTAGGGTAACAATACTCACTCATCATACTGTATCTATGGAGGAGCAGCGTTGTCACCCCAGGATAGGACTATAGAACACGTCCTTCTTTTCTCCATAACATAGAGGAGAGGTGTTCTGTAGTAGTTCACAGTGATAACTGAGAATAATAAAACTGATAAGAATGCAGCACACAGGAAATTCTCAGCTCCCAAGATTTCTGGCAACACCGACCGTTGTTTTTTTTTTAAAACTTGAACAGATAAAAAATTCTCGATGGTTTGAACAGACCAAAAGGGAGCAAATACGAGAAGTTCATAGTTAAAGTGGATGTAAACCCTCTCCCATACTCAGTGAAGTGAACAGCCTCCGATAATCTCCTTACATAAGTTTTACATCCATATCTGCCGTCTTCAGCTTTCTACGTTCTTTAGAAAGTGCACATCATGTTATAAATCTTCCTCTTGCTTCAGCAATGGGTGCGGAGTCTAGACAAACACTGTGTGAGAGCTGATTGGAAAGGCAACCCCCCCCCCCCCCCCCTTTCCACATAGGCATGAAACATGCAGAGCTGCAGTCTGAATAGATAAGCTCTGCGCTTATCTATCTCTAAGTTCCCTCCCTGACACAAATTTCCAGCTGCTTTTATCTCCTTTGTAAGAGAACTTGTCAGAATTTATCATGCTGATAACAGTGGAAAAGAGCAGCAGCAGAAAGACCTGGCACTTAGGGCTTTGGAGAGAGATAAGTAAATACTACAGATATACAGTATGTGCCCAGGTCAGATTTCCTAAATGGGGTTTACAACCACTTTAAGGTTGACATTAGGGTTTTCCCGATGCAACTTTTTTTTTTTAGGACCGAGTACAAGTACTGATACTTTTTTCAAGTACTTGCTGATACCGATTACCGATACTTTTTTTAATGTCATGTGACAGTTTTCAAAGCGCACGACAGATTAGGTGGCACTGATTAAGCAGCACTGATGGCTGGCACTGATGGGCGGAACTTATGGGCATTGGGCACTTATAGGTGGCATTTATGGGCACTAATGGGCAGGCACTGAAATGCCATGAGAGGAAAGGCTGCCTGCGACGCCCATCCTGGTATTCCTGCACTCGGCTGCATAAAAGCAGCAGCGGTCATCTTGTTACACCCAGCCCGAACTATATGGGCTGGGTGTAACAAGATGTCTGCTGCTGGCTCACTGTGGCCGAATGCAGGGTGTACCAAGATGGGTGTCGGGATATCCAAACGCTGATGTGGACACGGAGCGCCACTTCCATTGTTCCGCCCGCAGACTTCCGGTTACCCAATCTCTCCAAGGTATCGGATCAGGCATCGGGAGCATTTGCGTGAGTACAAGTACTTGCGCAAATGCTCGGTATCGGTCCTGATACTAGTATCGGTACAACCCTAGTTGACATACAATTTAGCCACAACTTATCTAGTTTTAGAAGCAGTCATACATTAAATCAGGTAGCTTTTAAAAATACACAAGGACAAAGCTTGAAGATAAATACATCCACTGTATGTCATGGTCTTTTGGCTACTTACACTCTTTATGCATAAACGTTGCCCACGGGGACAAGTCTAGCACAACTACATTGTGTACATAACTTTTGTGATTGTATTAAATGGCTCTACACATTCTCTCTATCTAATGGCGTGGTCGCCAGGGGTGGGGCCAAGTCCTGTTGTCTGTGTCAATAGACGCAGCAGCAGGACACCGGAGCGTGCCCGCATGGGTGTCCCGAGGAAGAGCGCTTCTCCGATGGGGCACTCGAGAAGAGGAGGAGCCAGAAGCGCCGCTGAGGGACCCCAGAAGAGGAGGATCGGGGCCACTCTGTGCAAAACCAACTGCATAGAGGTGGTAAGTATGACATGTTTGCGTTTTTTTTTTTTGGTTTTTAAAACCAAAAACCTTTACAACCCCTTTAAGACCTGATTTCAAGAGAAATGTAAGGACTGAAACAGTCTTTTGAGATTCGGTCCAATGCGCATGTTAGAGCAACTCATGCCATTCATTCATCAAAATGCACAGTGACACACTACCGTACTTTGTGGTCTGCTGCCATGAAAAAAACGCTGCATGTTATGATCCATTCCTGTGCACTGGAATTTCATGAACATTTGGATCTTCCATACGAACATGAAGTCTGCCAGTCACCAAATATGACAACAAAATACAACACAGTCACATACAGTATATGCTACACAGAGATGTGAGACTTCAGATTTACACTCATATTTTGTGATGAAGTGATTTGAGGAAGATCACAATCTCCATACCTTTTCTCTTGGCCTTTGGAGTGTTTTTTCCCTTCTTCTCATTCTTGGCCTTTGGAACTTTGCCTGCTCCTGCTTTTTCGGATTTCTTGACTTCAAATTCTTCATCATCGCCACTGTAACTCTCATCGCTCTCTGAGTCCCCATCTGAAAAAGCAGAGGTGACCGGTAAGCTTTACCAAGGGATAGCACTTTATTCTTCTGAGAAGTTATTCAGTCAGTTAAAGTATTCATATATTATTATTTGCATCTAAATTAGCAACTTACATCCCTGCTCCAGCCAAAACCTTTTTCGACAGAGCAGGGAAGATGTAAAAACTTGACTACAGCTCAAAGAATATGTAAACCCAACATTTCATATTCCTTATATGTGGCTACTATAGTGTGTACTTGTGTTTAAAAATTATCTTGTTCTCTTTATATTGCTTCCTTTGTGTGAAATAACTTCTGTTTCTGCTAGTCCCCCTGCTTTCCTTTCTCAAACTGACCACACTAGGCACGAGAGCACAGCATGGGCAGTCTTCTAGCTGTGCTGGGAGTTAATCCAATTATCAGAATTGTGCTGACATGACATGGGAAGATCAATGTACTGCTATTTCTCCTCCTTGAGCTTCTTATACAGCTGAGAACAGAGGGAATGTGATCACTTTAAAAAAAGCGGGGGAGAGTTATTTATAATGTTTTTATATCTATACACAAATATTTTGCCTTTCATTTCCATTTTAAACCTAATGGATAACCCCAACATTTCATATTCCTGATATTTGGTTCTCGTCGCATTTCTTTTTTTGTGTGGAATACCTGGTGATCCTACCAGTCCCCCTTCCCAATGCTAGGCATGGAAGCACATCCAACCCAGTATAGTCAGTTTTCTTCTTTGCATTCTAGTTGAGAGCACAGCCTGCCTGTAATCGAATGGTCAGATATCTGCTGACATGCCCCCCCTGCAGAGCTCTTTACTGGGAAGGTCCGTGTGCTGCTGTTTCTTTACCTCCTGCTGACATGCCCCCTTGCACAGCTCTTCAGTGGGAGATCAGTATATTGCTGTCCCTGCAGTCTCCACCCCAAGCTCGCTAAGCCCCTTATGCAGCTGAGAACAGCGGTCATGAGGTCACTTATAAAAGAAAAAAAGATAATAAATATATTATATATATTTTTTTTTTCTCACTTTGTATTTTTATTTTAAATTTAATGGGTTGACTCACAAGATAAGGGTTCACATACTTTAATATAAAAAAGAAAAAAAAAAAAAAAAAAAAGACTTGCCCTGCTCATGTTAAAATAATAAATGCAGATCTCACTGTAATTCTCACCCTATACCTTGCGCTGTCCCCACAGGCTCACTATTCTGGAGTCCAGAATTGTTCCTCTTGTGTGTTAAATAACATAACGTGTCATTCAACTCACTTTGTGTGGGATCAGGGGATCAAGGACTTATAAGAGAACAGTGCAGACATTATGTAACGCTGCTCTCTTCAGAATTCAGAAGCTGCCCACTGCCAGAAAAAAAAAAACCATGACATCACACGGCTGGACTGGAGTATACAAAAAAAACCTTTGGGCTATAAATTTATATTAATAATTTCAGTGTCTAAAAAGGCCTAATTGCACCGCTCAGGAAAAATAAAGTTCCCAAAACATGAATGTAGAAAGTATAATAATATTTATGATGTAAGTCTATGTACATAAAAGAAGCCACTTAAGCTTCTTAAATAAGACATAAATATACACGCAAGTAAAAAAAAAAAAAAAAAAAAAGTCCTTAGTCCATATAGACAAAGTTCCAATACTGAAAGCAGCGCTCCAATTAAATTTTAATTGGAGCGCTGCTTTGAGTGTTGGAACTTTGTCTATATGGACTAAGGACTTTTTTACTGACGCGTATATACATTTATAAATCTTCTAGTTCCCCAACTGTCATTCTGACCCACTAGCTTGAAAGTTTTTTTAAGTCAAGGATCCAAAACAAGCATTACAAGCAAAAGTTTCATGCTTTAATCAAATTGATGATTGACTGATGTGAAGCCAATTCACTAGGAGCTTCAACATGTCACCTTGTATATTTTGTGTGTATGACCGACAGCTTAAAGCTATACTAAAAATCCGAAGCAAAAGTAGAAATGCGACTTACAAACTGCAGCGTCTGGCTTAAATTCATCTGCATCCTCTTCACTGCTGCTGTCATCTTTCAGGAGTTTTCTCTGCTCTGCGATTGCCTTAGATGCAGCTTGCCTGCGACTTCTGCCATTTACTGCCTCTTCATTGCTCTCTGTGATCTCTTCAAGACCTATGGAGTATAGTGGGGGAAAAAAAAAAAGTATTCTTCACTTACTGTAAAATCCTTTTCCTTGAGTACATTGTGGGACACAGGATGAGTATTCAGGCACATTGCATTATGTTGCTGCCTTTAGATTGATCACTGGCAAACAAAGCTGTAAGGACAGTCCACTCCCATCATGCCTCAGTTTTGTTAGCAAGCAAAAGTAGGAATGGATTATACGAAGCAGGGACTTGTGTCCCATAATTTACTCAAAGAAATTCACTGCCAGAGCAGAAAGGGTTAATGCTGTCTGTGACCAGGTTACTTGTAATGCAGCAGGGAGCCCAAGTACTGTCCAGGGGATCACAGAACCGATGGAAGTGCAGAAGAGATGGCTGGAAGGTAACGAGGTCTGTGCTCACTAAAAGAAAAAGGAATGTGAATTGCATAACTAACATAGGGGGGGGGGGCTAGTAGTGCAGAAGGGCTTAGAGTCCGGGCAGCCATGGAAGTTAGGACCTGGACCTGGACTCTGAAGTGGATTCAGCATGATACACCATAGGTGCCTAGGCGAGCGTCTAATGCAGAGTCCAACGCTAGTAGACACATTAAAGACCGGTACCACTTCTTCTCGATAGGGTCTGGGTACAGCTTCCTTGGTATTGCTGAGGATCAGATGAACTGAAAACCTGCAAAATGAACCCATTCTGGCTCTGCAGCTGCTGAAGAAACTTGCTAGATGAAAAAAATAAGAATTAAGAATTTCTTCTATGACACTAGCAAAAAACAGGCATACTGTGAGTGGGGGGCGTTATACTGGGCTGTCCTTACAGTTTTGTTTTGACAGTTTCCAATCTCCTAAAGCCACCATAGCCCAATGTACATGGATACTCATCATGTGTCCTGTAATATGCATTTAAGAAATTAACATTGTTAGGCAATTTCAGTTTAATGATGCACCTTGATCTGCTTCACAATCTCATATGCAGTAAAATGCTTAAGCGTTTGTAAAACTCCAACTTTGTTTTATTTTCTGATAGAGTGGGGAATGGTTGGAGGCATTCTCCTTCGTTTCCAGCCCCATAGAAAAAAGTAGGAAGCAAATGGTAATCTTTGTGAAGTCACAGGTAATATACGCTCTTAGAAATTTGTTAAAAGCGTTTTTTCCCCCATTGAAGGTTTTTCTCCACTATTCCTTTTTCAACTCAAAACTTTGGGATTCCCTAGCACTTTCTGTCCTGGGAACATTGTGAGGCTGAAATGTCCCTCCAGACAGTAACAAATAACGAACACGGTTCCGCAACCTTTCAATCTCCACCCAATACAAAAAAAAATTTTTTTATTTTGCATACACTATAAGTTCCCTACTCCCCCTATATTTGCCCAGTTTTCAGGGAAGAGCAGCGAGGTCATACATATATACAATCTGATACAGCAACATTTCCAGGCATATAATAGCTCCCTATGAATGCATGATATCAAACAGGGAAAAACTGCATCACAGTATGTCAGCCATGGGTTCTGCTGTTGTTTACAAGAGGGCTGTAGAGGAAGGGGAGAACCTTTGTCCTAATAAAGAGAGGACACGGAAGAACATTTCCCAAAATATAATCTTCACAGTGCCTCATGCTATTTGTCCGACAGGTTTTCAAAAAATGATTTGCATTTATGTCTATACAAACACAAAAAGAATTGTATTACCCAGAACACTGACATTGAAAAAGTCACGTGTCGGGTGACGCAACGCGTAGGAGTCAGTGACGTGAAGTATTGAGGCTGGTCAGCAGCTCGTTATGAGCGGTGTGAGGACTCACCGCGCCCCAAGCGGCTGATTGTTTTTCTCCATCCAGGCACTGATTATCCAGGCTTATGTGAGTGTACTTAGTGAAGTGCTGCTATTCTAAAGCAATCGTTTATTGCACAATGATGTCTCTTCTTTTTATTTCATATATTCGCGATATCTGAGAACATCCATCTGGAAGCCCCTCATAACATACAGAAATATTGGGGGATTTTGTGAACAGATCTATCTTTGGCACATATGGGATTCTGCTTAACGATATACATTAGTATAATGCATACTCTCTATAATTAAGAATGGCTATCAACACACAGTTTCAAGTTGGGATTTTTAATCATATGAGAGAATTCTTTGTATTTCTATCAATATTGGATGATATGTATAGCAAATATATATATATTTATCCGATATCACAGGCGGTTGCCTGTGATTTATTTACTCTGTGGAGCATAAGATTATAGCTCAGTAGCTCAGTGGTTATAGTGTTTCTGACCTGACCAGACCCATATTTATTCTAATTATTTAATTATCTTATTATCACTTAGAGGGATTGATTTATTTATAAACTGTGCACGGATTGACTGGAAGGTGGTTAATATCAGCGCAACAAAATATTTTATTTATTACCCAGAACACTGCTGTCCACGCTACAGTTTGAGAAAGACATTTCTGTATCTTTGCCATCAGTGGGAAGGAAGGCAGGAGACACTGCAAAACACACACAAGACAAGCAAACTGAGCCATAGGGATAAACAAGATTGCAACAGCAAAACTATTTAAACTTTTAAAAAAATCTGTCTTACAGATATAATCAAATATTAATCAGGCAGCTGTTTCCAAGCACACCTGTCTGGTCCGGGGGGGGGGGGGGGGGGGGGGGGGAGGAGGAGGAGGAGACCGAGCATACCTGCACTTACCTTTCAGCCTTCTAAAGTGCACCAAGTTAACCTTGAAACCCACAAGATTCTAATTGACACGTTCTGGTATTGAAGGCTGGCTGTCTCTCCTGCAACTTTCTATTACCCAAGAAGGAAGGGGGGGGGGGGGGGGGGGGGGTTGGTCTCAGGCAGACAGAAGAATTCCAGGAAAGAGAAAAGACATCTGTATTTAAAATCTTTTGGCTTTACGATCAATTAAGTGTAACAAGGTGTGTGCTACCTCATGGAGCTCTTTCTTTTGATTACAATTTAATTTTAATAAATGCATATGCATAGCAATATAAATCTATAGTGAAATATATATACTCGCGCTATGTCCTAAACAATAATGTGACCAATCTCCTGCCAGCTACTGATCACGAAGTGTGAAATCACTTATAACTTAATTACCAATATTCACAGCGCATACAGTAAATACATCAGTTAAACCAATCTTGTAAAATATGTGCAGTGAAGAGAAAATATTTCAGTCTAGTATTATAACAAAAAGTCTTAATTGTGATCCATTCAATAAACAACCATCCTCCAATAAAGTGCTCGGTGCTCCAAAATTCATAATAAACGTGCTGAAGTGCTCCAGGTAAACATGCTGTGCAGTGTGGCACACACCCCTCTTGCTCCCCTTACTCACCAGAAAAAATGGACCCTCAGCTTTTCAGTCTGCAGGTCAGAGTCGCTTATATCTGGTGATCGGGGTGCCACAAATTCTTCTCTGTTCTTTTAAATCGCCAATCTGCTGCTTCTATCAGCAGCTCGAATCTCCACCAGGCTCAACAGAAAGAGAGTGTTCTCATAGTGTAGTAACTTTTTAAAAATGTATTGGCACAATTAAAATAACACTTACAGAAAATCAGAACAAACAGGCTAATCTGTGATAGTAGGCTCTCCGGGTTCGCCGCAACTCGACGTGCGTTCCATGGACTGCGGAAGTGACATAGTTGGTTAGGGAACAGGAAATTGCGTCAACGCGTTTCACCCCTCCCAGGGGGCGTCATCAAGGACATTCATTTCTGGTCTCTCAGCTGCTTGATTTATATACCTCCCTCTCGTAACTCAATTGCTTTAGATCACTTCCTATAGGGTGTATTGGCCTAATTCCCAAGTTAACACTAGTCACTTCCTCCACCCAAGGTGACCCATAATCAGGGGTAGATTACAGAATTTCTTTAGGTGTCTTGGCTTCAATCCTGTATTATTACTATCACTTCCTCTACTCACACACAGATAACCAACTATCCATATTCCCAGCATATTGGCAGCAATATAAAAGATATATCTAAAAAGCCTCTAATATATGCAAGGGATTCTAATTCTACATGTATATATAATCAAAAATTAGATTGTGGATTAATAAATCAATTGGAATTGGAATCCCTTGCAGATATTAGACAGAGCGGAAGGCTACAGGCGCGGAAGGCTACAGGCCTGAGAGCATGGGAGGGAGAGAAGAGCTTCACCACTTATTTGACGGCTGAAGAGGGGCACAGCATCCCAGGCGCCTTCTGAAGCCTGGACTCCTCAAACCTCCTCTTCAACAGTGAGGCCCAGAGAACAGGCCGACTGTGGGCCCGGAAGACAAGGACAGGTGGGAGGCACAGGTTGTGAGGGAGCCCCTGGATGGAACAGAGCAGGGAGCTCTCCCGGATCAAGGACAGAGACAGGTACCGGGCACAATTATACACTGACTACCTGCAGACAAAGATTGGGGCAGGGAGGCAGAGCAGGGACTGCAGAATAGGACAGAGCTAGAGTTCTCTGTCTCCTCTCAGCCCCCCTCTTTTTTGGTACCACCCCTCTCTGTCCCCTTCCCGCTCTCTCTGTCCCCTCTTTCTCTTACACTCCTTTCTCTCTGCCCCCCCTCTCTCTCACACCCCTCTCTCTCAGTCACCTTCCCTCTCTGTTCCCCCCTCTCTCTCACACAGCCCCCCTCCTCTCTGTTCCCTCTCTCTCAGCCCCCCTCCCTCTCAGCATCTCTTTCACAACCCCTCTCTCTCCCCCACTGTCCCCCCTCTCTCACACCCACCTCTCTCCCACACACACAACCCCCTCTCCCTCACCCCCCCCCTCTGCAAGGGGGGGTTGTGTGGAAATACCTGGTCTGTCTGATAGAATGGAAATGACAGGAAAAGAGACCTGGTGCTCAAGGCACAGTACAATTCCTCTGGATTTTATAGGCAGACCAGGTAATATGAACTTTATTAGTATACATACAGTAAAATTGCATAAGCAATGAATAAAAAAAAAAAAAAAGTTACAATGTACCCAAATTATACAAAAAAAAAAAGTTACAATGTACTCAAATTAGCTGCCCTAAATGCAATTCTGGGCTAGCATATGCGCATACTGACGATGACGCCTGACAAACAAACAGCAATAGAAGTTGTACTTACAAAAATGATGGAGCAAATCATTAATACAAACAATCAGGGATCTGATGGTTAATGCTCCCGCAGATCGAAGAAGTGGCCATGGTGGACCCAGATGGTGATACAGAGAAGGAGGGCGTGAAGGAGATGAAGCAGAGGGACAGCCACTGTCCCAGCTACAAGGGACATAGGCATAGGAGCGTAGCTCCTGCCAAATTGTGGCCAGCAATCAACCGACTTATTTATTTCAGTTTGGGCACTCTGGCTCAAAAAGGTTCGCCATCACTGCCCTATAGGCAGTGATGTAATTCAATTGAGTCACAAGGGGGAGGTATCTCTCCTCGTGTATAAATCGAGCAGCAAGGAGACTGGAAATTATGTCCTTGATGATGCCCTGTTGGAGGGGCAATTTCCGGTTCCCTAACCAAAGATGTCGCTTCCGCCGTCCCTTGAACGCACGCCGAGTTGCAGCGAACCCAGAAGAGCCCTACTATCACAGATAAGCCCGTTTCCTCTGATACTTTGTAAGTGTTATTTTAAATGACCCAATAAATTTAAAAAAAGTTAATACACAATGAGAACGCTCTCTTTCTGTTGAGCCTGGTGGAGATTTGAGCTGCTGATAGAAGCAACAGATTGGAGATTTATAAGAACAGAGAAGAATTTGTGGCACCCCCATCAACCGGATATAAGCGACTCTGATCCCCAGACTGAAAAGCTGAGGGTCCATTTTTTCTGGTGAGTAAGGGGAGCAAGAGGGGTGTGTGCCACACTGCACAGCATGTTTACCTGGAGCACTTCAGCACTTTTATTATGAATTTTGGAGCACCAAGCACTTTATTGGAGGATGGTTGTTTATTGAATGGATCACAATTAAGACTTTTTGTTATAATACTAGACTGACATATTTTCTCTTCACTGCACATATTTTACAAGATTGGTTTAACTGATGTTTTTACTATGTGCGCTGTGAATGTTGGCAATTAATATAAATCTATAGCTATATAGCTCCCTCCTGTCCTCTTTCCAAATTACAGAATGTTTTGTATTTTATGAATTCATTAAAAAATATGAAGCATTCTGTGAAAGGACAGGAGAAACGAGGAGTAGGCAGTAGTTTTGCTATGTAGGAGAGCTGCATCATTCTTATCGGTGTATGAGCTGTGCCATCAGTGTTCTGCTAAATTGTAAAATGTGAATAAAAGAGAGATCCAGGATGTGGCCTACACCTCACTACATGTAACGAATTAGTAAGCCAGCAGATTCTAAACACGGATATATTTCTTGGCGTTCTTCTTTAAGGAATACACATGAAACCTTCAAGTGTTTGCAACATTTTATCGTAATTAATCTGCGTATAACACACACTTTTTTCCAAATTACTGGATAGTGTACCTCGGAGGGAAACGAGCGCTACAATCACCTGTTTACACGGCTCTAACGTCACACACACAGTCCCGCCTCAGCCACCGGCATTGGTCCAGTGTTCTGTCTATCACAGGAGCTGGTCCAAAGCTGATGGCGGAGGCGGAACTGTGTGTGTGACTGCCAAGTGAGAGTCGAGTAAACAGGAGATGACGGCTCAGCGATTTCCTGCACTGTTCAGGCTGCATTGATAAAAGATGGTGAGGCTGCAGATGAGCACTGAGGCTAAAAATGGGCATTAATCAGGCTGCATTGATGAGCTGGGCTGCAAATGGGCATTGATCAGGCTGCATTGATGAGATGGGCTGCAAATGGGCATTGATCAGGCTGCATTGATGAGATGGGCTGCAGATGGGCATTGCTCAGGCTGCATTGATGGGAGATGAGGAGGCTGCAGATGGGCACTAATCAGGCTGCATCGGTGGGCACTGACCCTTATTTTAATTCAGGGCTTGACAAATTTGCTTGGAATCTAGGAGCCAGCTAAAAAAGTTAGGAGCCAGGTTTTTTTTTTATTTTTTTTTAAACGACCGACAAAGCTTTATTTTCAATATAAAAATTAACCAATCTTAAATTTACACAGAGACGACTAGAACGAATGTGACTGCTTTTATTTCCTGCCATGCAGGGACACAAGACCACCATATTCTCGCTAAGGATCCAATCAGGTCCGCCTGAAAAACTGACAGGCGAACCTGATCAGACAGCCCATGTGAAAGGGGCCAAGCAGGGAGATGACAAATAATAAATTAATTTTAATTGACCACTTACTTCCCGCAGGACGACTATATACGTCCTGTCTTTGAAGAGAAATACCGTTGTTATGGTAGCAGCTACCTACCATAACCCCGGTATCTTCTTCAAGAGCCGGCGGTTCTCTTTCAGATAAAAGTGGTCTCTGCAGCAGATTCGCAGCGAGATCACTTTTATCGGCGGCAGGAGAGGGCCCCCCCTACTGCCGCTCTCCGGTGCCCTTCACCGCTTACCGTGGCCGTCGGTAACGGCGGAGGCGATCCGGATCTGTCCCTGGCCTGACATGGAGACGAGTGAGAGGAAGATGGCCCCCCCGCCCATCTTCAAGTCATTGCAGGGCGGAAGCGACGTCAAATCGTCACTTCCACCCATAGCTCTTGAAGGGACATTTTTTTTTTTTTTTTTTCAAATGACAATTTTTTTTTTTAATGCATTTTAGTGTAAATATGACATCTGAGGTCTTTTTGACCCCAGATGTCATATTTAAGAGGACCTGTCATGCTTTTTTTCTATTACAAGGGATTTTTACATTCCTTGTAATAGGAATAAAAGTGACTTTTTTTTTTTTTTTAAAAGAACAGTGAAAAAATAAAAGTTAAAATAAATAAGAAAAAAAAAAAATTAAATGTGCCCCATCCCTTGTAATAGAAATAAAAGTGACACAATTTTTTTTTTTTTTAAAAACAGTGTAAAAATAAAAAATAAAAAGTAAAATATATAAGAAAAAATAATAATTTTTTTAAATGCGCCCCGTCCTGCCGAGCTCGCTTGCAGAAGCGAACGCATATGTGAGTAGCACCCGCATATGAAAGCGGTGTTCAAACCACACGTGAGGTATCGCCACGATCGTTAGAGCGAGAGCAATAATTCTAGCCCTAGACCTCCTCTGTAACTCAAAACATGCAACCTGTAGAATTTTTTAAACGACGCTTATGGAGATTTTAAAGGGTAAAAGTTTGTCGCCATTCAACGAGCGGATGAAATTTTGAAGCGTGACATGTTGGGAATCAATTTACTCGGCGTAACATTATCTTTCACAATATAAAAAAAATTGGGCTAACTTTACTGTTTTCTTATTTTTTAATTAAAAAAAGTATTTTTTCCCAAAAAAGTGCGCTTGTAAGTCCGCTTCGCAAATACGGTGTGACAGAAAGTATTGCAATGACCGCCATTTTATTCTCTAGGGTGTTAGAATAAAAAATATATATAATGTTTGGGGGTTCTAAGTAAAGGGAAGGAGATGAGCAGGCAGTGAAAACAGGCAGGGGAAGCTCCATTAGCATTGGTGGTTGTCTTGTAATACCAACGGCCACCACCAGAGGGCGCCCGATTGCAGAAGGAACCAGGAACCATAGGACTGCAGTAGGCCGCAAAGCCGGGGCCTCAATTACCGGCGAGGCTCAGCGCGATCGCGGCGGGAGGGGTCGAACGGACACAGGATACCCCAGCTGTGCCGCCCCAGGTCGCTAATTCTAGTCGCAAATGCGACCTGGCGCCCGGGGTTTGTCGAGCCCTGTTTTAATTCAAAGTTGTTTATTTAAAAAATATTTTTTTTTCTGAAACTTCCCTCTTAAAATGAAGGTGCGTGTTATACGCTGGTAAATACGGTATATACAAACACATGTATACACGAATAGCTGGGGATGTACTGATACCAGTTTTTTAAGACCAGGTACGAGTACTGATACTTTTTCTCAAGTACTCACTAATTGCCGATACCTATTTTTAGTGTCATGTGACTTTGTGGCTCGTTCACACCATAGATGCATGAAAGCTGATGGAAAAACTGCACAGATTTTACTTGCAGAGAAATCAGTTTCAAATCAGTTCTCGTGTGTTTTTACAACCTGTTAACATATGTGCGGGCTGGCCGCAGTACGATTTGAAAAAGAGTCCTGTGCGATTTCAGTCCCATTCAGGTGCGATTTGTAATCTCATACACTACAAAATTCGCATTGGACTCGCACCTGAACCTCTGAACAAGAACGCACCGGACCAGGCTTTGAAATTGCACTGCAAGCCAGCCCGCACATATGTGAACCGGGTCTGAAGGCATCGGTTTTAGTATCGGAGCATTTGCACAAGTACTCATGCAAATGCTTAGTATCGGCACCGATACTGATATCCGTACAAAGCTACTAAAAGCAATATCTGTCGGGCCTCTTTTGCACGCAGAACTACAAAAACCAGATAATACATGAAGCCAGTTCTACATTAACGCATAGTAAGCATACCGGTTCTGGGAGTATTTTCATCATTTTCTATAATCGCTGATGTTTTCTGTACAGACAATGCCAAAGCGACTTCCAGATCCCTCTGGTAAATTTTTTCATCCAAAGGCAACCTAAAAGAACGAAAAAAAAAAAAAAAAAAAAGTGTGAGGCTAATGTACAAACGGAATCTAAATAAAAACTGAGCAGGATTCACTTCATTGATACAATGATTTGAAAAGGAAAATGCGGTTTATTTTATTTGCACATCAAACCTACAGTTTGAATGAGGATACTCAACATCTTTAGTACGTTAACCCTTATACCTTGTTTTTTTACTATAAAATGTAAAATAGCAATATCTCTTCCCCTTATTATTATACGCATTTTGATTAGATGCACAGAGATGCACTTAGTGTAAACTAGGCACAGCCTCATCAGCGTTCTGACTGGCACTAAGGCTGGGTTCACACTGGTGCCTTGCGGGAACCACAGCGTTTCCTGTGCCGGTTCCCGCATCACACCTGACTCGCAGGCAGTTTACACTGCTCTCTGCGAACCGCTGTGGGTGTCAATATAAAGTTCACGACAGCCCCAGCTGTGGCTCCCTGATAAACGCAAGTGTCCTGCGATATCCCGGCTGCAGGGCCGATCCTGGGCGGCAGTGGGTTCACAGCCGGGGATGATCGGTGCGGCGGGAGGGACAGCTGTGAGCACCGATCTCCCTGTATAGATTTTTAGCAGTCAGCTGCTTCGCCTCCTCTCCCTCCCGCGGCTGTCGGCTAAAAAGCTACACCGGGTGATCAGTTCTCACAGCTGTCCCTCCCCCTGCACCGATCATTCCCAGCTGTTTCCTGTGTACTCCTCTGGCCCCGTCCTCCTCCTCCGGCCCCCTGTGTGCTCCACCAGCCCCCTGTTCTCCTTCTCCAGCCCCCCTCTGCACCCTACTCCATCCACCCCCCCCCTCGGTGTTCTCCTCCAGCCCCCTGTCCTCCTATTGTACTCCCCCACTTGCCCCGCAGCCGGCTTCCTTCCTCTCCTCTCCCGCCGTCTGCAGGGGACGCGTCAGGTTGGAAAGCGGAGGAAGGGACCTGTAAGTATGTCATTTACCCTCCCCTTCCTTTTCTGAAATGGACACAGTATGCTAACGCTTGCTCCTGTGTCCTGTGAAAACTGAGCAAGTAAACTGTGTGTTACTCAGCTTCAGTTTATGAATGGACAGGAGTCGCTGTCTCCTTCTACTGTCCATTCATCTTCAATGCTGAGAAAGGGACTAAGGAATCTCTGTCCTCAGTCCCTTTCTCTGTCTAAAAGGGGAGATGTCAGGGGTCTGTTTAGACCCCTGATATCTCACCAAAGCCCACCAACAGGGCTGATTAAAAAAATGCAATAAACATTAAAAAAATGTTATTGTAAAAAAAAAATAAAAATAAATATGAAACATTAAATTGTAAAAAAATAAAATAAAATACTACTGACACCACTCCCCCTGCCCTACCAACACGGACCACTGCCCCAACCCCCTCCCCCCAAAAAGCATTGTGAAAGAAAAACATTAAATATTGAAAAAAAATAAATCTATAAAAATAAAAAATTACTGACATCATCCACTGCCTTACTGACACCGTCCACTGCCACATATGCCCACCTCCCACCCCCAGAAGCACTGTGAAAAAAGTATTTAAAAAAAAAAAAATCATAAAAAATAAACAAAAAATTGTACAAAAAATAATAGATAAAAATAATAAAAACAAAAAGCTGACACCGTCCACTGCTCTGCTGACACTGTCTACTACCCCTGTCCCTCCCAATCATTGTGAAAAACAAAAAAAAAATACAAAAATAAAAATTGTAAAAAATCATTTAAAAAAAAAAAAAATTCTGGCACTGTCCATTGCTCTAGTGACACTGTCCACTGCCCCCCCCAAAAAGCATTTTGAAAAAAAACAAAACATAAACAAACTAAAAAACAAAAAATTGTAAAAAAAATAATAAAAATAAAGAACTACTGACACCATCCTGCACATACTACCCACCAATGTACACTCCACACTCACGTGCACATCATAGCCACCTACATACACTCTGCACTTCTCTCCTGCACAAACTACCCAGCTCCATACTCCTCTTCTGTACATAATACCCATTGTCGTACACTCCGCACTGTACATTCCCTAACATGACTGCATTCTGCACTATGCAAGTCATCTCGGACTCTAATTAACCACACCCCATTTAAGCCATGCCCAAAATGTAGCACACTTTAAGCCACGCCCACAAGTAACAATTATTTTCATAATACCGTATATACTCGAGTATAAGTCGTTCCGAGTATAAGTCGAGGCCCTAATTTACCACAAAAAAATGGGAAAAACTTATTGACCCGAGTATAAGATGAGGGTGAGAAATGCACAGCTACTGTAAGTGGAAAAGAGGGTCAACCATTGCTATTTGCAGCATCACTGTGCCCATTTGCATGCCTCACTGTGTCCATTTGCAGCCATAAGTCCCCTGAACTTCAAACTCTGTAGTTAGGGGTTCCTAGATGCCCCCTAGCTGCAGCCAAAATTTGGGGTCTCTGAACCCAAAGGGTCCCCAAATGACATTGCTGCAGATGGACACAGTTGACCGAATTTGGGGCCCCATATCTCGGGGCCACTTAGTGCTAAGAACCCCAAAGTTGGTGTGCAAACCCAGTGGAACTAGCACCATAACATTTCCAAAGCTAGTGTTTCTAGCACTAAGTGGCCCCGAGATACAGGGCCACAAAAATCAGTTCAGAAAATGTCAAGCACTTTTCTGCAGCAGAGAATGACATTTTCCGAACCGGTTTTGGGGCCCCATATCTCAGGGCCACTTGGTGCTAGGAACCCCAACTTTGGATATGTTATGGTACCAGTTCCACTGGGTTTGCACACCAGATTTGGGGTTCCTAGCACCAAGTGGCCCTGAGATATGGGGCCCCAAAGTTGGTTCAGAAAATGTCAAGCACTTTTCTGCAGCAGAGAATGACATTTTCCGAACCGATTTTGGGGCCCCGTATCTCGGGGCCACTTAGTGCTAGGAACTTCAGCTTTGGATATGTTGTGGTACCAGTTTCAGTGGGTTTGCACACCAAATTTGGGGTTCCCAGCACCAAGTGGCCCTGAGATACGGGGCCCCAAAGTTGGTTCGGAAAATGTCAAGCACTTTTCTGCAGCAGAGAATGACATTTTCCGAACCGATTTTGGGGCCCCGTATCTCGGGGCCACTTAGTGCTAGGAACTTCAGCTTTGGATATGTTGTGGTACCAGTTTCAGTGGGTTTGCACACCAAATTTGGGGTTCCCAGCACCAAGTGGCCCTGAGATACGGGGCCCCAAAGTTGGTTCGGAAAATGTTTTTTTTTTGCTGCAGAAAAGTGCTTGACTCGAGTATAAGTCGAGGGGGGCACTTTCAGCACAAAAAAATGTGCTGAAAAATTCGACTTATACTCGAGTATATACAGTAATAATCTTCCTCAACCGCACCTTTAGCGTTACTTACAATTCTACTTCCTCTGCCTTTCTCTGTTGGGGTCCCCCAAGATTCTGTTCTTTGACCTCTCCTATTTTCAATCTACACCTCCTCCCTGGGTCAGCTGATAGCCTTCCAATACCATCTCTACACTGACGACACCCAAATCTATTTCTCTACCCCTCAGCTGACCCCCTCTGTCTCCTCACGTATCACTAATTTACTATCAGATATATCAGTCTGGATGTCACACCACTCCCTCAAAATCAATCTATCCAAAACCAAACTTATAATTTTTCCTCCACCACATGCCCCTCCCCCTGATCTCTCTGTCAAAATCGATGGCACAACTATAAGCCCATCCCTGCATGCCAAGGTCCTAGGTGTAGTTCTGGACTCTGAGCTCTCCTTTCGCCCCCATGTCCAATTGCTGTCCAAATCTTGCCACCTCAACCTCCACAACATCTCCAAAATATGCCCCTTTCTCACCAATGACACAACAAAGCTCTTAATTCACTCCCTGGTCATCTCTCGCCTCGACTACTGCAACTCCCTCCTCATTGGCTTACCTTTACATAGTCTATCTCCCCTTCAATCCATCATGAATGCTGCTGCCAGACTCATCCACCTTACCAATCGCTCTGTGTCTGCTACTCCTCTCTGTCAATCCCTCCACTGGCTTTCGCTCACCCAACAAATTAAATTCAAAATACTAACAACTTACAAAGCCATCCACAACTTTGCCCCCAGCTACATCGCTAGCCTAGTCTCAAAGGATAAACCTAAGCGTTCTTTTCATTCCTCTCAAGACCTCCTGCTCTCTAGCTCCAATGTCACCTCCTCCCATGCTTGCCTCCAGGACTTTTCCAGAGCCTCTCCAAACCTATGGAACTCCTTACCCCAACCTGTCCGATTATCTTCTACTCCATTAGCTTTTAGATGATCCCTGAAAACTTTTCTCTTCTGAGAAGCCTTTTCTACCCACACCTAACAACTGTATTTTCATTTTCTCCATCAGCTCATCCCCCACAGTTATCTTTTGCATCACTTGACCCTCCCTTCTAGATTGTAAGCTCTAATGAGCAGGGTCCTCTGATTTCCCTGTATTGAATTGTATTGTAACTGTACTACCTGCTACTAACTAGGATCTAAAAATAGATGAAAGTGTTTGGACCAGGATCCAAAAATAGAACGAAGATCTAAAAATAGAACTAGGATCTAAAAAAATAGAACAAGGATCTAAAAATAGAACGAGGGTCTAAATATAGATTGAAGATCTAAAAATAGATAAAAAAAATAGAACGAGTGTTTGGACCAGGATCTAAAAATAGAACAAAAGACCTAAAAATAGAACAAAGATCTAAAAATAGAACAAAGATCTAAAAATAGAATTAGGATCTAAAAATAGATCAAATTGTTTGGACCAGGGTCTAAAAATAGAACGAGGATCTAAAAATAGAACGAGGATCTAAAAATAGAACGAGGATCTAAAAATAGAACGAGGATCTAAAAATAGAACAAAGATCTAAAAATAGAACAAAGATCTAAAAATAGACCAAAGATCTAAAAATAGACCAAAGTGTTTGGACCAGGATCTAAAAATAGAACTTGGATCTAAAAATAGAACGAAGATTTAAAAATAGAACGAGGATCTAAAAATAGATCAAAGTGTTTGGACCAGGATCTAAAAATAGAACAAAGATCTAAAAATAGAACAAAGATCTAAAAATAGAACTAGGATCTAAAATTAGAACTAGGATCTAAAATTAAATCAAAGTGTTTGGACCAGGGTCTAAAAATAGAACGAGGATCTAAAAATAGAACTAGGATCTAAAAATAGAACAAGGATCTAAAAATAGAACTAGGATCTAAAATGAAATCAAAGTGTTTGGACCAGGATCTAAAAATAGAACGAAGATCTAAAAATAGAACGAAGATCTAAAAATAGAACGAGGATCTAAAAATAGAACAAGGATCTAAAAATAGAACTAGGATCTAAAAATAGAACTAGGATCTAAAATGAAATCAAAGTGTTTGGACCAGGATCTAAAAATAGAACGAAGATCTAAAAATAGAACAAGGATCTAAAAATAGAACGAGGATCTAAAAATAGAACGAGGATCTAAAAATAGAACGAGGATCTAAAAATAGAACGAGGATCTAAAAATAGAACGAGGATCTAAAAATAGAACAAGGATCTAAAAATAGAACAAGGATTCAAAAATAGAACAAGGATCTAAAAATCGAACAAGGATCTAAAAATAGAACGAAGATCTAAAAATAGAACGAAGATCTAAAAATGGAACGAAGATCTAAAAATGGAACGAAGATCTAAAAATGGAACGAAGATCTAAAAATAGACCAAAGTGTTTGGACCTGGATCTAAAAATAGAACAAGGATCTAAAAATAGAACTTGGATCTAAAAATAGAACGAAGATTTAAAAATAGAATGAGGATCTAAAAATAGATCAAAGTGTTTGGACCAGGATCTAAAAATAGAACGGGGAACTAAAAATAGAACGAAGAACTAAAAATAGAACTAGGATCTAAAAATAGATCAAAGCGTTTGCACCAGGATCTAAAAATAGAATGAGGATCTAAAAATAGATCAAAGTCTTTGGACCAGAGGATCTAAACGAGAACGAGGATCTAAAAATAGATCAAAGTCTTTGGACCAGGATTTAAAAATAGAACGAGGATCTAAAAATAGATCGAACTGTTTGATCTATTTTTAGATCCTGGTCCAAACAGTTGTGAGTAGGGCTACAAATAAAAAATATTTTTATAATCAATTCGTTGGCTGATTACTGTTTATCGAATAAAAACCTAAAAGAAAAGTGTGGTGTGCAATTTACTTAATATGTAAAGTTAAAAGAAAACTCAATATTCTTGAATATTTATATGCAGTGGTAAATATAAATAACCAGCTATATGGGGGAAAAAAAAAAATAAGATACTGTTTTGCAGATTTTCAGACAAGACTGTAATATGTATCCTATATCATATACAGTGCTGATTTCCTAAACAGTGTTCCTGATTTTTTATTTATTTTAATTTTCCAATGTGGCTGAATTAAAACAATTCTGCAAAGAGTACACTGCACAGCGATGTGAAAAACTCATTGCCAGTTTTCGCAAAAGCTTTATTGCAGTTGTTGCCAAGGGTGGCACAACCAGTTATAGGTTTAGGGGGCAATTACTTTTTCACATAGGGCCAGGCGGGTTTGTGCGGCTTATTTACCTTAATAAATCAAATCATCATTAAGAGCCCTTGCACACTGGGGCGGCGTCGGCGGTAAAACGCCGCTATTATTAGCGGCGTTTTACCGTCGGTCTGCGGCCGCTAGCGGGGTGGTTTTACCCCCCGCTAGCGGCCGAGAAAGGGTTAAATACCACCGCAAAGCGCCTCTGCAGAGGCGGTTTGCCGGCGGTATAGCCGCGCCATCCCATTGATTTCAATGGGCAGGAGCGGTAAAGGAGCGGTATACACACCGCTCCTTCACCGCTCCGAAGATGCTGCTGGCAGGACTTTTTTTTACCGTCCTGCCAGCGCATCGCTCCAGTGTGCAAGCCCTCGGGGCTTTCAGACTGGAATGAAAGCAGCGGCACTTTCGGGTTGGTTTGCAGGCACTGCATTTTGTATTTGTTAAGGTTATCTTTATGTAATATTAAAATTTGTTTGATGATCTGAATCATTTATCAGGAAGGGGAAAATACTTTTTCACAGCACTGTAAATTATAAATATACCCAGAAGTAGGATATGCAGGGATATTTTTACTGGGAGTAGACATGAAGGGTGGGTGGGATAAATCTTTTAGATTACAGCAGTAGCATTTTTAAATGCATAATACTAGTAAACATTTACTTTCAATTTAAAGTGGTTGTAAAGGTAGAAGGTTTGTTTATCTTAATGCATTCTATGCATTAAGATAAAAAGCCTTCTGTGTGCAGCAGCCCCCTCAGCACCAGCACCCCCCAACACTTACCAGCGATGTCCACAAGTGTCTCAGCCATCCGATATTATCCTTCCCGATTGGCTGAGACACAGCAGCGGCACCATTGGCTCCCGCTGCTGTCAATAAAAGTCAGTTAGCCAATCAGGGGAGAGAGGCGCGGGGCCAGGTTGGGGCTCCGTGTCTGAATGGACACAGGGAGCTGTGATTCAGCTTGGGTGCCCCCATAGCAAGCGCTTGTTGGGGCGCTGAACAGGAGGGGGGAGCCAGGAGCACAGAAGAGGGATCTGAGAAGAGGAGGATCCGGGCTGCTCTGTGCAAATCCACTGCAACAGAGCAGGTAAGTATAACAGGTTTATTATTTTTATAGGAAAAAAAAAACTAGACTTTACAATCACTTTAATTGTAATGCCTTAGCTTACAGTACTGTGAAAAAACATTTGCCCCTTCCTAATTTTTTTTTTTTTTTTGCATGTTTGTCACATTTAATTATGATTTGGATCAGGTCTCCAAACGTTCTAAACTAAGGGCCAGTTTACTGTCCTTCAGACTTTAGGGGGGGGGGGGGGGGGTGGTCTGTGGGAGTAAACAATGCCCCATCACTGGTTTTAGTGGGGGGGGGGGAAGAGCACCCCATCATAGGTGTCAGTGGGAGGAAGAGCACCCCATCATAGGTGTCAGTGGGAGGAAGAGCACCCCATCATAGGTGTCAGTGGGAGGAAGAGCACCCCATCATAGGTGTCAGTGGGAGGAAGAGCACCCCATCATAGGTGTCAGTGGGAGGAAGAGCACCCCATCATAGGTGTCAGTGGGAGGGATAGCACCCCATCATAGGTGTCAGTGGGAGGGATAGCACCCCATCATAGGTGTCAGTGGGAGGGATAGCACCCCATCATAGGTGTCAGTGGGAGGGATAGCACCCCAGCATAGGTGTCAGTGGGAGGGATAGCACCCCAGCATAGGTGTCAGTGGGAGGGATAGCACCCCATCATAGGTGTCAGTGGGAGGGATAGCACCCCATTATAGGTGTCAGTGGGAGGGATAGCACCCCATCACTGGTGTCAGTGGGAGGGATAGCACCCCATCACTGGTGTCAGTGGGAGGGATAGCACCCCATCACTGGTGTCAGTGGGAGGGATAGCACCCCATCACTGGTGTCAGTGGGAGGGATAGCACCCCATCACTGGTGTCAGTGGGAGGGATAGCACCCCATCACTGGTGTCAGTGGGAGGGATAGCACCCCATCACTGGTGTCAGTGAGAGGGATAGCACCCCATCACTGGTGTCAGTGAGAGGGATAGCACCCCATCACTGGTGTCAGTGAGAGGGATAGCACCCCATCATTGGCTTCAGTGGGAGGAACAGCACCCCATAATTGGTTTCCGTGGAAGGAATAGCACCCAATCATTGGTGTCAGTGGGAGGAATAGTACCCCGTCACTGGTGTCAGTTGTGGATGGAACAGTGGCCCAAGGGCCGGATAGAGGCAAGCAAAGGGCCGCAGTTTGGAGACCATTAATTTAGATCACCAAACAAATTGTAATATTACACAAAGATTACCCTAGTAAATACAAAATTATTTCAATTATGAAGAGAAAAAAACTGTCCAAACCTGCCTGGCCCTACGTGAAAAAGTAATTGCCCCCTAAATTCCCTGCTGCATAACCCAAGTGTGCTTGAGCTTGAGGTCACGAACTGACAGCATTCTCCTTCAGGATTTTCTGGTAGAGCACAGAATTCATGGTTCCATCAATTATGGCAAGTCATCCAGGTCCTGAAGCTAGCTGCAAAGCAGCCCCAGACCATTACACAAGCACCACGTTTGACTGTTGGCATGATGTTCTTTTTATGAAATGCTGTGTTAGTTTTACACCAGATGTAACGGGACGCACACCTTCCAAAAAGTTCAACTTTTGTCTCATCAGTCCCCAGAATATTTAGCCAAAAGTCTTGGGGATAATGAAGATGTTTTTTGGCAAATGTGAGACGAGCCCTTGTGTTCTTTTTGGTCAGCAGTTGCTTTCGCCTTGGAACTCTCCCATGGGTGCCATTTTTGCCCAGCTTCTTTCTTATTGTTGAATCATGAGCACTGACCTTAAAGGGGTTGTGTAAACCCTCAAGGGTTTTCACCTTAATGCATTCTATGCACTAAGGTGAAAAACCTTCTGTAGTGCAGAAGCCCCCCCTTTTATTTACCTGAACCCGATCTTTCCAGCAACGGGGACGAGAAGAGCAGCTCCAGCCGGGACCTCATTGGATAGATTGATAGCAGCAGGAACCATTGGCTCCCGCTGCTGTCAATCAAATCCAGTGACATGGGAGTCGGGGGCGGGGCCAAGTACTGCTGTTTGTGTCAATGGATGCAGCAGCAGGACTCGGGAGCATGCCCGCACAAGTGCCCCCATGGAATGCAGCTCTTCGTGGGGGCACTCAAGAAGAGGAGGAGCCAGGAGCACCGCTGGGGGACCCCAGAAGAGGAGGATTGGAGCCACTCTGTGCAAAACCCTTGCACAGAGGAGGTAAGTATAACATGTTTGTTATTTTAAAAAAAAAACCTTTACAACCCCTTTAATTGAGGCAAGTGAGGCCTGCAGTTCTTTAGGGGTTGTTCTGGGTTCTTTTATGACCTTTTGGATGGGTAATCATTGTGCTCTTGGAGTAATTTTGACAGGCCAGCCACTCCTGGGAAGGTTCACCACTGCTTTCTCCATTTGTGGATAATCGCTTTCACCATAGTTCGCTGGAGACCCAAAGCCTAAAGCCTCGTACATACGCTTAGATTTTCGGACGACTGAACGTCTGTTTTTTTGTGTCATGCTAGACTCATGTCGAAAGTGAAGAGGTTACTCACAATACGAAAATTTTCATACGGCAGAATACAACGTCAGAAGTGACGCATGCGTAGTCTTGCTCTTACGATTTTTTTTGTACAAAAACAGTATTAATGAAACGAAAATCAGACGTTGAGTTCACATCCGACAAAAATGTTATAGTCTGCACATCCAGCTTTTGTCTGATGAAAAAGTGAAAATCGGCTGTTGAAAGCACCGTACTAATGATCCGAAAATCGGCAGACAGCTCGTCGTACGAATTTTTCCATACAATTTTCGTATTGTGTGTACGGGGCCTTTAGAAATGGCTTTGTAACCCTTTCCAGACTGATACATGTCAATTACTTTGCTTCTCAAATGTTCTTGAAATTCTTTAGATCGCGGCATGATGTGTTGCTTTTTGAGATCTTTTAGCATGCATCACTTTGTCAGACAGCTTCTATTTAAGCGATTTCTTGATTTATTAGGTCTAGCAGTAATCAGGCCTGGGTGTGGCAACTGAAATTTGGCTGGTTACAGAAGGTCTTTTACTCTAATGCATAGAATGCATTAAGGCAAAAAACAAAACAAAAAAACAAACCTCTGCCTTTAAAATCACTTTAAAACACTTCATTCTCCTGCCCAGGACTGCATGTCCCATGAGGCATTGCTATTCACATGTGCTCAGGCCCTTATTGACATATATGGATGGTGTACTGAGCTGTATTGTGCTGCACTGTGTATACTGACTTGTATGGATGATGTACTGAGCTATATGTGTGCTGTTATGTTTATACTAAACGTGTGAACAATGTTGCAAAGTTTCAGAACTGTCAGAAAATCTCCTTGTTTGCTGTTCATGTCAATACAGACTAAAGCATCAGATTAGAATGTCAGGAGGTGCCTCCAAGTACGATTTACAACCTAAAAAAACAGACAATTGGCTGTCTGCTGGGTAGCCTGGGGTAAAAGACAAACATAAGATATCCCATAGAAGTGCCTTTCAGTACTGCTGAAATTGTCTACCTGGATGCTGGGACTTCCCCATGATATGTATATGACAAGAACTTACCTTTTACCCTGTGAATTTATAGGGGACGAGGTCTCCTCTGTAGGTTTTTTTGTGGATTTTTCTTTTTTCTCTTTCTTTGTTTCCACCCGAGACTTTTTACTAACAGGTACGGAGCAGGCGAAATCCTCATCTGTTTAAAAAAAAAAAAAAAGTAAATACGTATACACGTATTTCCTGCTTATTACTTTTAGGCAGGATTGATAGCACAGCTACACCTTTTCCCCTCCCACCTTTAATATACACACCACCATTTAAAGGACAGTTTCACCTTAAAGCGTATCTACGGTCAAAATGTAAAGTTGTATATTTATTTCAGCATTGAATTTCAATTATTTCTGGTCTATTCATGTGAATGATCCTGAAGTTTGTAAACTTACTTTGTGTAGATCCCCACACATTTACTCTGCCATCTGAGTAGGCACTATCGTGTCACACATACTAGAGCTGCACGATTCTGCAGTTTTTTCGCTTAGAAGATCACGATTCTGTCAGGATTCTCGGGGTAACATTATCTTTCACATTATACAGAAAAATTGGGCTAACTTTACGGTTTAGTTTTTTTAATTAAAGTGTATTTTTTCCTAGAAAATTGCTTTTGAAAGACCGCTGCGCAAATACAGTGTGACATAAAAATATTGCAACGATCTCCATTTTATTCTCTAGGTTCTCTGCTATAATTTTATATATATATATATATATATATATATATATATATATATAGTCCCGATACCGAGCATTTGCCCGAGTACTTGTACTCGGGCAAATGCTCCGATGCTTCACCCGATACCTGGACAGTCAGGGTGATCGGTGGGGAGGGGGAGTTACAAGCACCGATCACCCTGTATAGATTTCAATAAAGCCTGACAGCCATTTCTCCGCTTCTCTCTCCCCACCCCCCCTTTCAGCTGCTATAGTGAAATCTACACAGCGGTGATCAGTGCTTGTAACTGCCCCCAAAGCTGCACCGATCACCGCTGACTGTCCTGTATCCTCCTTCAGTCCCCCTCTGTTCTGCTGCTGTCCTCCTCCGTGCTGCTGTCCCCCTCCCTTCTCCTCCGTGTCCCCCTCCGTTCTGTCCCCCTTTGTTCTCCTCCGTTTCCCCCTCCATTCTCCTCCGTGTCCCCCTCCATTCTGTCCCCCTCCGTTCTCCTCCTTTCTGTCCCCCTCCGTTCTCCTCCTTTCTGTACCCCTCGATCTTTCAGGATGGAGAGCGGAGATATGAGCCAGTAAATCTAAAAAAATAATAAAAAAAAAATAACTGTAAAAAATAAAATTGTAAAAACAAAAAAAACACTGACACACGTGCCACCATCACATGATATTAAAAAAAAGTATCGGTAATCGGTATCGGCGAGTACTTGGAAAAAAGTATCGGTACTTGTACTCAGTCTTAAAAAAGTGGTATCGGGATAACCCTAATAAATATATATATATAAATATAATGTTTGGGGGTTCTAAGTAATTTTCTAGCAAAAAATACTGATTTTAACTTGTAAACAAGTGTCAAAAAAGGTTTAGTCTTTAAAGCGGAGGTCCGCCCAAAAAAAATAAAAAATAAATAAAAAACCAGCAGCTACACATACTGCAGCTGCTGGCTTTTAATAATAGGACTTACCTGTCCTGGAGTCCAGCGATGTCGTAGCTAATGTTTCCATCACCTGTCGAGTGCTGCCGCGGCTAAACGGTACCTGGCAGTGTAGCATTTCGGCTGCACGCTGGGAAACCTACTGCGACAGGGGAAGGAGGAGAGAGGAGGAGGGAGCCCCAGCCTTGACTTCAATAGCCGCAGCTGAGGCTCCCAGAATTGGGAAAGGTTACCAATTTTGGGTGGAACTCCGCTTTAAGTTAAATTGCCTTCATTTACAGACGGAAGTTCATTCCTTTGATCTAAAAGAACCAAGATAGATACACTGTTTATCTTTATTGCTGTTGATAAACATTTGCTGGCTGAGTTTTTTTCTTCTTTTGACATGAATCAGGGAAACGCTGTATTAAGATCGTGAGGGGGATGGGGGTTGAATCGCGATAATGATTTTTTAATGATTAATCATGCAGCTCTACTTTGTACCATCAGGAACTAAACAATGTAAAAAAAAAATAGTAAGAATCCTACTTTAAGCTTGTTTATTTAGTTCTATCAGAGGAAAAAAGGCAAAGGGCATAGCCAACTTACCATCATTTTCTAGATCTAAAAACTGTGAGTAATCAATTGATTTCTTATTCCTGAGAAAGATTAAAAAAACACATAGCAATCCAGAATTAAAGAGAGTCAACACAGCAAAGATTATCAAATAAGTCTATACAATGAATACATGAAAACCTAACTCCAGTCAAAACTTTTTTTTTCTGGAAAGAGTAAAGGTTAGAATCCCTGTAATGTTTCCAGTACTGTCTGTGTCACCACTGAGATTTTCTCTGATTTCCTGCTTTGTATCACACCTGTTAGCAAGTATGGTAGGGCTTTAGTTGAAGCAAACATACATGGCTCATAATTGTTTATTCCTATGGTTTACATTGTCTGGCTCCTCCTGCCTACCACCCCTTTTTTCTAGTCTGTCCATACTCTCTACCAGCTACTTTGTCCAGCCTGCCCCTCTTGCTTACCATCTTCATTGTCCAGCCTGCTCATCTTGTCTACAATCTCTGCTGCAAAGCCTACCCTTCTTGCCCGCAGCTTTGTTGTCCAAAATGCCCCTCCTGATGAAAGGGAGGATGTCACAAAAACATGTCCTTGCACGGCACTAGATTAAGGTGCGACAACATTCCGCAGGGTGGGATCAAGCCTGACAGCAGCCGGTATCGGTTCTCCTCCTGGATAGAGTTCCCATAAACATCGGGAGGATTTCACTACTCTCCCTGATCAGGACTGAGCGGGACTGACAGGATCCACACTGACAACGACCATGTGCTGTTGAAGGCTTTTCCTTAAGCCTTCCCCTGCTTGTGAGTGCAATGTATTAAGTGTGTTTTAATAAAATGTCACTTTTTCCTTACTGCACTTAAAGGCTTCCCCTGCACCGGTTTATTTCTTTTGTCCAAACCACCCCTCCTGCCAATCATCTCTATTATCCAACCCACCCCTCCCATTCACCAGCTACATTGTCCAGCCTGTGCCTTCTGCCTACCAGCTCCATTGTGTAGCCCGCCTCTCCTGACCACCAGCTTGATTGGAAAAGGCTGGCTAGACAATCAATGTACCCAGGCATCCTGGGGTGCCTTGGCAAAATGGCTAAAAATTGTTCATAAACTGTATACAACAGGAGGATCAAACCTGCCTTTTTGTTACACAAAGCCACACGTCTTCATTGTGCACCATTACAGCCTTCTAGCCACTGGCATCCATACAACCATTGACGTCATTGCTTTGATAAGGAGGACGTCAGGCGCCTGCACATGTCTAGCCTGCTCCTTCTGCCCACCATCTCCAATGTCTAGCCGGCTCCTCCTGCCCACCACCTCCAATGTCTAGCCGGCTCCTCCTGCCCACCACCTCCAATGTCTAGCCGGCTCCTCCTGCCCACCACCTCCAATGTCTAGCCGGCTCCTCCTGCCCACCACCTCCAATGTCTAGCCGGCCCCTCCTGCCCACCACCTCCAATGTCTAGCCGGCTCCTCCTGCCCACCACCTCCAATGTCTAGCCGGCTCCTCCTGCCCACCACCTCCAATGTCTAGCCGGCTCCTCCTGCCCACCACCTCCAATGTCTAGCCGGCTCCTCCTGCCCACCACCTCCAATGTCTAGCCGGCTCCTCCTGCCCACCACCTCCAATGTCTAGCCGGCTCCTCCTGCCCACCACCTCCAATGTCTAGCCGGCTCCTCCTGCCCACCACCTCCAATGTCTAGCCGGCTCCTCCTGCCCACCACCTCCAATGTCTAGCCGGCTCCTCCTGCCCACCACCTCCAATGTCTAGCCGGCTCCTCCTGCCCACCACCTCCAATGTCTAGCCGGCTCCTCCTGCCCACCACCTCCAATGTCTAGCCGGCTCCTCCTGCCCACCACCTCCAATGTCTAGCCGGCTCCTCCTGCCCACCACCTCCAATGTCTAGCCGGCTCCTCCTGCCCACCACCTCCAATGTCTAGCCGGCTCCTCCTGTCCACCACCTCCAATGTCTAGCCGGCTCCTCCTGTCCACCACCTCCAATGTCTAGCCGGCTCCTCCTGTCCACCACCTCCAATGTCTAGCTGACTCCTTCTGCCCACCATCTCCAATGTCTAGCCTGCTCCTTCTGCTAGGGTTGCCACCTCATCCCTTTAAACCCAAACACATATGAATTACACAGGTTCTGTGGCTGAAGGTAGTAATTAAATTCACTTGGTGCCTTATCTGCATTAAATTAGTCACAGAACCTGTGTAATTCATATGCGTTTGGGTTTAAAGGGATGAGGTGGCAACCCTACCTTCTGCCTACCATCTCTGATGTCTAGCCTGCTCCTTCTTCCTACCAGCTTTGCATCCAGCCCACCTTCCTCCGTGCGTTGTACCTCTCTTATTTGGGAATGAACGCACTATCAATACATACACAATTTGTGGGGATATTATATCGTTTTGGCTTTACTGCAGCAAGCAACACGTCACAACACCCAACATACGTGCACACTGCCAGAGAGGGCAGGCGTTGTACTTTCTACAAGCTAGTCCCCTATTTTGTACACTGTCCTGTCAGGTAGGAGTGTGGGGGCTGTACATTACATTGCAGTACTGAGCACACCTAGGTGTATTCACACACTGTACATACTCACAGAAACACTGACCCATACAAAGCTCATTCACTTCCCCATAGGCGAGGAGATGAAACCTGACAGCAACAGCTCTATCCTTCCACATCTCCCATTTTCCTGGATCAGCTCAGCACTCTGGGCAATCACTACCCTCCACCATCACCCACCTGGCAGGCCTGTCCATGGTGTCAGAGTACACCGATCCCTCTCTATCAAATTCAGTCCGCCAACTCAGATCAAAACAACCGCGCAATCCTCGCCCGCTGTACATTCACATCCGCACATTCGCTGGCCTCCGTCACCTTACACATTGAAATGTCTTTCTCTCATTTACTTCTAAATAACTCCAACATCTTAAAAAATAAATAAATGCAAAGTTATTATTTCTATAAGAAAGAGCAGTCCGATCTCTTTATATACTGACTTAACCATAGCAGCAGAGCGCCGAATCTGCAAACTTAGCTCGTCTAATGTCACGTGATGCGGCCGAGCACTGGAGCTTGTCACGTGATTGCTTTGTTATGAGAGCAGCGGAGGAGATTCTGTGGGTTGGCTGTCCGGGAGTAAGGGCGGCTTAATCCTTCTCCATAGAAATGCACGTGATGGGAAACACTCACTGCATCCCAGGAATGAGCTTACCCCACAGATGAGCCCTCTGGTGCTCAAGCCTGCGGTCTTCGATGGCCCCTGTACACTGTGTTGTTTCTCAACCCATTGAAGGAGGAAAATGGCTTGGCTTCTAGTAGTTAACCCCTTCACAGCTAAGGGTAAAACAAATATAAAAGCCTAAGGACAATTTTGCAACTTTGACATGTGTTAGTAAAACCATACAACTAGTTGGTGGATCCCCCTGAGGGTTGCCACCTTTTCTTCGAGCCAAACCCGAACACTTCAGCGGGGCTTGGCATTTTTTTTTGTAGCATACACTATGAGAATGTAAAATACCTGGGACACCTTTGTGTTCCCTAGGGGAGTAGTAATGCAGCACACGCAGCGGGGAACAGTGGGTGTAGCCAATTACATATAGTACAGGTGTGTGTAATGTGCAATATAGTGTATGTAGTGCAGGAGTGTGTAATGTACAATATAGTGCAGGTGTGTGTAATGTACAATATAGTGTATATAGTGCAGGTGTGTGTAATGTGCAATATAGTGTATGTAGTGCAGGAGTGTGTAATGTGCAATATAGTGTATGTAGTGCAGGAGTGTGTAATGTACAATATAGTGTATATTGTACAGGCGTGTGTAATGTACAATATAGTGTATATAGTGCAGGAGTGTGTAATGTACAATATAGTGTATATAGTACAGGCGTGTGTAATGTGCAATATAGTGTATATAGTGTGTGTAATGTACAATATAGTGCAGGTGTGTGTAATGTACAATATAGTGTATATAGTGCAGGTGTGTGTAATGTACAATATGGTGTATATAGTGCAGGTGTGTGTAATGTACAATATAGTGTAGTTAGTGCAGGAGTGTGTAATGTACAATATAGTGTATGTAGTGCAGGCGTGTGTAATGTACAATATAGTGCAGGAGTGTGTAGTGTATGTAGTGCAGGAGTGTGTAATGTACAATATAGTGTATGTAGTGCAGGAGTGTGTAATGTACAATATAGTGTATGTAGTGCAGGCGTGTGTAATGTACAATATAGTGTATATAGTGCAGGAGTGTGTAATGTACAATATAGTGTATGTAGTGCAGGAGTGTGTAATGTACAAAATAGTGGATATAGTGCAGGCGTGTGTAATGTACAATATAGTGGATATAGTGCAGGTGTGTGTAATCCCAGTGTAATTTTTTTTTGGGGTGGGGGGAGGTCTCCTGTTGTAGTATGGGGGGGGGGGGACAGGAGAGAGGAGGGTGGCTGACAGAGAGGAGGGGAGCTGACTGAGGAGGGGGGTCTGACAGAGAGGAGGGGGTCTTACAGAGAGGAGGGGGTCTTACAGAGAGGAGGGGGTCTTACAGAGAGGAGGGGGTCTTACAGAGAGGAGGGGGGCTGACAGAGAGGAGGGGGGCTGACAGAGAGGAGGGGGGGTCTGACAGAGAGAGGAGGGGGGGTCTGACAGAGAGGAGGGGGGGTCTGACAGAGAGGAGGAGGGGTCTGACAGAGAGGAGGAGGGGTCTGACAGAGAGGAGGGGGGGTCTGACAGAGAGGAGGGGGGGTCTGACAGAGAGGAGGGGGGGTCTGACAGAGAGGAGGGGGGGTCTGACAGAGAGGAGGGGGGGTCTGACAGAGAGGAGGGGGGGTCTGACAGAGAGGAGGGGGGGTCTGACAGAGAGGAGGGGGGGTCTGACAGAGAGGAGGGGGTCTGGCAGAGAGGAGGGGGTCTGGCAGAGAGGAGGGGGGCTGGCAGAGAGGAGGGGGCTGACAGAGAGGAAGGGGGCTGACAGAGAGGAAGGGGGCTGACAGAGAGGAAGGGGGCTGACAGAGAGGAAGGGGGCTGACAGAGAGGAAGGGGGCTGACAGAGGAAGTCAGCTGACAAAGAGGAGGGGGGCTGACAGAGGAGGGTGGCTGCGATCATACCTTTGGGTTCCCGTTGTGCGGAGGAGGTCTCAGGCTCCCCAGTCAAATCAATATCTTGTCTCTGTGGAGCAGAAAGAGGGCGAGGCTCCATGAGGCAAGGAGCTCTTACACAGACAAGTGTAGGAGAGGAGCAGGAGCTACACCGACTAGAGACCCCGGCGGTCCGTGATATGGAACAGAGAGGCGCACAGCTGCCACCGGCCACATAGTAAACACAGCGCTATGGGGCGGAGGATGGGACAAGCCAGGACACAGACAGAGGAGCTGGATGTATGTTGTGCCCGGGTTTACAGGGGACAGAAACCCGGGCACAAGTTACCAAACCCGTACTGTCCGGGTCAATCCCGTACGGTTTGGGAAAGTGCAGCGCTAGAAAGTATTTAAATAGTCTGTAAGGCTATTTGATATATTACAACTAGTGATATTTATATCAGTGAATTAGATCTCTAAGTATGTGATACCATATAAAAAATACCATGAAAAGAATAACTATAATAAAATACACAAAAAAATTGTAAACGTGTTGATAGAAGATCCACCACCGCTCATAGTAAAGACTTACCAGAACGATTGGACACAGATGGGCTTATACCCACAGGCTTGTAAAGTGGGGATCCTTAATGGCAACTACCACAGAGGACACAATTCCAGGTGGCCCGGGTGCTTGCAATGATGCGTTTTTAAAGATAGGTCCAGTCAGACATCTCCCTCCACATGGCTCCAGAACACCTACTGTCACTCACACGTCCCCGCACACCGCTGTGGCTAATCGCGGCCGTTTACCATGTGATCGCTCCGTCAAACGACGGAGCGATCACATGTAAACAAACCGGCGTCATGACGACGGTTCCTCTCCTCCCCTCTCTGTATCGATCAGTACAGAGGGGGAGGGATCGGATGGGAGCAGCGCTCTGGACTGGATCTGTAGTGCTCACAGCGCTGCTCTGTGACATGTGCAGTCACATCCATCCATCCCTCCATGCTCAGCCATCTCCCCCATGCTCAGCAATACCCAGCACTACTCTGCAATACTCTGCAATTCCCTGTGCAATACTCTGCAATACCCCGCAATACTCTGCAATACCCCGCAATACTCTGCAATGCCCCGCAATACTCTGCAATACCCCGCAATACCCTGCAATACTCTGCAATGCCCCGCAATACTCTGCAATGCCCCGCAATACTCTGCAATGCTCCGCAATACCCCGCAATACTCTGCAATGCCCTGCAATACTCTGCAATGCCCCGCAATACACTGCAATACCCCGCAATACTCTGCAATGCCCCGCAATACTCTGCAATGCCCCGCAATACTCTGCAATGCCCCGCAATACTCTGCAATGCCCCGCAATACTCTGCAATGCCCCGCAATACACTGCAATACCCCGCAATACTCTGCAATGCCCCGCAATAGCCCGCAATACTCTGCAATACCCCGCAATGCCCCGCAATACCCCACAATACTCTGCAAAACTCGGCAATACCCCGCCATACTCTGTCATACCCAGCCATACTCTGCCATACTCGGTGATACCCAGCCATACTTTACCATGCTCAGCCATACCCAGCCATACTCGGCTATACTCGGCTATACTCGGCTATACTCTGCCATACTCGGCTATACTCTGCCATACTCGGCTATACTCTGCCACACTCGGCTTTACTCTGCCATACTGGGCTGTACTCGGCCTCTGTATGTGGCCAGGCTGTGGAAGTCTCACACATGTGGTATCACCGTACTCAGGAGGAGTAGAAGAATCTATTTTAGGGTGTAATTTTTGGTATGTACATGCTATGTGTTAGAAATATTGTATAAATGGACAACTTTGTGTTTAAAAAAAGAAAAAGTGTTTTAACCACTTCCCGCCCGTCGTCATACGACGTCCTTGACTTTGTGCGGGGATATCTGAATGATGCCTGCAGCTACAGATATCAGCTTTTTCAGCCGGTGATTCCCTACACCATGAGAATGATCATAGCAGCTGTTCCGCTGTTTGATCGTTCTTACGGGAGACGAGAGGGGACGTCCCGCCGCCCTCAGGTGCTTCTACCGACTCATCGCTACGATCGAAGCCAGGATCGTTTTTTTTTTTTTTTTATTATTTCAGGCTCCTCAGCCTAGAGGTGAGATGTGGGGTCTTATTGACCCCATATTTCACTGTAAAGAGGACCTATATGTATTACAAGGATGTTTACATTCCTTGTAATAGGAATAAAAGTGATCAAAAAATTTATTTTTTGGAAAAAAGCGTCAAACTAAAATAAATAAAGTAAAATGAACAATATAAAAAAAAAAAATTCCCCGTGTGCTCGCATGCAGAAGCGAACGCATGCGTAGTCCCGCCCACATATGAAAATGGTGTTCAAACCACACATGTGAGGTATCGCTGTGATCGGTAGAGCAAGAGCAATAATTTTGGCCGTAGACCTCTTCTGTAACTCACAACATGTAACCAGTAAAAAATTTGAAAGCGTCTCCTATGGGGATTTTTAAGTAGCGAAGTTTGGCGCCATTCCACGAGCGTGTGCAATTTTGAAGGGTGACATATTAGGTATCTATTTACTCGGCATAACTTCATCTTTCACATTATGCAAAAACATTGGGCTAACTTTACTGTTTTTTTTTGTTTTTTTTTAAAGCACAAAACTGTTTTTTAAAAAAAAAAACGTTTGAAAAATGGCTGCGCAAATACTGTGCGAGATAAAAAGTTGCAACGACCGCCATTGTATTCTCTAGGGTCTTTGCTAAAAGAAACATATATATATAATGTTTTGGGGTTCTATGTAATTTTCTAGCAAATAAATTATGATTTTTACATAGAGAGAGAAATGTCAGAATTGGCCTGGGTGCTCCAGAATGCCTGAAGGTGCTCCATGCATATTGGGCCTCTGTATGTGGCCACGCTGTGTAAAAGTCTCACACATGTGGTATCACTGTACTCGGGAGTAATAGCAGAATGTGTTTTGGGGTGTAATTTGTGGTATGCATATGCTGTGTGTGAGAAATAACCTGCTAATATGACAATTTTGTGAAAAAAAAAAAAGAAAAAAAAAATCTTGATTTTGCAAAGAATTGTGGGAAAAAATTACAACTTCAAAAAACTCATCATGCATCTTTCTAAATACCTTGGAATTTCTTCTTTCCAAAAAGGGGTCATTTGGGGGGTATTTGTACTTTTCTGGCATGTTAGGGTCTCAAGAAATGAGATAGGCCGTCAGTACTTCAGGTGTGATCAATTTTCAGAGATTGGCACCATAGCTTGTGGACTCTATAACTTTCACAAAGACCAAATAATATACACCGATTTGGGTTTTTTTTTACCAAAGATATGTAGCGGTATAAATTTTGGCCAAAATATATGAAGAAAAAATTACTAATTTGCAAAATTTTATAACAGAAACGAAGAAAAATGCATTTTTTTACAGAATTTTCGGTCTTTTTTCTTTTATAGTGCAAAAAATAAAGAACCCAGCGGTGATTAAATACCACCAAAAGAAAGCTCTATTTGTGTGAAAAAAAGGACAAAAATTTCATTTGGGTACAGTGTTGCATGACTGAGTAATTGTCAAAGTGTGAGAGCACCGAAAGCTGAAAATTGGTCTGGTTATTAAAGTGGGGTTCCACCCAAAAAAACAAAACTACCTGTAAAAATTCTAAAAAACAAAACAAAAAAACATTTGGATATTTTTTTTTTTCACTTACCTCTAAATGCCTGTTGCTAGATGGTCCCTCGTAGTCTGCCTGTCCCTTAGCCTGGGCTGGTGACATCACTTCCTCCTCGGCACAGAAGGGGCTCCGCTCTGCTCCCTCCCTCCTGTCAATCATCTGGGACCCATTACAGGTCCCAGGTGATTGAGCGGCCAATCACGGCACACGGCGCCGCTCGCGCATGCGCAGTGGGTGCCAGGCTGTGAAGCCACAGCCCGGCGCCCACAGTTGAAATGCCGGCGCCGACGAGCGGAGGGGGGAGACGAGCGGGGCTTCGATCCCCCGCACCGCTGGACCCCGGGACAGGTGAGTGTCCAATTAAAAGTCAGCAGCTGCAGTATTTGTAGCTGCTGACTTTTAATTTTTTTTTTTTTGGACGGCCCCCCTGGGTGGAACTCCTCTTTAAGGGGATTTAAGTGCCCAGTGGTCAAGTGGTTAAGTTATAACAGTTTTTTTTTTTCCAAACCCCACTCACTTTGCCTCCTCTACAATAAGCACAAATAAAAACTCAAGTGTGTTTCTTTTAGTGCTACATTTGTGCTTTGTGCTGCTAAAATTTCTGTTCTATCTGTTATCGTTTTTGCGTTATTAATGATTTATCAAAGGTCACCAAAGGTCACTCAGCCCCCAATGCTTATTAATGATTTATTAAAGGTCACCAAAGGCCCTACAACGCTCAACTGACACGAAAATGGTCTTAGTGCTACGTTTGTGCTGTTTTGTGCTGCTAAAATTTCCATTCTATCTTTTATCGTTTTTGCGTAAATGATTTATTAACCACTTGATATCCTTAGACCGTCATATGACGGCCTCGACTTTCCAGGGTTATATCTGAATGATGCCTGAGGCTACAGACATCATTCAGATATCGGCATTTTTCAGCCGGCGATTCCGTACACCATAAGAATGATCATAGCGGCTGTTCCGATCATTCTTACGGGCAGCGAAAGGGGACGTCCCCCCCCCCCCCTCCCGCCGCCCTCCGGTGCTTCTACCGACTCACCTCAGCGATCGGTGAGTCAGAGAGCGGATCCGCCGGCCCCGGATGTTGACCATGGAGATTTCCGGCGGACCAGATGGTCGCCGGAGTCTCTATGATCGTTCGGAGGCCAGGCGCAATGTTATGACGTCACGCCTGGCTTCTGCATTAAAAAAAACAGCGTCGCCTCGGCTGGGAAGCGGTGAGCGTTTTTAATTTTTTTTTTATTTTAGGCTTCCCAGCCTAGTGGTGAGATGTGGGGTCTTATTGACTCCATATCTCAGTGTAAAGAGGTCCTGTCATGCCATATTCCTATTACAAGGGATGTTTACATTCATTGTAAAAGGAATAAAAGTGATCAAAAAAAATTTTTTTTTTAAAAAGTGTCAAAATAAAAATTTTTAAGTAAATTTAACAATTAAAAAAAAAACATTTTTTAAAGCGCCCCTGTCCCGTGTGCTCGCACGCAGAAGCGAACGCATACGTAAGTCCTGCCCACATATGAAAACGGTGTTCAAACCACACATGTGAGGTATCGCCGCGAAGGTTAGAGCGAGAGCAATAATTCTAGCCTTAGACCTCCTCTGTAACTCAAAACATGTAACTAGTAAAAAATTTTAAAGCGTCGCCTATGGGGATTTTTAAGTACCAAAGTTTGGCGCCATTCCACGAGCGTGTGCAATTTTGAAGCGTGACATGTATGTATACCGTGACAGGTATCTATTTACCCAGCGTAACTTCATCTTTCACATTATGCAAAAAAATTTGGCTAACTTTACTGTTTTTTTTTTTTAAAGCATGAAACTTTTTTTTTTTTTCAAAAAAATGCTTTTGAAAAATTGCTGCGCAAATACCGTGCAAGATAAAAAGTTGCAATGACCGCCATTGTATTCTCTAGGGTCTCTGATAAAAAAACATATATAATGTTTGGGGGTTTTATGTAATTTTATAGGAAAGAAATGATGATTTTTTACATGTAGGAGTGAAGTGTCAGAATTGGCCTGGATGTGAAGAGGTTAAAGGTCACCAAAGGTCACTCAGCCTGTACAGGCTTATCCCACGGTCTTTCCCTAATTGGCTGCAGGCTTTTGCCATTATGGCAAGTGTAATTGGGGAGAAGAATCCGGAACACTGTTCGGCGCTCTTCTGTTATCTTGACGTCATCATGGAGGCCTACAGGGTCTACGGGGAATCCGCATCTTTATTAACAAATAAACTTAAATGAACATAAACCGTAAAAAACATTTATTAAACCAAAAACCCATCAGTTACTAATCGCGTTTATCTTTGCAGGAACCACAAACTATCGTATGTTCAAGAATGCGCTGCGGTAACTTTTACTATACTAGGCCTCCAGCCGACATACTGGCTTGGAGATAACCCACTAACCGCAGTGCACCCATTAACCAATTCCAGCTAAACCACGTTACCTGGAATACATCAGAGGGACCTATACCACTGATGGGTCCCGAATCCTTCCTTATCCGAGGTTTCTTCATTCACCAGCAAAGACCAACCTCCGCCACAGCGCACAAGGGGAAGACCTTACCCTTGAGTGCCCCTCCACACCCTCAAAGCTCTCTGAATACCATCCTGCAACCCCAGGACCAGAAATCAATTACCACCACATTGAGGTGTACCCCGTCACCCCAAAGGTATCCCCAAGTATCTGTTTCCAGTTCCAAATGCCAGATAACCAGGCCCCCATTCCTTACTACAAATCTGCCTACCTCGCTGTTGACCTTCCTGCGGGCCTTATTGAGCCGCTCCACTTACCTAGCCAAAAGCCAAGTCGTCTGAGCAATGATGTCGGACCACACGACGAGCTGGAGGGCCATGCGGTGCCGCAGGAAATCAAACTTGACATCACAAATGATGTCCAACATGGACCTCAATCCTAAATCATTGCCGCCGACGAGTAGCACCAGAACGTTTGGCGGTCTATCCAGTAGTGCAAAGCGATGCACTACTGGATAGCACTGGGGCGGCACAGTGGTGTAGTGGTTAGCACTCTCGTCTGGCAGTAAAAAGGGTCGCTTGTTCGAATCCCAACCACGACACTACCTGCCTGGAGTTTGCATGTTCTCCCTGTGCTTGCGTGGGTTTCCTCCATGTACTCCGATTTCCTCCCACACTCCAAAGACATGCTAGTAGGTTAATTGGCTTCTGTCCAAAATTGGCCCTAGTAAATGAATGCGAGTTGGGAACCTTGGATTGTGGGCTCCTTGAGGATCGGGACCAATGTGAGTGTGCGATGTATGTGTGGAGGGCTACGTAAATTGACAGCGCTATATGGGTACCTTAAATAAAAATAGGGATAATTGTAGACACACACTCAGGTTGACTGGATGGACTGGTGTCCTTATTCAACCTTACTAACTATGTAACTATGATGCACTTCCGGCACCATTCTGCTCCACAGCATGCCCGGTACCCCCAACCAGCAAACACAAGCTTCCTGCCTAGAAATGCCTAGTTGCCTACCATTCGGCCTAACGTCTGCTCGCCTGGCCCCCCAAAACACATAGGCGTGGCCCAGTATCCAAACAAGGCCCATCACACCACCTGAAAGAGAAGAAACAACAGCAAGTGGGCGGGGCTTACATTAAATTGAATATCTAATATCTCAGAAACTGAACCGGCACAAAACACTGATTTTTGCGGCACAAATCAGCACAAACGCGGCACAAACGAATAGTATATTTTAATTCAGGTTTTACAAACATGGGGTGTCAACTTCACACAGCTAGTGCCAGCTCATCTGCCACCAGCCGGTTCTGCTGCCACATCCACCTGCTGACTGCTGCCACCACGCAGTCTACTGGACTGATCACAGGCACTCATACCTCGCTGTGCTCCCATGGCTGCTGTCTAACCAGGAGCTCACTAACCAAGTACGTGGCAGGAGGGCGGGGTGGTGTCATCGTCTGCAAAAAACAAATTGCTATTATCTTAAAAATAAAAACAGCACACATTTTTATTTTTATGACATAAAAAGCACAAAGGTAGCACTAACAAATAGTATGTTTGTTTTTAAGATTTAATAACATGGGGTGCAAAATGGGTGGGGTGTTATCAAATATAAACAAGCTATTATAACGAAAAAAACCATAACAGCACAAATAAAAATGTTAGCAGCACAAAACAGCACAAATGAGGCACTAACCAATAAGCCCAATTTCATGCCTTTTGGGTGTTGTAGGGGGGCTCAGTGACCTTTGGTGACCTTTAATAAATTATTAATAACCCAAAAACGATAAAAGATAGAACGAAAATGTAAACAGCACAAATGTAGCACTAAAGAAACACACTTGAGTTTTTATTTGTGCTGATTGTGGGGGGGGGGGGGGGAGTGAGTGGGGTTTGAAAAAAAAGAAACTGTTATAACTTAAAAACCATAACAGCACAAATAAAAATTTTAGCAGCACAAACCAGCACAAACGTAGCACTAACCAACGAGACCAGTTTTGTGTCATTTGGGCGTTGTAGGGGGGCTAAGTGACCTTTGGTGACCTTTAATAAATCATTAATAACGCAAAAACGATAAAAGATATAACGGAAATTTTAGCAGCACAAAACAGCACAAATGTAGCACTAACCAACAAGACCAGTTTTGTGTCATTTGGGCGTTGTAGGGGGGCTAAGTGACCTTTGGTGACCTTTAATAAATCATTAATAACGCAAAAACGATAAAAGATAGAACGGAAATTTTAGCAGCACAAATGTAGCACTAAAGAAACACTCTTGAGTTTTTATTTGTGCTGATTGTAGAGGGGGCAAAGTGAGTGGGGTTTGAAAAAAAAAAAAAACAGTTATAACTTAAAAACCACAACAGCACAAATAAAAATTTTAGCAGCACAAACCAGCAAAAATGTAGCACTAACCAACGAGACCAGTTTTGTGTCATTTTGGCATTGTAGGGGGGCTAAGTGACCTTTGGTGACCTTTAATAAATCATTAATAACGCAAAGCAATAAAAGATAGAACGTAAATTTTAGCAGCACAAAACAGCACAAACGTAGCACTAACCAACAAGACCAGTTTCGTGTCATTTGGGCATTGTCGGGGGGCTAAGTGACCTTTGGTGACCTTAAATAAATCATTAATAACACAAAAACGATAAAGGATAGAACGAAAATTTTAGCAGCACAAACGTAGCACTAACCAACGAGACCAGTTTTGTGCCATTTGGCTGTTGTAGGGGGGCTAGGTGATGTCATAGTCTGGAAAAAACAATTGCTAATATCTTAAAAATAAAAGCAGCACAAATGTAAATTTTTACGGCACAAAACAGCACAAACGTAGCACTAAAGAAACACACTTGAGTTTTTATTTGTGCTGATTGTAGGGGGGCCAGCTTCGCTGAGCTATGAAAACTACTCACTAGAGGAGAACCAAGGGGGGAATCAAGGATGGATAAAAGATTTGGGGGTCCTAGAAGATGACAGACTGAGCAATAGCATGCAATGTCAAGCTGCAGCTACCAAGGCTGGCAGAATTTTAGCATGCATAAAAAAGGGGATATACTCCAGGGATAAAAAAATAATCCGCCACTTTATAAAACTCTGGTTAGGCCACATCTGGAGTACTACGTCCAGTTCTCGTCACCAGTCCTCAGGGATGTGCTGGAACTGGAGAGAGTCCAAAGAAGGACAACAAAATTAATAAGGGGCCCTCGACGACCTCAATTATGAGGAACGACTACAAGCACTAAATTTATTCTCGCTGGAGAAGTGACGCTTGAGAGGGGACATGATAGCAATTTACAAATATCTCAATGGTGATCCCAGCATAGGAAAAAACTATTCAGTCTCAGGGAGTGTAAGAGGACACGGGACCACACAATGGGATTGGAGGAGAAGCGGTTTAACCTTAAAGTGCACAGGGGGTTTTTCACTGTCAGGGCAATAAGGATGTGGAACTCTCTTCCACAATTGGTGGTGGCAGCGGGGAGTATTGATATTTTTAAAAGACTCTTGGATGTGCATCCTAAAGAACACAACATACAGGTATATAGGAAATAATTATAGACATTGACACAGGTACACCTACACAGGTTGAACTGGATGGACTATTGTCTTTATTCAGCCTTACCTATGTAACTACTTTGTGCATCCAGGTGGATTATACTGTGATTTTTTCAGGACAAATTAGGCTTTCATTTGGTAGTAAATGAAAGCCTAACTCTTTTTTTTTTTTATTCTTTTTTACAAATACTTTTTTTCCCCTTCTGCATAGAAAGACAAAGATGCAATGGGGTAGATTTACTAAGATTGGTGCAATCAGAATCTGGTGTCACTGTGAATGGTAGCCAATCAGCTTCTAATCTCAGCTTGCTTAAATAAGCTTTGGCAATACAACCTGGAGGCTGAAAGGATGTGCTGGACCTTTTTTTTTTTTGCAGGAAACGCAGGCATGGCAGGCCATTCAAAGGATGGGCCGCTGTGCCTGCGCAAATGTGGGCTGCCAAAACACATACAAGTGAACCAGCCAGGCCCAAAATAAGCCCATCAAGCAGTTAAATACAGACAATAATGCCATGTGCTGTAAATTATGCTATGGGCTCTGTAAAAAAAAATAGAGCCACAGCTTCACTCAGCCTGGACTGCAGGTATGGTCAGCGTTTTTAAACTTTCTACTATTTTACACATGGCATGGGTTGGGGAGCGGGAGCCAGGGGAGGAGAAAGAAGACCTACCTTGTCCTGGCAAGCTCAGCTCCGATCAATTCTCTACAAACACTGCCAGTTTCACTTGACCAGGCACGAAGCAGCATTCCACTCCGTGCCGCGGTCTGACTCCTCCTACTGAGGCCTTCGCTCCTCCGATCAGATACACTGTGCACGCACAGCAAGGAGCAGGGCCAGAGCGTCAGTGGAGCTCAAGGCCCCCCCACCCGCGGCCCGCTCCTCGATCGAGAAAATGCAGCACTGGCACTGCGGCACTGTGCGCATGCCGCTGATGACAGTGACAGACTGCAGGGCCGCCCCTCTCCATTAGTACAGACCCCCCCAGGACAAACCACTCCCCCTCTATTAGTACAGACCCCCCAGGACAAACCACCCCCCTCCATTAGTACAAACCCCCCAGGACAAACCACCCCCTCCATTAGTACAGACCCCGCCAGGACAAACCACCCCCCTTCTATTAGTACAGACCCGCCAGGACAAACCACCCCCTCCATTAGTACAGATTCCCCCCAGGACAAACCACCCCCCTCCATTAGTACAGACCCCCCCAGGACAAACCACCCCCCCTCCATTAGTACAGACTCCCCAGGACAAACCACCCCCCCCCCCATTAGTACAGATCCCCCCCCAGGACAAACCCCCTCCATTAGTACAGATCCCCTAGAACAAATCACCCCCAACTCCATTAGGGTACATAAAAACACCCGGCGACAGCTGGAGAGGAGAGGACAGTGTGCAGCCGCGCCGCCCGGGTGGAGAACAGATCGCAGGAGCCAGGAGTTAGACACAGAGAGGAGGAGAACACATGTCAGGCACGGACCGCCCCCCCCCCCCAGCGACGTCACTGCGCGGCTGGTCTCTCTCCACACAGAGACAGCCGATCCGATGATCCGATCTCCGGCCGCTTCGCTCTACTCTGACAGGAGGGGAGAGGGGGGGCTGGCTTGGGCAGGAAACACGGCAGCAGCGGCGGTGACCGGCGGAGAGAGCCACCTCTGGACAAGGAGAGGAGGAGGGAGGGGAGCACTCTGGGGCTTCAGCGCCCCCACCTTTGTGGCACCCGCCTAGGATCGGCCCTGACAGATTGTCTGTGTTTTGGGATTTTCAGTGCCGATTTATGGGCAGCACACGGGCTTAACAGGCAGCTCTGCTTTGGGCCCCAAACAGTGACAGGGCCCTGGGCAGCTGCCCCATTTGCCCTGCGGTAAAGATGGCCCTGACTACAGATATATGTGCCCAGATCAAATTTCATGAATCAGGTTTACATCCACACACTGGCCACACCTTGCTCCCCACCTGGGGTATAATTAGTCTTTCCTGGGTTAATCAGAGTTGGTGCTGAGAAAGTAGACAAGCAGGCTGTGAGGAAACATGTCTGCAGGACTGGAGCAGACCCAGTGAGGTCTATTTACTAGCCAAGCGGCTTAAAGCGGAGTTCCACACAAAAATGGAACTTCCGCTTTTCGGAACCCTCCCCCCCTCTGGTGTCACATTTGGCACCTTTCAGGGGGGAGGGAGGTGCAGATACCTGTCAAAGACAGGTATTTGCACCCACTTCCGGCATAGACTCCCATGGGAGTCTATGCCTCTTCCCGTCCCGACCGCGCTGTCTGCTGGGAACACACAGCTCCCAGCAGAGAGCGGGGACCACTAGGGACGCGCAGCGCGACTCGCGCATGCGCAGTAGGGAACCGGGAAGTGAAGCCGCAACGCTTCACTTCCTGATTCCCTCACCTAGGATGGCGGCGGCAGCTGCCGAGAACCGAGCGGGTTCTCGGCGTCCCCTGCCGACATCGCTGGACCCCGGGACAGGTAAGTGGCAATGTATTAAAAGTCAGCAGCTGCAGTATTTGTAGCTGCTGGCTTTTAATATTTTTTTTTTTTTTGGCGGTGTGGGTGAACCCCCGCTTTAAGGCCATATGAATGAGGCCTGAGGCCGTGTTCACACTGGTACGACGCAATAGTTGTACGACTGTCGATCCGACTTTACCCTGCAACTTGAAGTCCGACATCCGTCCGACTTCAATGAACGAGGATCTGACTTTGATCCCGACAATGCAGGCACTTTGTGTCTGGTATGAATCTTTAGGGGGAACTCCATGCCAAATTTAAAAAAAAAAATGGCATGGGTTACCCCTCCAAGAGCATACCAGGCCCTTTGGTCTGGTATGGATTTTAAGGGGAACCTCCACGCCGAAAAAACGGCATGGGGTCTTCCCCAAAACCCATACCAGACCCTTATCCGAGCACGTAGCCCCGCAGGTCAGGAAAAGGGGTGGGGACAAGCGAATGCCCCCCCTCTCCTGAACCGTACCAGGCGGCATGCCCTCAAAATGTGCCACTACTTATATTGGCATGGGGTGGGGTCACTGGGTGACGTAATCCAGGAGCCCCGCCCCTTATGACGTCACCACCCTATCATGCCGAGGGTCACCCAGTGACTCAGCCCTGTGCCAATAAAAGTAGTGGCACACCGCGCCCCCAGCATTAGAGCAGGAGAGAGTGTTGAGTCAACATCGGAAAAAAAAGGGAGAAGACAGCGGAGAAGACCCGGCAAAAGAGCGTGAAGACAGCAGACAACGTAGATATTTGCCAGCACACCAAGGATCGGCACAAAGTGGCGTCCAAATGGTTTATTTTATTGCATGTTCACAACACAAAAGGTGCAATGTTTCGGAGTCACGCAGGACCCCTTCGTCAGGCATGTGAGGGGTCCTGCGTGACTCCGAAACATTGCACCTTTTGTGTTGTGATCATGCAATAAACTTCTTTGTGCCGATCCTTGGTATGCTGGCAAATATCTACGTTGTGACTTGAACCAGTATCCAGCTGGTTGTTGCTGCAGCACCCGAACCTTTAGAGCTTATACCAGGAATGTGTTGCGATGGGAATATGAAGTATTATGAAAGCCCCATACACTATCAGATTTTCTGCTGATTTTTGTCTTTAGATTTACCAAAACCATATAATATGAGGTCAAACCTTAGGAGTTTAAATTTGTATGCAATAAGGCAGGCACTTGCACTACATGGTTTTGGTAAATCTGAAGACAAAAATCAACAGAAAATCTGATAGTGTGTATGGGGCTTTAGACAGCAGACAAGACCCGGCAGAGGCAGAAGACAGCGGATAGAGGGAGAAGAACCAGAGAGGGCTAGAAGACACACCGGCAGAGGCAGAAGATGTCAGGGGAGGAGATAGAAGAGCCGGAGAGGGGAGAAGAAATCGGAAGAGACGCCGGAGCTGTCTTAATAAATTACTTTAAAAACCTGTGTACTGTGTTTTATTTTTGACATTTTTTTTTAGGTGAATGGGTAGGGGTACAATGTGGGGTGGGGGCTGGGATCTGGGGGACCCCTTGTTAAAGGGGGCTTCCAGATTCAGATAAGCCCCCCGCCCGCAGATCCTGACAACCAACGGCAAGGATTGTCGGGAAGAGGCCCCTGCCCCAAAGCACCCACCCCTCATGTTGAGGGTATGCGCTCACTCGTCCCCACCCCCTTTCTTGACCTGCCGTGCTGCGTGCTCGGATAAGGGTCTGGTTTCGATTTTGGAAGGACCCCATGTTTTTTCAGCAGGGGGTCCCCTTAAATTCCATACAAGACCGAAGGGCCTGGTATGGTCTTGGAGGGGAAACCCATGCTGTTTTTTTTTTAAATTTGGTGCAGAGTTCCCCTTCGAGCTCATCAGAGCACAAGTTGCATGCCAAAGCCATTAACCACTACAGCCCCGGAAGGATTTACCCCCTTCCTGACCAGAGCATTTTTTACAGTTTGGCACTGCGTCGCTTTAACTGCTAATTGTGCGGTCATGCAATGCTGTACCCAAACAAAATTTGTGTCCTTTTCTTCCCACAAATAGAGCTTTCTTTTGATGGTATTTGATCACCTCTGCGGTTTTTATTTTTTGCTCCATAAACGGAAAAAGACCGAAAATTTTGAAAAAAAATGATATTTTCTACTTTTTGTTATAAAAAAAATCCAATAAACTCAATTTTAGTCATACATTTATGCCAAAATGTATTCGGGCCACATGTCTTTGGTAAAAAAAATTTCAATAAGCGTATATTTATTGGTTTGTGTAAAAGTTATAGCGTCTACAAACTAGGGTACATTTTCTGGCATTTACACAGCTTTTAGTTTATGACTGCCTATGTCATTTCTTGAGGTGCAAAAATGGCAGGGCAGTAAACCCCCCCCCCCCAAATGACCCCATTTTGGAAAGTAGACACCCCAAGGAAATGGCTGAGAGGCATGTTGAGCCCATTGAATATTTTTTTCGTCCTAAGTGATTGAATAATGACAAAAAAAATTTTTTTTACAAAAAGTTGTCACTAAATGATTTATTGCTCAAACATGCCATGGGCATATGTGGAATTACACCCCAAAATACATTCTGCTGCTTCTCCTGAGTATGGGGATACCACATGTGTGGGACTTTTTGGGAGCCTAGCCGCGTACGGGGCCCCGAAACCAAGCACCGCCTTCAGGATTTCTAAGGGCGTAAATTTTTGATTTCACTCCTCGCTACCTATCACAGTTTTGAAGGCCATAAAATGCCAAGATAGCACAACCTCCCCCCCCCCAAATGACCCCATTTTGGAAAGTAGACACCCCAAGCTATTTGCTGAGAGGCATGGTGAGTATTTTGCAGCTCTCATTTGTTTTTGAAAATGAAGAAAGACAAGAAAAACATTTTTTTTTTCTTTTTTCAATTTTCAAACCTTTGTGACAAAAAGTGAGGTCTGCAAAATACCCACTATACCTCTCAGCAAATAGCTTGGGGTGTCTACTTTCCAAAATAGGGTCATTTGGGGGGGTAGTGCCACCTGGGCATTCCATGGCCTCCGAAACTGTGATAGGCAGTGAAGAGTGAAATCAAAATTTTACGCCCTTAGAAAGCCTGAAGGCGGTGCTTGGTTTTCGGGGTCCCGTACCCGGCTAGGCTCCCAAAAAGTCTCACACATGTGGTATCCCCATACTCAGGAGAAGCAACAGAATGTATTTTGGGGTGTAATTTCACATATTCCCATGGCATTTTTGAGCAATATATCATTTAGTGACAACTTTGTGAAAACTTTTTCCCGCAACTTGTGTCACAATATAAAATATTCCATGGACTCGACATGCCTCTCAGCAAACAGCTTGGGGTGTCTACTTTCCAAAATGGGGTCATTTGGGGGGGGGGGGGTTGAACTGTCCTGGCATTTTTTGCACATTTAGAAGCTTATGTCACACATCACCCACTCTTCTAACCACTTGAAGACAAAGCCCTTTCTGACACTTTTTGTTTACATGAAAAAATAATTTTTTTTTGCAAGAAAATTACTTTGAACCCCCAAACATTATATATATTTTTTTAAAGCAAATGCCCTACAGATTAAAATGGTGGGTGTTTCATTTTTTTTTTCACACAGTGATGCAGCGATTTTTCAAACGCATTTTTTTGGGAAAAAAACACACTTTTTTAAATTTTAATGCACTAAAACACACTATATTGCCCAAATGTTTGATGAAATAAAAAAGATGATCTTAGGCTGAGTACATGGATACCAAACATGACATGCTTTAAAATTGCGCACAAACATGCAGTGGCGACAAACTAAGTACATTTTTAAAAGCCAGGTTACCACTTTAGTTTTACAGAGGAGGTCTACTGCTAAAATTACTGCCCTCGATCTGACCTTCGTGGTGATACCTCACATGCATGGTGCAATTGCTGTTTACATTTGATGCCAGACCGACGCTTGTGTTCGCCTTTGCGCGAGAGCAAGGGGGGACAGGGGTGCTTTTTTTTTTTCCTTTATTATTTTTTTGCTTTTTTTGTCTTATTTTTAAACTGTTCCTTTCATTTTTTTAAAATCATTTTTATTGTTATCTCAGGGAATGTATATATGTATATATATGATAGCAATAGGTAGTGACAGGTACTCTTTTTTGAAAAACTTGGTTCTATTAGACCCTAGATCTCTCCTCTGCCCTCAAAGCATCTGACCACACCAAGATCGGTGTGATAAAATGCTTTCCCAATGGCGCTGTTTACATCCGGCGAAATCTAAGTCATGAAATGCTCGTAGCTTCCGGTTTCTTAGGCCATAGAGAATTTTTGAGCCATTCTGGTCTCTGATCAGCTCTATGGTCAGCTGGCTGAATCACCAGCTGCATTCTCAGGTTTCCTGTTGGGACAGGAGAGCCAGAGAAAAACATGGAAGACGGTGGGGGGCATTCCCTCCCACTGCTTGTAAAAGCAGTCTAGAGGCTAATTAGCAGCTAGGATTGCTTTTACATGAAAGCCGACCGCTGGCTGAAAAGAATGATACCAAGACGATACCTAAACCTGCAGGCATCATTCTGGTATAACCACTCAAAATCGAGCAACATACCAGTGCGTTGCTGGTCCTTGTTGGGCATATATTGTAAACTTTTTTTTCATGCAGCCTGTGGGCTGAACGAAAAAAAGATATTGATCGGTGGGTATGCCCACCATTAGAATACCTCCCTTCATCCACCCACTTCTAATGATGGGCATACATGCACCGTTTATATATGCCGAAGCATGGGGGTATCCGCCCCAAACGGTAGGAGCAAATCGCTCCTCCGCCCCTGCTGCCCCCATGCTTTGGCATATATGCTCTTTTTTTAACTGTGGTGGTGAAATCACCTCCTACAGCGATGGAGTCACGGCTTTATGTATCGTGGGAGCAAACGCTGTTGCTGTCAAGATAAATAAATCCGCGCTGCAACTGAATGGCGTACCTGCTAAGCAAATGATGGTTAACAATAAAACAAAGTAACATTACAGTATAACAGTAATGCCCCGTACACACGGTCGGATTTTCCGATGGAAAATGTCCGATTGGATCGTGTTGTCGGAAATTCTGACCGCGTGTGGGCTCCATCGGACATTTTCCATCGGATTTTCCGACACACAAAGTTGGAGAGCAGGAGATAAAATTTTCCGATAACAAAATTCGTTGTCGGAAATTCCGATCGTGTGTACACAAATCCAACGGACAAAGTGCCACGCATGCTCAGAATAAATAAAGAGATGAAAGCTATTGGCCACTGCCCCGTTTATAGTCCCGACGTACGTGTTTTACGTCACCGCGTTTAGAACGATCGGATTTTCCGACAACTTTGTGTGACCGTGTGTATGCAAGACAAGTTTGAGCCAACATCCGTCGGAATGTTGTCGGAATGTCCGAACAAAGTCCGACCGTGTGTACGCCCTACTAGACTTACCATACCTGCAAAGCAAATACAAAAAAAACATAGTAAAAAATAAAACATTTAATGCAACCTGTGCCAAAAATATATATATGCCGAAGCATGGGGGCATCATCCCGCAAAAGGTGTCACTGTGACAGGGGGTACAGGGGGGTGATCCGGGGGTGATGGGGGGTGAAAAGTGTGCCTTGTGTGTTCTACTGTTAGTGTAGTGTTGGTGCAACTCACATTGATGTCTTCTCTCCTCGGCGCCGGAACGAAAAGACCGGCTCGAGGAGAGATGATATCACTTCCTCTGCCGCTGTTTACATTACAGCAGCAGAGGAAGATTGTCATTCGTTGGGAGCGATCGCGAGGGGGTGGCCACGAATGAGTGGACCCCCCCCTCAGCCTGGATCGCTCCCCTAACGAAGCCGACCGCCTTGAGCACTGGGGGGGACGCGATGCGTTGCCAAAAAAAAAAACAAACTGGAAGCGGATTCGTTTCTACGCAGAGCTGCACTAGATTTTGCAGTCTCCCGTTTTAGTAAACCAACCGCACCATAAAAAGTCATTCTTTAATAAAGTCAAAATAATTTCTTTACGTGGCCACTGGATGGCGATCAGAGCCTGAATCTCAGAGGAATGGTGTTTTGAATAGATACTGTGCAATTTCACCCCTCACAAAGAAACAATGTGAATGAGACCAGAATATAAAAACTTGAGACACATGAGGATAATGTTATGTAAAGATGGTGAATAAAATTAAATCTTAAATATGTTATACTACTAATTGTGAATTAAGTTAGATAAAATAAAGAGTGATCCTAGGTCAATACATCAATAAATAATTACAGTGCCTTGCAAAAGTATTCGGCCCCCTTGAACTTTTCAACCTTTTGCCACATTTCAGGCTTCAAACATAAAGATATAAAATTTTAATTTTTTGTGAAGAATCACCAACAAGTGGGACACAATTGTGAAGTGGAACGAAATCTATTGGATATTTTAAACTTTTTTAGCAATTAAAAAACTGAAAAGTGGTGCGTGCAAAATTATTCGGCCCCTTTACTTTCAGTGCAGGAAACTCACTCCAGAAGTTCAGCGAGGATCTCTGAATGATCCAATGTTGTCCTAAATGACTGATGGTGATAAATAGAATCCACCTGTGTGTAATCAAGTCTCTGCATAAATGCACCTGCTCTGTGATAGTCTCAGGGTTCTGTTGAAAGCGCAGAGAGCATCATGAAGACCAAGGAACACACCAGGCAGGTCCGTAATACTGTTGTGGAGAAGTTTAAAGCCGGATTTGGATACAAAAAGATTTCCCAAGCTTTAAACATCCCAAGGAGCACTGTGCAAGCGATCATTTTGAAATGGAAGGAGTATCAGACCACTGCAAATCTACCAAGACCTGGCTGTCCCTCTAAACTTTCAGCTCAGACAAGGAGAAGACTGATCAGAGACGCAGCCAAGAGGCCCATGATCACTCTGGATGAACTGCAGAGAACTACAGCTGAGGTGGGAGAGTCTGTCCATAGGACAACAATCAGTCGTACACTGCACAAATTTGGCCTTTATGGAAGACTGGCAAGAAGAAAGCCATTTCTCAAAGATATCCATAAAAAGTCTCGTCTAAAGTTTGCCACAAGCCACCTGGGAGACACACCAAACATGTGGAAGAAGGTGCTCTGGTCCGATGAAACCAAAATCGAACTTTTTGGCCACAATGCAAAACGATATGTTTGGCGTAAAAGCAACACAGCTCATCACACTCAACACACCATCCCCACTGTCAAACATGGTGGTGGCAGCATCATGGTTTGGGCCTGCTTTTCTTCATCAGGGACAGAGAAGATGGTTAAAATTGAGGGGACGATAGATGCAGCCAAATACAGGACCATTCTGGATGAAAACCTGTTGGAGTCTGCAAAAGACCTGAAACTGGGACGGAGATTTATCTTCTAACAAGACAATGATCCCACACATACAGCAAAATCTACAAGGGAATGGTTCACAAATAAACGTATCCAGGTGTTAGAATGGCCAAGTCAAAGTGCAGACCTGAATCCAATCGAGAATCTGTGGAAAGAGCTGAAAACTGCTGTTCACAAACGCTCTCCATCCAACCTCACTGAGCTCGAGCTGTTTTGCAAGGAAGAATGGGCAAGAATTTCAGTCTCTCGATGTGCAAAACTGATAGAGACATACCCCAAGCGACTTGCAGCTGTAATCGCAGCAAAAGGTGGCTCTACAAAGTATTAACGCAAGGGGGCCGAATAATTTTGCACGCCCCACTTTTCATTTTTTTATTAGTTAAAAAAGTTTCAACAATCCAATAGATTTCATTCCACTTCACAATTGTGTCCCACTTGTTGGTGATTCTTCACAAAAAATAAAAATTTTATATCTTTATGTTTGAAGCCTGAAATGTGGCAAAAGGTTGAAAAGTTCAAGGGGGCCGAATACTTTCGCAAGGCACTGTAAATGTGTGTGTGTGTAATAAAAATATAGACAATAACATATTCTTATTCTTATTATTATACGCGACTTATATAGCGCCAACAGTTTACGCAGTGCTTTACAATGTATAGGGGGGACAACACAATTACAGTACAATACAAAAGGTACAGGAGGGCCCTGCTCGTAGAGCTTACATTCTAAAGGGAGGGGGTGGTGGTACAAAAGGTAATAGCTGCAGAGAGTGATTTGATGGGGGTGGCTCAGGGATAGTTGTTATGTGGGTGTGGGATAGGCTTCCCTGAATAAATTAGTTTTCAGGGATCTCCTAAAGGTGGGCAGGGTAGGGGCTGATTGGACATACTGGGGCAGGGAGTTTCAGAGGATGGGAGAGGTTCTGGAGAAGTCCTGAAGGCGAGTATGGGAGGAGGTTACAAGGGAGCTAGAGAGCAGGAGGTCCTGGGAGGAGCGAAGGGGATGATTTGGGCTTTCATAACATAATGAACAATAATTAAAATGGTACCATTAGAAAGGGATTCATTAAAGTATATACAAACATAAACACACATGCCCTTCTGCAGGCAGAAGGAAGCATTTCCTCGGTTCCCTATTCCCCAGTAAACAGACTCAGGGGCGGACCCTGGGGGGGCAACGGGGCAATTGCCCCCCGAGAAAATATTACCAACTCCGAGTCTCACATTTAGAATCAGCAGCAGCGGCGCCGAGACTCTCTTGTTGCACAGCCGCTGGCCTGGCCTCTACTGCCCGTCGCACTAATTGCTATCTCCTTCCTCCCGGCGCCTAGCAACTAGTGATGTCACATCTGAGGAGGAGAGCAAGGTCTCAGCATTCAGAGCGGGGGAGGATTTAACTTCTTATTCCTCCGTGCCTAGTGAATGTTGGCTCCACCCACCTCTTCCCTCAATCTTCTCCAACGCGGCGTGAGGGAAGGGAACTGTGCCAGCCAGCCTGCCTGGATTAGAGCAGAGTACGTCTCAAGAGCTGCCTGTCGACCTGTACACTGTACCTGACTGAGGTGAGGGTAAGATGGATCGCGGATGACTGAAAACATATAAGTATTATTAGCATATTCTTTATTTAGCATATTCTCATTATTTTCTAAAAAAGGCTCTAATAAAGCTCTCACTGACCACCTTAGCTTTGGGTACTGTGGAGCAATCTACTATTAAAATATCACAGTTGAAGCACAAAAATTGCAGTTCATCACCCATTGATTCCCATGGCCTCAAGGAATATGAGAATGATTTACTTTATTGTACCTGGCCTGCAGCTACAGAGGTTAGTGAAGGCTCATTTCAAAGCTTATATACAGCCACTTAAAAATAAGAAAATTCTTGAATAGCTATAGCCTGCCCACAGGTTCTAAGTTGAAGGGGTTGTAAAGTCTCAAGTGTTTCACCTTAATGCATTTTAAGCATTAAGGTGAAAAACTTTCCGTGCTGCAGCTGCCCCCAGAGCCCCCCTTTTTCTTACCTAAACCCGTTCATTCCAGCGACAAGCACAAGCCCAACGGCTCCAGCCTCTGTCTATGTCTTCATTGGATAGATGGCAACAGGAGCCATTGGCTCTCGTTGCTGTCAATCAAATCCAGTGACATGAGGGCGGGGCCGAGTCCTGCTGTCTGTGTCAATGGACGCAGCAGCGGGACACGTGAGTGCGCCCGCACGGGTGCCCCCATGGAAAGCGGCTCTCCGTGGGGGCACCCGATGAAGAGGAGAGGCCGGGAGCGCTGCTGGGGCACCCCAGAAGAGGAGGATTGGGGCTGCATTGTGCAAAACTGTTGCACAGAGCAGGTAAGTTTTACATATTTGTTATTTTAAAGAAAAAAAAATGAACCTTTACAATCACTTAACTCTCAGTATAGATTGCTCTCTCAGACAGAACCTGAACTAGTATACTTCCCAGGAGTGGCAACTAATATGTGAGGCTACTCACACAACCATTTTACATTGTGATAGACTTCCGTTGACTCATTTTATTGACCCAACCCAGGCACTGATAAGGCTGCATTTGATGGGCTGCATATGATATGTTAAATACACTTCTGTAAGCTACAACTTTTTTTCTGGCAGTGCCCCTCCTGAGACTAGACTCTGGATCTGCCCCTGATCAGATTGCAACATTGTAACTTTGTAATAAATCACAAGGGGAGAGGCTGCAACAGGAGCCGACCTATGTCAGACATTTGTGAACACAGCTAAGGCCTGCACAGGCACCAGGATTGACATGTTTGTGTCATCTTAGTCCAGGAAGTAGATGGTGAATATAAATGGTGCCTGAACAAAGACAGTGCAGTCTTTCTGGAGAGAAAAGCAGATGAGGGCTTTGTCAGGGGGAGTACTTTGATTTCTATGAGAGGCAATAAACACCTTTAAAGAGGAGCTCCAGTCATTTTGTGTTTATTAAAAGTCAGCAGCTACAAAAAAGTGTAGCTGCTGACTTTTAATAAATTTACACTCCCCTGTCCCAGGATGCAGCGATGTGCTGTTCCTGAGCCATCTCTTCTCTCGGTCTTCTCTCCCGGCAGTGGCGGCCGCTCCATATGGGGTGCAGGGGTGCCGCCCCCAAACCATGCGCCCGGCCCCTAATCTATATGCAGGGAGTCAGATGCATGGATTTCAATGGAGTTTTTTTGGAGCACGTGATTAGAGCCTGAGGCTGTAATTGGCTTAAAAAAAGGGTGGGCTTGGGGCGCAGAGTATTGCGCCCTGAGCCAACCCAGTTGTGTGACAATAGCAAATATTCGCTATTGTCTTCCTGATTCTCCTCCCAGCCAATAAGAAATTGGGTTCTGAGATTGTCTAGGGAGTCCTAGGACCCACTTCCTGTTCAGCCAGGAGGAGAAGCAATGGCACGGTGTCACGGCAAGCTGCAGCAGGTGAAGGGGCAGCTTCCAGGAGCCCTACCCCGGATCACCAGCACCACCTCCTAAGGTAAGGACATGGGTGGCCACTGGCCCGTACGCGGGTGCGGGGGGGCTAGTGTGAGCGAGGGGGCCAGGGGCAGCTTCCAGGTGCCCGCACCACCTCCAATTCCCATCCGTCTCCCGTGGGGGGGGGGGGGGGTGGGGTGTATTTTGGACATGGATGGCATCCAACCCGGGTGGAGGAGGCCTTAAAGCACAACTTCCGCCTTTGGGTGGAACTCCATTTTAAGTTCTACACTAACAGATTACAAAGCTTGAGTGTACCTATCTGATGACAGGTCCTCTATACTGCCCAAGTACAGGTGTTGCTCTATTAAGTTGCATTGTGAGGACTCATGCATCTCTTCATGCATGTAATAAAAAATAACTGGGACTATCACCATATTTGAGACACTAATGAATGAGACTGCAAATGACTATAATGCTGTCTGCAGCACATGTGTTGAAAAAGGGCCACACAGTTGAGCTCTAGGGAGGGGACTACAAGTAGCCTGCACTCATAGAGCTCTGCCATCAGGTGGATTCTCCCAACATTTCTCTATGAGCTCCCTCTGGCTGATGTTGTGCCTCTCCCTCTCTTTGCTCCTCCACTATGTCTGGCACCCAGGTACAGTTGGAGATCTCATCATCCCATCACTTTTCTACAGTCACAGATGCAATTAATTGCTGCACATCCTCTAGCTGAGTCTGTGACCTTCCAGAAATGATGTTATTGTAGGGGTTATTCCCTAGTTTTATTAACAGCTATGGATGAGCTGTATGGGAGATGTGATGCTATGGTGCACATGACACTGCTTTAAAGGACTAAACTGCACCACAATGGTATGCGGTGCTCAGCTGCAAACAAAAAGCAGCTCTTGTGGTGTCAAAGAAAGCTTCATGGCATTGCTGCTTACCCCCTAAAAAAGATGTAACAAAATAAGCACAAAGCTCAATGACCAAAAAAAAATTATTAACTAAAGAAAATTCCCAAGCACCAACCCTAAACCAGTAAAAGCAAAGTAACCCCCCCCCCCCATTTTTTAAATAAAGATTAAAAGAAAAAAAATATGTGTAGTCTACTAAATGGAACTAGGAAAGCTAAAATGTAAAAAAAGCAACTCAGCAGCAAAATTCGTCACTCACACCCAAAAGAATTAAAATAAAAGTAGTTCTAAAAGAGGATTGTTGGGTCTTATGAAAGCACAGTGAATTCAGGTGGGATTACATTGAATATAGTTCTGTATAGCCTACATTCAGTTTATATCCACCCAGACGGACAAGACCTATGACAAGGTTAATGTATACCAGCAACCAGCTGAAACAGCAGAGACCAGGTTATTTAGAGAAGTGTATGGGTAACTAATTCTATTGAGCTAAAACCTGGGGTGTCAATCCACGAGGCTCATATTTTTTCAAACTTATCCAGACAACCCCTATGTTGATACATTTTCCAGACGTAGTGTATCCTCCATATAGGCTAACCATTCATTACAGGTAGGTATTGTGACGGCTTGCCTGGCATGGAGCCTGGGTGCTGTCACTCTGGAACCAGGCATTATAGCTGAGCATTGCACCCAAGAACTAGAGGACACTAGGTTAGGCGCAAATTGGAACTTACTTTATTGTAAATTCACACCGAATATATACCACATAAAATAAGGTAAGAGCCTGATCATATTACCCTAAACAATGCAAACTGTAAACAGCAAAATCTTTAGCACATCTAAGGAACAGTCAACATTAACATAAACAGTGATCTAATTAAATAGTGAGCTACTTAAAGCGGAGGTTCACACAAAAATTTAACCTCCGCTTTTCGGAACCCTCCCCCCTCCGGTGTCACATTTGGCACCTTTCAGGGGGGAGGGGGGTGCAGATACCTGTCTAAGACAGGTATTTGTACCCACTTCCGGCATAGACTCCCACGGGAGTCTATGCTTCTTCCCGTCCCCACTGCGCTGTCTGCTGGGACACACACGGGTCCCAGAGACAGCGGAGACCAGTTAGGAAGCGCAGCGCGACTCGCTCATGCGCAGTAGGGAACCGGGAAGTGAAGCCGCAGCGCTTCACTTCCTGATTCCCTTATAGAGAATGGCGGCGGCAGCACCCGAGGACCGAGGGACGATTCGGGCTCGGGTGCCGACATCGCTGGACCCTGGGACAGGTGAGTGTCCTTATTTTAAAAGTCAGCAGCTGCAGTATTTGTAGCTGCTGACTTCTAAAAAAAATTTTTTCGCGGGACTCCCTCTTTAAGACAAGCCTTGATGACTCAGGTCACTGCACACCCTGACTATGCTTTGATTAGTTGGGGAGTTCACTCAGACAGTCCGGCACCTACATTAGAGTACATGGAACAGAGGCCAATGTGACCAGCTCTTTCAATGAACATGTATAGTTCCAAATAAAGCAAACCTGGAATAGTCTTTAGGGCAAATACAAGAAAACAGTCCCATAAAAAATGTAACGAAAAGGGGATTATAGCAATAACAAATAACAGGGTAAATGTGGTCAGAAATGATCCCTGCAGCCATTGTCCATGATAGATATGTTATCGGATTTCCAGTGGGCAAGAGTCAAACATTGTTTAGGGTCAAGCTGAATGGATACCTGAAATACAGTATTTAGCAGGTGAGTAACCTCCGACCAATACAGGTGAAGTTTCAGGCACCGCCATAATAAATGAACAAGGTCACCATGATCCCTGCGGCATTTGTTGCAAAGAGGGTCCTGGACAATGCCCCTTTTAAACAGTTTGGATGGAGTATAGTGCACTCTTAGAAGAATAAATAATTGCATTTGCTTCTGGTTGACATTAAGGGAACCCTCCTGAACTGCCTGCAAAGAATATCTACCTTTAACGGGTACTCATCAAGAAATTTTAACAACAGCATAATATTGAGATAGATTGGTAAACTCAGTGTTCTGAATCATGTTAAAAATTAGTGTGGGAGGCTGTGACCAGACAGAGGCATCACCCTGGGCCAAGATAGCATGCTTTAACTGGTAATAATAGAAGAGCATGGAGTGAGGTAAAGCAAACTGAGACTGTAGGGCCGCAAAGGACTTCAAAGCCCCATTCTCAGAGATCTGGGAGAGGTGTGTTACGCCTTAGATCTTCCATATTTGACCAGTCTGGATTTAAGCCAGTTCAGGGTATGAGGCATTGTCCCAGATAGGACTAAAATGGGTAAAGCAAGTTACGGACTATCTGACCTTACGGACTGTCTGGCCTTATTCCAGATTTTTTGCATAGGTAGGGAAAACCTTAGTAGATTTACAAAATGTTTGTGCCTCTAAAGCTGCAGGTACATTATCGATTCTTAGGGTATGATGAATAATTAGGGCTGTAGAGTCAGCTGGGACCCTTGTGGGCATGGCTGGGACTGCCAAGTGTTGAACTAAGTCCTGCAGCTGTGCCGCCATGTATTAAAGCCAAGAATTCGGCATAACCAGCCCCCTATCTGTTTGTGGTTCCATAGTAGGGAACAAAAAATGGAATTGACCATGAAGAAAAATTTAAAGGAAATAATAACTTTTTCATAGAGAAAATAAAATAATTGGGGCATGAGAATCATCTTCATGAGATTAATTTTGCCAACCAGTGACAACCACAGCATATTCCAAATTTTGACCTTGTCCCTGAAGCGAGTCGGCAAAGGGGCGAGATTTAATTTAAAGTCGTGGGAACTGGCGTTACTATAACACAAAGATATTTAAAGCTGGTCACTATCGGTATAGATAGGCCCAATGGTAGCCAGTGTGAAGAGGCAGGGTCAGGAAACATTAAAGCGGACTTGGACTAATTTATAGAAAGACCAGAATTGCCACCAAACGTGTATGGTGTCCACAGCTGCAGTAAGAGAGGTCGACACATTACCTAGCATTAACATGGCGTCGTCCGCATATAGCATGGCTTTTTCATGTAGGTCTCCATACATAAAACCTGTAATATCATTATTCGCCCTCATTATAGCTGCCAGTGGTTCAATTGCGAATAATAATAGGGGAGACAGGGGGCAACCATGTCTTGTACCACGAGTTAGCTGGAAAGCTTGAGATAACAGGTCAGATTCTTTAATGTCAGTCTGACACCCCGCAACACCGATCTAGGTAAAGAGTCTCTGACGGAGACTCTTTACCACGTGATCAGCCGTGTCTAATCACGGCTGATCACGATGTAAATAGGAAGAGTCGGTGATCGGCTTTTCCTCACTCGCGTCTGACAGACGCGAGTAGAGGAGAGCCGATCGGCTGCTCTCCTGACAGGGGGGGTCTGTGCTGATTGTTTATCAGCACAGCCCCCCCTCGGATCCCGCCCAGGACCTCCTGGGAAGCCGCCCAGGACCACCAGGATGGCCACCACACTGGACCACCAGGTATGCCCCCTAGACCCCCAGGGAAATACCAATATGTGCCCAGGCAGCTGCCAATCTGTGCACAGGCAGCTGCCAATCAGTGCCCACTCCAATGCCTATCACTGCCAGTGCCACCAGGGATGCCTATCAGTGCCACGTATCAGTGCCGCCTATGAGTGCCCAGCAGTGCCGCCTATCAGTGCCACCCTATCAGTTGCACCTATCAGTGCCACCCTATCAGTGCGCATCAGTGCTGCCTTTCAGTGCCCATCAGTATCGGCTATCAGTGACCATCAGTGCTGAGTGCCACCCATGAGTGCCCATCAGTGCCACCCATCAGGGCCCCTAACAGTGCCCATCAGTGCCGCATATCAGTGCCCATTGTCAGTGCAAAAAGCAAAAAATTTAGCAAAAAATAAAAACCGCAGAGCTGATCAAATACCACCAAAAGAAAGCTCTATTTGTGGGAACAAAATAATAAAAATTTAGTTTGGGTACAGGGTAGCATGACCGCGCAATTGTCATTCAAAGTGCGACAGTGCTGAAAGCTGAAAATTGGTCTGGGTGGGAAGGTGTCTAAGTGCCCTGTATTGAAGTGGTTAAGCAATAAACAACGTAAATTTATGGCTGTAGATTTTTGTGGCATAAAGCCAGACTGGTTTGAGAGGATAATAGTAGACATCACCTTAGAAATATATTGTGGGTAGGGGCCGTATGTTTCAGAAAATTTGAACCTTATGGAGGTACCATCCCCATTTATATACAAAGTCCCATTCTTTGATGCAATTTTAGTAAATATCACCTTTTTCAGCCTTAGGGAAAGTACGTTGGCTAGGATCTTAATATCACTCTGCATAAGTGAAATGGGCCTATAGGAGTCTGGGTCTACAGGGTCTTTGCCTGGCTTGAGGAGCAGGATAATATTAGCCCTCCTCATGGAGCAAGCATTTTCCTCCAACAGTATTAAAAATCTTCAGTAAATGAGGGAGGACAGTTGCCTGATATAGTTTATATACCTCCATAGGTAGCCCATCATCTCTGGGTGCCTTATAATTAGGAAAGGAACAGGCCGCTCGCTACAACTCTTCAATAGTAAGGGGGGCGTTTAACTGTTGCCTATTTGTAGCTGATAATTTAGACAGAGTTACGTCTGGTAAGTAAGCATGTAAGGATTCCAAAGGTCTGTTTAGACCTGTAAAGGTCAATATAGTAGGCAAACCAGGGTATCCATGATCTCTTCTGAGTAATTTACTCATTGGCCACTAGCATTGTTTAGGGTGCCTATGGCTGGTGATGTGACATTGGAATGGGCAATTTTGGACAGCAGGCAGCCAGTCCTCTCCACTTCCTCATAAAATGCTAGTTTGTTAAAAAATTGTTTACATTCTACAGTAGAGGATAGCCGACTAAAGCTGCTTGGGCTGACTGCCAGGCCTCCCTAGTAATGTCAGAGGGACTGGCAATAAATTGTTGTTCTAGCGGTCGCACCTCCTGTTCAACCCAAATCAATTGATCCCCAGTTGCCCTCTTAACAGCTGTTATTTCGGAGATAAACACTCCCCTAATATATGCCTTTAAAGGAGTCCCATAGTAGCAGCATATCTGTAACATCCGAGTGACGGTCAAAGAAATGTGAAATGTTACTGTCATGAGAGGGAAATGATTGCATCCAAAAGGCATTTCGCTTCCAGGGTGCTTTAGGTAACATAGAAATGGGACGGGCTCGAAGCCAAGCTATATGAAGGGAGTGATTTGAAACTCCTCGTGGGGAGTATTGTACATGTGTCAATAAATGGGTATAGAACCCACACAAAGATCAATAGGAGACAGGGATATGTGAGATTTGGAAAAGCAAGAAAATCACCTCTCTTGGGGGTGTCGGCTATGCAAAAGGTCAACCCAACCCACCTTTGTGAGAAAGCAGGAGAGGGTAGTGCCCCGGGCACCAGAAGTGGTCTGTGGAGGAGAGTACCTGTCTAATGTGGAGTCTAGATAACCATTTAAATCACCCATTAATAACAAGGGGGCATCAGGTTTATATAGTAGGTACTACAGCAGAATCTGAAAAACCTCCCGAGAGAAGGGAGGTGGTATGTAAATCATAGCTAAAACACAAAGTACGGTATAGATTTTACAATTCATGAAAATAAATCTGCCCTCTGCATCAATCTTAGCGTCCAACTCTTGGAAATCCAGGGAAAGATGAATTAGCAAACTCACGCTGCGAGAGTAGGACGTGTGCGTAGAGTGGTAAGTAACCCCCACCCATGAGTAGCTTAGATACTAGTAGTGTCACTTGTTAGGTGTGCCTCCTGTAGGTCACAAATGGCAGGGTGATGGCATCTAAGGAAGGTCATAATCATCATCCTCTTCAAAGGGTTCTTTAGCAGATGCAGGGGGGTGCCATTAAGAATCAATGGTTTTCAAGTATGTAAAACAACACCATGCGGTTCTGTGCGGCCTGTCTTTATAAAGGGTCTGTACGGACTCACCTGCACATCTAAGTTTGACAGGTATGCAGGGACCAAGAGGCACAGTCCATGTACCTGTTCTTGGCAAACTCAGTCCTGCGGGTGAGTCCATACAGATCATGCGTGCCTATTCACCTATATGGGTTGAATGCATGCCATCAAATGGCTCTTCACACTTTATGCAGCCCAGGTGAATGGGCCCTAAATGATTACAAAAACAGGAGCTGGGGAGTCTTTTTCAATGCTGAAAAACGTGTATCAGCTTTTAAAAACCTTTGCTTGTGACTATCTGCCAGCTGAAGGGATTTTAGGAGAAAGGAGAAAACCTCTTTATTAGACAAATGTATTTTGGATACTACATGGTGATAATCTATCTGAACTCCTCAAACCAGAACCTAATGGAGCAAAGTTATTTGCTTGTGTATGATTAAAAAGTGGATTATTTGTGTTTATCAAAATAAATGTCTTAATCTGGGTTTTGTTTTAGCTTCTGTGTGCAGCAATGAATGAGTTAACTTTCCAATTCCATCATGGTTCTACTGTTAGAGGCAAGTGAAGCAGAGATACATTATGTAGAAGATAAAACAAATTAGTTTTAATAATCTCAGCAATCACATCTCACACGGCTCTGCGCAATCCTCTCATTTCCTCTTCTCTGATGATATTAATTCTCAGATTTGTTTGGGCCATGAACACACTTTGCAATTACCGCACCGGAAGAGATGTGACAACCCCATCTCCCATCATTAGCACTCATCCGCACACATGTTCAGGGGTCAAGAAAGCAAGCGGTTAACTCAACAAGTCAACGTAAATGTTTGAATAATATCTTCCACTGTACAATAGTATTACACACACAATAACTGCATTGCAGGACATCTTTGGTTACATACGGTAAAAAATACCAGATATAGGAAACATTGTAAGCCTTGCCTGCACTATATCAAGAAATAGTATAGTTAAATTCAGCGCTGACTGATAAGTGGACACAAGAAAGTAAATGCAAGCAGACACTAAGGTTAATTCAAAAAATACCTCAAAGACATAAATAATACAAAACAGTGCTGCGCAAATAAAAGTCCTTAGATCAACATGTATAAATGTGGTGACAGGATTAGAAGACAGGAACCACCAGTGACACAATACAGGCTGAGACCAATAACTGGATGGTGACTAGTATCCCTCCACCGGACATGGATGGCCCCTCACCTCAGATATTCGACCTGAAACAGGTCACACAGCATATAATAACCTGCATTGATCACTCTGTATGGATGGTGGTGTCTCCTTCATTTCCCAGCACTCAGCATAATGACGGAAGATGCATATGAAATGAGAAGGCAAACAGCATAGTGCTCTCCGTAGCTACTTTATTTAAAATGATTAAACGAATAAACACTCACAGATACCGGCACTCCGATCCGAGTGCCGGCTGGAAAGCTTGTAATCGTCTCTGTCGAATGACCGCGGGTGACGAAAAATAAACTGAAATGGACTGCGTCCTTTTACACATTTCCAGACTTAAACATGCCGAATCGGAAATAGCCTGATGCAAACAGACACAAGTCTGTTTATATCTTCCAGCCCATGGATCCAGCATTGGTCCACCAATGTCTGCTGTCAAAATGCGGACAAAAAGAGTGAACTGCAAGGATGTCACAATAGTGATATCTATCCCATTCTGCTTCAATTAAGCAGGAGATGTGCTCACCAATACCCTGCTGAACAGAGCAGAACATACCTATTTGAAAGAACACTTTAGTTTACATTGATATATACCATTACACCAGAGGCTCTGTGTTTGGATCCATGCACCTGCTCCTGCTCACATGTTAAACTTTAACATACAATTGTGTTCATACCGATGCTGCATGTGCATCCACTTCCATGGGCTGTCTGTTTTCAGCTCCAAGGTGGATGTACACACATCTGCCAGCAGCTCTGCACATTTGACAGGCTTATTTGCCCATTTGAATGAGCCCAAATAGTGCAATAACCACACAGAGGTGACTACTACTGTTCCATATTTAACCGATCGTCTATCAAGTTTTTTTCCTGCACACATGTTAAAATGGACATTTTAGGCCTGAAGATTTTTTTAGAACCTCCAAATATTCTATATTTTCTGAAAGCAGGGGAATACAATGGTGGTAGTTGCAGTGTTTTTGTCTCATGTTTATCAAACCCATATTTTATTTTCAGTAAAAATACACTAACTTTAATTTTAGTGCACACAAACAAAATATGTTACCCGATTTTTCGGTAAAATAAGATGAGGTTGTGTCGGACAGATACGAAACATGTCAAGCCTTTAAACTGCAGGACCCTGAGAAACGATGACAATCTTCGGTACCAATAATTGCCCATTTAAAAGCCTTTACAGATTACCAGTTTGGAGTTAACCACGGTTTAAGGGAATTTAGCTGTTATTGGTACTATGCTATCACATAGTAGCAATAACAGCTAAAGTCCCTTAAACCGTTAAAGGAGAAGCATGGCCAAAGCTCTTTTAGCTTTACTTCTCCTGTGGGTCACAGGAGTGTGCTTAGTTCTGCACTCCTGCAACCCGTATTTTACCAATGGTGGGCTAAAGTCCGCTGTCAGGTAACTTCACTCAGCCGGGTCAGGCTCTGGAGCGACCCCGACTTTATTGTCGGGATCTACCCAGATGCCTGAAATGGTAGATGGCTCAGCCTCTCAGCGAGGCACTGAGAGCCTGACCCAGCTGCACCTGCTCCCTGCACAGCCCAGTGCTCCAGTGAGAGTTGGAGGGGCAGCGCAGAGAGCAGTGACTGATAGTAGTGAAGACAGCAAACTGAGCGATCAGCGGTCTTTAATCGATTGGTTCTCGGTCTTAGGGGCAACAGGGGACAGATGCAGCACAGGACTGATGCTGCATCCACCCAGGTGTGTATAAATGTTTATTTTTTTAAACTCCCATACTTCTCTTTTAATGTCGCATATGAACCACAATAAAGCTGATCAAAGACAGATTATACTTAATCAGCTTCTTCCCCGACCACAGCAGCTAGGAAATACCAGGCGTGAACCTGGAAGTGGCTTCCAGGTTCATTCACTAGAGCAGTGATTCTCAACCAGGGTTCCATGGAACTCTAGGGTTCCTCCAGTGGTTGCTAGGGATTCCTTCAGCATTTTCATTTCTACCTCTCGGAAAAGTTCCCACCGACACCATTGATCTTTTTAGTTATCTGTAAGGAGGTAATTCTTCCCAATGACCACAAGTGTAGGGACCATTCTTCCCACTGACCACCACACTAATGTATCATGAGTTGTAGATTTCTCATTTTTAGCAGGGGTTCCCCGAGACTGGAGAACTATTTCAAGGGTTCCTCTGTGTTGAAAAGGTTGAGAAAGGTTGCACTAGAGGGAAGATAAGTGAAGATGTATCTTCCGGGGCGTAGGGAAGTGATTAGGTGGCTTTATGTCCAGCCCCATCATAAATAAAGAACTATGTAGGCTCTTTCCTTGGAAGAGGGTCCAGAAAAGAGCATCTAAAAAAGGTAAGCTGCATTTTTTTTTTTAAGTTATGCAGTGTGAATAGGGACATATAACAAATATAAAATAGGTCTTATTCCAATATGGCTGCAAAATTGGAACTACGCTTTAAACATGTGTGGGGCAAGGCAGCAGTGGGTATAGAGAGAAAGAGTGGTGCTTGAACCAGCCTATTCTGTCCTGTATTTTCAAAGACACAGATTCAGGGTCATTTAGACCATAACATAGATACGTAGCACATAACTTACAGTATCTCACAAAAGTGAGTACACCCCTCACATTTTTGTAAATATTTTATTATATTTTGTCATGTGAAGAAATGACACTTTGCTACAATGTAAAGTAGTGAATGTAAAGCTTGTATAACAGTGTAAATTTGCTGTCCCCTCAATATAACTCAAACAGGTGTGAATGGGGAGCAGGTGTGTTAAATTTGGTGTGTTATCGCTCTCACTCTCTCATACTGGTAACTGGAAGTTCAACATGGCACCTCATGGCAAAGAACTCGCTGAGGATTTGGAAAAAAGAATTGTTGCTCTATATAAAGATGGCCTAGGCTATAAGAAGATTGCCAAGATCCTAAAAATGAGCTGCAGCATGGTGGCCAAGACCATACAGCGGTTTAACAGGACAGATTCTACTCAGAACAGGCCTTGTCATGGTCGACCAAAGAGGTTGAGTGCACGTGCTCAGCGTCATATCCAGAGGTTGTCTTTGGGAAATAGATGTATGAGTGCTGCCAGCATTGCTGCAGAGGTTGAAGGGGTGGGGGGTCAGCCTGTCAGTGCTCAGACCATACGCCGCACACGGCATCAAAATGGTCTGCATGGCTGTCGTCCCAGAAGGAAGCCTCTTCTAAAGCTGATGCACAAGAAAGCCCGTAAACAGTTTGCTGAACACAAGCAGACTAAGGACATTACTGGAACCATATCATATGGTCTGATGAGACCAAGATAAACGTATTTGGTTTAGATAGTGTCAAGGGTGTGTGGTGGCAACTAGGTGAGAAGTACAAAGACAAGTGTGTCTTGTCTACAGTCAAGCATGGTGGTGGGAGTGTCATGGTCAGGGGCTGCATGAGTGCTGCCAGCACTGGGGAGCTACAGTTCATTAAGGGAACCATGAAGCAGAGCATGATCCCCCTCCCTTTGGAGACTGGGCAGCAGGGCAGTATTCCAACATGATAACGACCCCAAACACAACTCCAAGATGACCACTGCCTTGCTAAAGAAGCTGAGGGTAAAGGTGATGGACTGGCCAAGCATGTCTCCAGACCTAAACCCTATTGAGCATCTGTGAGGCATCCTCAAACGGAAGGTGGAGGAGCGCAGGGTCTCCAACATCTACCAGCTCTGTGATGTCGTCATGGAGGAGTGGAAGAGGACTCCAGTGGCGACCTGTGAAGCTCTGGTGAACTCCATGCCCAAGGGGGTTAAGACAGTGCTGGAAAATAATGGTGGCCACACAAAATATTGACACTTTGGGCCCACATTGGACATTTTCACTTAGGGGTGTACTTACTTTTGTTGCCAGCAGTTTAGACATTAATGGCTGTGTGTTGAGTTATTTTGAGGGGACAGCAAATTTACACTGTTATACAAGCTGTACACTCACTACATTACATTGTAGCAAAGTGTAATTTCTTCAGTGTTGTCACATGAAAAGATATAATAAAATATTTACAAAAATGTGAGGGGTTTACTCACTTTTGTGAGATTCTGTATGTAGCAAATTGTCAAGTGTAGCTGGGACATAAAACGACCACAGATGGTTCAAATTCAACTGGTTCAGCAGGGAGCGGCCGAGATTCAAACCATCTATGGGCAGGCTGATTTCACCCAAGTCAATCCATCGATCAACATGGGTACAATCAGCATATCGGCTTTTTACATGTGATTATTGCCAGTGGCTATAGCCGATAGCAATAGTCACTGTATTCTCCCAGCAGGAACAGCTCCCTGTGCCCCCCCTCGGGAGAACAAGATAGCACTGACTGTGTTGATGGCAAAATCGAGCAATTTTCTGTCCTGCAATACATGGTTGCAGGAAAGAAAATCAAATCATTCATGGCCTGCCATAGGTTTAACAAAATATGACCAACTGTATCAAAAAGTTACCAAACAACCAGCAAAGTATCACACAGTTTTTGTATTTTTATTTATCCATGTAAAAAAAAATGTACAAAATACCATTTTGTTAAATAAAATGTACATACAAGATTTCACACAGATTACTAAAAGTATTTCTGATATTTGAATTCCCTGAATTTTAGAGATTTGTCCCAAACAACAAATTGTTGTACTTGTTTGTGAGTTTTAAAACAACTCTCCAAATGCCTGTTGCCTGCGTGGGGCAAGAAATTTTCACATCACTAAACACAAGGTTACAAAAGGCAAAAAAATAAAAGGTCCAGTATGTTCAACATTTTACAATTTCTAGGTGTGTCACAATTTTTGAAGAACACATGCAGCGTACCAAGTGAAGGGATGTTTTCTACTGTACTGGAAGGAAAGGGTCTGCTGCCCTCAGCAGCAAATTAGCTGACATGAGGGATTTGTGGAACAATGTAGTGATTTTGCTAAATTTATTAACATATACTATTCAACACATTTTTTTTGTGAGTCATGTACAAAAAATAAATAAAAGAAATAGGGGGTCAGCATTATATTACGACTATATTATTTAAATTGTATGTAGTGCAAAAATCCAAATCCAAAAATAAAATAGAAAGCACTACAGCTTTAAGGAGAACAGTGCCCTTTATTTTGTCCATTGCTTTATGGTAAACATTCCTGTAGATCCTGCCAGTAAGCCTGGCCAGTGTGCATTTTCTTTTTATGGTCACAACAATGTATGCTGCCTTTTGGATTCTCAAAAACATTGATGCCCAGTGGATTATACTACGGCCTCCAGGACCAGACTGCATCACTGCATGGTATCACAGCCTTCTACTCCAGTGGTACAGTGTTGTCACCCCCCCAAGGAAGAAGCTGTTCACAGCCAGCCCCATCCCTCCCTTGTGACTGACAGTAGCCTCGTCACAGGGCTCTGCTTGCACCAGAGAGAGGTAATACATTGCTTTCTGGGAACAAAAGTGTGCCTGTTGCCTGCCAACAATCCCGGCTAAGGGGAATGAAACAGAGAAGGTGGAAATGTTACTGTTTCCAAATGCTGGTAATATTTCATAATCCATCAGTGCGGGTTACTGTTGCCACAGCAGGACTAACCTGTATGGTTCAGAGGAGAACACAGTTAAAGCTATAGTTGTGTGTAAGGTCCACTTTAAGATGAAGAAATTGATGATAGGTGGTGACTATGACAGATTCACTTTAATTATAAAGCAAAAGCTGTTAAGACTGGATGGTAGGAGTAGGCATTTACTAACGAAAGGCACATACATTAATCATGGTCTGGTTAGAAGAGTGCCACACAAATACTGTGACAGCTACGTAAGGCAGCAGGTTTTCAGGGATCACAGATAATAAGGACATTAGTGCAAAATGCCATTTATTGCTACAATGTAGGATTAGTGATTTGTGTTTTGCTAGGTTGAATAGTGACCACAGTATTTCAGTTCTAAAATATACACACTCTAGGTATGAAAATGAGCACAATCATCATGTATTTAAGGGGAAACTAACAAAACCTTTCATTTCCTAACTTAGGTTGCACAAACTACACATATCACAGCTCTGCTCAAGACTCTGATCAGAGAAACCTTACATGTTTTAGGTATACATGACTGGAGAATGCAACATTCCATGCTACTTCTCTTATTTCAGGAAATTTAAATCTGTCCTTTTCCCATGTAAAGCCATTCACATCCATGAGATGGTTAATAGAAGATCTGACCGCTGACCAATATGAAAGATCTTTGTATAAACAGGTGCATTTGTTGTTGTAGCTGGGCATGCATATTTATGCAAAGAGCAGATGCCCCTGGTGGCCCTCAAAGAAATAATAGCAATCTGGGAATGTTGATTTCCTTTAATAGACAGCCGATTTGACAGGCCTTTATTCCAACCACCATCTCATGCCTAATGCCGTGTACACACGACCGGACTTTCCGGCAGAAAAGGTCAGACGGAATCATTCCGTCGGACATTCCAATCGTGTGTGGGCTTCATCGGGCCTCCTCTTTCGAAAATTCTGACGGACCTAGATATAGAACATTTCAAATCTTTCCGACAGCCTCAATTCCTATCGAGAAAACCGTTCGTCTGTATGCTAGTCCGACGGACCAAAAAGGACGCAAGGGCAGCTATTGGCTACCGGCTATTGAACTTACTTTTTCTAGTCTGGTCGTACGTCATCACATTCTAAACGATCGGACTTTGGTGTGATTGTGTGTAGGCAAGTCCGTTTTAGCGGAACTCTGTCGGAAAGACTCTACTCTGACGAAAAGTCTGCTCGTATGTACGCAGCATTAGGCTGGCCATAGACTAAGGCTGGCCATGGATGGTTCATTTCCTTTTTTGATCAGCCAGGGGGCTGATAAAAAAGAAAAAAAGAATGGTTTCCGCCATCCATTCATGTGAAGAGAGAGGAGAGTTCTCACTGTGCTATTGTATTCTGACAGTGGGACTCCTCTGCTGTCAGAATACATTGGTCAGCGGCTGCAGCCAGCTGATCGAATTTTTTTTTCTAATAGTCCATTTCAACAGAAGTCGGTCATTGGATTGACCTCTCTCAAGTGGGAAGAGCCATATATGGATCAAAATTCAACCTGTCCTGCAGACTTTCGATCCATCGATGGGCAACTTAAGGCCATTCTTACTGTTTTTTCACATTGTCATTGCTGCTTGCATTGTATCAGGGTGACAAAAAAAAATAAATATTTGTAAGGTACTATTCACATCATCGCATATCGGTAATGAGCGTTCCCTCTATGCAATTTTTTGGAACGATTTGCACGCAAATTTGTGTCGTATAGGGCCAGCACTGCCCTATGCACCTTTGTCGCCCGAAAAGAAGCTGCTGCTCCTTTTTGGGCGACAAGCTTAATGCAGTTTTGAAAAGCGCGGTGTGCCGCATGATCCTGTCATGCAACAATCGGGGCAGAACCACATTGTGTTTGGGGTGCTATTAAGGGATAATGGGACCCAAATGCACATTGCGCAGCCATCTTCACGCCATTTGGAATCACAGGTAGATGCGTGGCGCTTCAGCCTGTGATTCCAAATTGCGAAGTGTCAATGGAGCCTGAATGTTTCTGATCCTAGTATGAGAAAATGGTGCTTTAGCTTTGGTGTATGATGTATCATCAAAGAACAACCACCATTATTCTGCAAAGAATAATTAGTGACATTACTTACAGCATGCTATGTGAATCAATACACCGCCGCCAAAATATTCAATTATAATAGATTAAACAAATAAGTGGCACAAATAATAAACAAAATGGAGGACTGCTTGGATAAACAGACCTATAAACAGTGAAAACATTGAGTGCCCAAAAGAATTTATGATTGTATATTGTCCAAACGTGCATAAATGTGATAAATTTGTATTGAAAAATGTGTAAGAGAAACAAAGTCCCAAAAAGATTCCTTTGAATAATTCAATAAAGATTATATTTAAAAACTCCTCCTTCGTGGGTCATCCGATGAAAATGTTAAGTGTGGATGCAGACTCACCAGATGTAGTAGATTCCATTGCCTTATGACAGGAAGGATCATATAGGGCTTATGGGGTCTCCCCGACCTCCTTAGGTCTTTTAAGTGAATCCTCCAATATCCTCCTCATCCGGATAGGACGTAATTTCAAATGGGATGTCACCAGCGGTATGGGCAAGAGAAAAGAGAGGACGAACTTCTCATAGTGTGAAACCATAGAGATAGTTTATTAAAAGCCTCAAATGGCTACAGCAAATGACAGATTAAACCTACTAAACCTAACTACCTCTACAGTTTCACACTATAAGGAGTTCATCCTCTCTTTTTCTCTTGCCCATACCACTGGTGACATCCCGTTTGAAGTTACGTCCTATCCAGATTAGGAGGATATCGGAGGATTTGCTTAAAAGACCCAAACTCGGGGTCGGGGAGACCCCATAGGCCCTATATGATCCTTCCTGTCATAAGGCAATGGAATCTACTACATCTGGTGAGTCTGCATCCACACTTAACTTTTTCATCGGATGACCCACGAAGGAGGAATTCTTAAATATAATCTTTATTGAATTATTCAAAGGAATCTTTTTGGGACTTTGTCTCTCTTACACATTTTCAATACAATTTTATCACATTTTTGCACGTTTGGACAATATACAATCATATAAATTCTTTTGGGCACTCAATGTTTTCACTGTTTATAGGTCTGTTTATCCAAGCAGTCCCCTTTTTGTTTATTATTTGTGCCACTTATTTGTTTGCACCAAGTTTAAGGCCTCTTACACACGTGCGGACCATATGTCCGTATTTCATCCATCCGTTTTCGTATGAAATACGGACATACATGCATCCCTATGGGATAGCGGGTGTCAGCGAATGAACATCCGCTGACACCCGATATCATCCGTCCCCGCTCTCGTCCGATTCTGCGGACGGAAGAAAATCCTATTTTTCTATCCGTCTGCAGAGCGGATCGGATGAACACGGACAGACGGTCCATGCTCATCCGATCCCCCATAGGGGAGAGCGGAGATCTGACAGGGCGGTCCTGCACAGTGTGCGGGTCCCGCCCTGTCATCCACCGGCTCAGCTGGGAAAAACGGAGCGATCCCCGCTGAGCAGCGGATGTTCACGGGTCGGATCAACACGGATCCGTCCCGTGTGAAAGGGGCCTAACAGTTCACATTGTACACTTCTTTTTACTTATTAATGTGATATTGGCAAGTGCTGTTTGCACAATAGGTTTGTGCACGTTTAGCAATTACACCAACCAAACTTTCATTTATTAACAAATGTTAGAAATATGTATTTTATCTGTGGTCAACCCTCTTGTTTTTTCTGCCCTTTTTAATAGGGCCCTCTAGGTTTGTGTAAAAAACGCAAACAGATACAAATACCAACATTTTGTTACAATTTCTGCTTTCTTTGATCCACCTATTCAGTAACACTCTATACTCTGGCCCTGTTTAGAATGATGCCCCATCTGCCTGCTATCAGGTATCTGGGATCCAGCAATGCTAGTATGAAAACACAGGTCTGGTAAACCAATTATCACCCGTCGAATGACAATTGATACTGGAGCAGGTTAAACTTTTTGTGACTTTTCTAGCTACGAACATCAAAAACTGATCAAATACAGAAATGTAAACCATTGTAAACAGGTGTTTGTTGTATGGGAACATCCCATCGCCATGTTCTTTATTGCACTAGGAATTTGATGTAAACTTCCTAATATTAGCTTTGCCTTCATGTAGGCAGTAATCCATTGCAATATGCTTAGTAGCCCATGGTAAAGGTCATAATTGAGCAGCCTGCCAGCGGGCTTCACATACAGCGCAGAAGCTGAAATAAGTGCTAAGTTAGTTTTTCATCATCGCTGTCTGCATTGACGGGAATGTAGCCCTCCTCCCTTGGTAAGCAGAGACAGCAGCCTGCTCCGCTCAGGTCCAATTCCTTGAATTTAAAGTCTTTCAGTTTCAGAGATCTGAAATCCACCTCATCATAATTGCTACAGATGTCCTTGAGTTTCATCCAAAACAGATAGGACAGACAAAGACCCAGAGCCTGTTGCAAAAAAAAAAAAAAAAAAGGAGAGAAAAAGTGAATGACTGGAATAGTCTGAGTTAAAGTGACTAACATGTCTTTTACCTGTATAATCCACAAATGTGGGCTTTTTGAGGCATGTTTTCTTTGTGTATTATACTGCTGACCTCTAGAACAGGGGTGACACACAGTGCAGGGCTCAGGAGTAAGTAATACAGACTCCAGAGATCAGAAGTAGAAAGAGCGCATGGGTCAGGAGTAAGTAACACAGAGAGCAGGGGTCAGGAATAACGCAGAGAGCAGTCGTCAGGAATATGCAATGCAGAAGTCAGGTTTACCACAGAGTTCAGAGGTCTATAGTATGTAACGCAGAGTGCAGTGGTGAGCAGTAAATAATGCAGTGTGTAGCGGTCACTAGTTTGTAATGCAGAGTGCAGGGTCAGGGCTAAGTAACACGAAATACAGGGGTCAAAAGGGGTCAGAAGTATGTAACGCAGAGTTCAGTAGTACCACAAAGTGCCGGGATCAGAAGTAACACAGAGCTCAGAGGTCAGTAGCATGTGACATACAGTGCAGGGGTTAGGCCTATGTAACACAGTGTGCAGGGGTCAAGAGTAAGTAATGCAGAGTGCAAGGGTCAGCAGAAAGTAACACAGTTGAATGGTCAGTAGTATGTAACACAGTTTGCAGGGGTCAGGAGTAATGCAGAGTTTCGATTTTTTTGCTTAGAATAAAGATCACGATTCTCGCAGCGTAACATCATCTTTCACATTATACAAAAAAGTTGGGTTAACTTTACTGTTTAGTAAAGTGTATTTTCTCTCAAAAAAATTGCTTTTGAAAGACCGCTGCGCAAATACAGTGTGACATAAAATATTGCAACAACCACCATTTTATTCTCTAGGGTCTCTGCAAAAAAAATATATATATAATGTTTGAAAGTTCTAACATTATATATATGTTTTTCTAACACCCTAGAGAATAAAATGGCGGTCGTTGCAATACTTTCTGTCACATCGTATTTGCGCAGCAGTCTTACAAGTGCACTTTTTTGGGAAAAAATACACTTTTTTGAAATCACTAGTAAAAAAAAAAATTCCATAGTTTGTAGACGCTATAAATTTGCAAACCAATCAATATGCGCTTATTGGGATTTTTTTTACCAAAAATATGTAGCAGGATACATATTGGCCTAAAATGTATAAGGAAATTAGATTTTTAATTTTTTTTTAATTGGATATGTTTTATAGCAGAAAGTAAAAAATATATTTTTTTTCCAAATTCTCTGTCTTTTTTTGTTTGTAGCACAAAAAATAAAAAATGCAGAGGTGATCCAATACCACCAAAAGAAAGCTCTATTTATGGGGAAAAAGGACATGAATTTTCTTTGGCTACAGCGTCGCACGACCGCACAATTATCATTTAAAGTACAGCAGTGCCGGATCGCAAAAAATAACCTGGTCAGGAAGGGGGGTAAATCTTCCGAAGGTAAAGTGGTTAAAGAGTGGCTGGAATTATATATTGCATTTATGATAGGAGAAAAATAAGTCTAAATTGTCCTTTTGGTTACCTGAGGACCCAGCAGGCCAATAGCTAAGCCGAACGTTACCCAGAAGTTGTCACTTAACCAAAGTCCCACTCCGTGTATACATCCTCGCACATGGATGATGTGAGCCACGTCCAGTCTCTGCAAGAAGAACAATAGACATTAACACCTTATTTCATTGACAGTCCTATATATTTAGAAGTTTGGGGTATTTCTGATGTGCTGGCAATGCTACATAGACATATTTTCATTCATAAATGACCCAATCATCAAATGACAATGTATTTAGAAACCAGCTAAATGGCCTGGATTCTCCTGGAATGTGGGGAAAACACATGGCAGCAAAGGCACATATAGAAATCATGGGGTCCCAGCCTCTGATGCTACCGACCTGTGATACACAGTAGCAATAAAAGGGTCAGTACTTTCAAAACTATATTTCGGTTTTTGGAATATTACATCACTTGGCAGTTACTTATATCTCTATAGATGAGAGATATGTTATCAATAGCATGAGATCCCAAGTTTGCAAGCCTTGCTGTGGCTATTCTGGGGAAGGTGATATCCCACTCTCCAAGCTGGAGTTTTGATTATTTTTTGGAAAATGCAGGGAAATGTTGTCATAATAAGTCAGGAACTAACTCATCTTCATCAACAAATAAAGAATCACTTTTGGATGCAAAGATCCCTAAATCATTTTAAACACCCTTTAATGATATTTTATAGAGAAGACATACCAGTGAGCAGTTCAGGCAATGGTTTCCAGCAAACACTTTAACTAGTAGTTAAAGTGGTTGCAAAAACACAAGGTTTTTTACCTTCATGTAAAAAAAAAAGTACAAAAACAAAAATCAATAACAAAAAAGCTAACTTTGTAAATTAGGTAGTCTAGCTGCTTGGCTTGTACATATTGGGGGTTATTTACCAAAGGCAAATCGACTTTGCACTACAAGTGCAAAGTACACTTGAAATTGCACTGAAAGTGCACTTGGAAGTGCAAATCGCTGTAAATCTGAGGGGTAGATCTGAAATGAGGGGAAGCTCTGCTGATTTTGTCATCCAATCATGTGCAAGCTAAAATGCTGTTTTTTATTTTCCTTGTATGTCCCCCTTGGATCTACAGTGACTGCACTTCCAAGTTCACTTGTAGTGCAAAGTGGGTTTGCCTTTTGTAAATAACCCCCTATGTGTACATTAAAATGTGTTGTCTCTTAACCACTTCAGCCCCGGAAGAAATGACCCCCTTAATGACCAGAGCTTTTTTTGCGACACGGCACTGCGTCGCTTTAACCGACGTTGCACCCAAACAAAATTGACGTCTTTTTTTTCCCCCCACAAATAGAGCTTTCTTTTGGTGGTATTTGATCACCTCTGCGGTTTTTATTTTTTGTGCTATAAACAAACAATTTTGCAAAAAAATACCAACAATATTTTTTACTTTTTGCTATAATAAATATCCCCAAAAAATATATAAAAAAAACTAATTTCTTCCTCAGTTTAGGCCAATACATATTTTTGGTAAAAAAATCATAATAAGCGTATATTGATTGGTTTGCGCAAAAGTTATAGCATCTACAAAATAGGGGATAGATTTATGGCATTTTTATTATTATTATTTTTTTTTAGTAATGGCGGTGATCTGCGATTTTTATCGTGACTGCGACATTGTGGCGGACAGATCGGACACTTTTGACACTATTTTGGGACCATTGACATTTATACAGCGATCAGAGCTAAAAATAGCCACTGATTACTGTATAAATGTCACTGGCAGGGAAGGGGTTAAACACTAGGTGGTGATCAAGGAGTTAAGTGTGTTCCCTAGGTGTGCTCTAACTGTAGGGGGGATGGGCTCACTAGAACATGACAGAGATCACTGCTCCCAATGACAGGGAGCAGTAGATCCCTGTCATGTCACTAGGCAGAACATGGAAATGCCTTGTTTACATAGGCATCTCCCCGTTCGGGAGTGGCCGTGGAGAGACTTAAACCGGAGGTCACGCGAGAAGGCGCCCTAGACGCGCCTGTATCCTGCTTGTTTTTAATTTGATTTTATGTAAGAGCACATCTTGAAGCCCTAATAAACTGATATTTTATTACTCAAACTACTACACTATTGGAGGCTTTCTTCCTTTTTCCCTCTTGCACCACCGGGTCATTTGTGCCTTGGTGGTACATATTATGACAGGCTGGTGAGCCGTACTGGGAGTTAAGAGGAAATCATCCAAGCCGGGGTAAATAGATGAGGACCATCTGGACTTCACTTTGACGCTATACACGAATCCACCACTTGATGCCAATAAACAACGCTTGTTCTAATACACATGAAGGTGAGAGTTCTGAGAGACTGATACTAACAGGAGATCATCTATGAAGATATATGAACTTTGACTAGCATATTTTATTATTCACTAAGTCACTTTATGCAGGTTTTACTACTTGAATGAAGTTCTTCACTAATTTTTTTGATGTTACACCTATATGGCACAAATAGAGAGCACCTTTAATCTACATATTTATTCTTTATTTATTGAGATGTCATTCAGCATTAGGCACTTTATATATGTCACCTATTATGTGTGAATTGATGGGATTGCGCAAGATCATTTTTATCCTACATCTCCCCGTTCTGCCTCTCCGTGTCACGTCCGTGGGCCACCGGCGGACATCAAGTCCGCGGGCACGCTCCTGCGGCGCCGTGCGCGCACCCGCTAGCTTGCGATGACATAGGGACGTACGGGTATGCCCATTTGCACAGCCGTGCCAGTCTGCCGACGTATATCGTCGTGCAGCGTTCGGCAAGCAGTTAAAGAGGTTGTAAACCTCCGCAAAAAAATAAAAAAAAGACCCTGCAAGACAAAAGCATAATGAGCTAGTATGCATCGCTCATTATGAAATACTTATCTTAAAACCAAGCTGTTGCAGCAGTCCTGGCACACCTCTGTCACGGCCGACATCTTTCCCTGTGATTGGCCCGGAGCAGCGATGACGCCACTCCCTTGCATGCGCGCGGGAGCCACCGTTCACGGTACCAGCTCGGAAGGAACGGCACATGTGGACCGATCCTTCAGATCGCATGTTCCAGTGATGCCCCTCTCTGCATGCACTGGAAATATCTCATAAACTGCACAGGTTTAGGAGATATTTTCAATACCTATAGGTAAGCCTTATTATAGTAAAAGTCTGCAGAGGAAGTTTACTGCCGGGTACACACTACAAAGTTTTTTTCGTACAACCCAGCAAGTTGAATGAAAACAAACTGTCAGCTCGAGTCGGAGACGCTGTACTAATGATCCGACATTAGTACAGTGTTCTCCCCCACTGAGCTGTTGTGTTCTGACGGGATGGCCCCCCACCAGAACACCCAGATCAACGCTTTCTGCCATTGGCTAAGAGAGCTGATCGGGAGTCAGTCAGCTGCTGGTTTTCCAGCATGAACGTCTAACAGAAGCCAGCCGGATGGCCGGCTTCTGCCAGGCAGACCAACATACACACAGGCCAAATGTTGGCCTCTTTTTTTTTTTAACCGTCCGATGTCTCCTGACATTCGGCCTGTGTGTACCCGGCTTTAGTCATGCATTCACTATATCTGGTCTCTCACAGTACACAGAATATGGAAATGCAATAGTTTTAGTAAATATAAACTGCTAAATAAATTTTCTCAGCAGTATATAGCAGGCTTGGGACTTCTATCAGTGTCTGGTTAAAGCTTGTAGAGGAGTTTTCATTCTGCTCTGACTGTCAGAGGCTGCGGAACCCCTGACTCTCTGGACAGTGCTGATTGTCTCGATGCTGACCACCTGCACCCTCCCAAGAAAAAAAAAAAAAAACCTCTCTAGCAATACACACCAACTGACCATGTGCAGCCTGTCCCCTAGCCTCTGTTCTCTCTCACTCTCTCAATCAACAGTGACCATTTTTTAATCCTTATGCTGCTAGCATTAGTAAATAGATAGGAAAGTATATCATACTTGTTTTTTTTACATTGCTTCAGTTACTTTCTGGTTTCCATGCCTAGGCAAATTATGTCATACATTCCAGGAGTCTTTAGGAGGGGTTCTCTCAGGTAAGCACACCCTCCTGCCTGCATGCCTGAGCTGAGGGCAGGTGGATTCCAGGAAGTAAATGCTACAGGAATTATCTGACCAGAAAATTGCCACGACCAGAAATGACAGAGGGTGTTTTTCAAAGTGATCTCTTTGCAAAATATTGCACAGGGACATAGATGGATGGTAGCGTTTGCTTTGAATATTAAAAATGTATTAAATAGCTTTTTTTTGGTTTGTGGTGCTCAGATACAGCACATGTGTCTAACAAAATATTGTTTTTTCTTGTTTTGAGTAGAAGAACTTGACAATTTTATCATTTGAATCTAATGAAGGTTGGAAGATGTATTTGTCAGTACTGTGATTGAAAAACTCTGCGGTGAGATACCAATAATTACTGGTTAATATAAAATATCTTCACTAAAATGTAGCTAATAAAACACCACTGCCAAAGAAGAGATTGTGTTATCATCATCTGTAGTTCTGTATTGTTAAAGCGGAGTTCCACCCAAAAATGGAACTTGGAAATGAAACAGGGGGAAGGTGACCCCCTGACATGCCACTATTGGCATGTCATTTTTTTGGGGGGAAGGGGAAACCCACTTTTTAGAGGGTTCCAGCTCCCACTTCCTCCCATGGCACTGCAAGTAAGTTCACCTCTCCCCCCTCCCTCTCGCAAGCTGAAGTTAGAAGTTGATTGGCTACCTTATACAGCTGCACTAGATTTTGCACTCTCAGGTTTCAGTAAATCAAACCCAGTATGTCTTGTATTATTTTCTTACAATTGTAAGTAGTCTGTATATACAGCATTTTTATTCAATAAAAGCACATTAATATACTACGGGGTTTCTGTTTCCTTGCTTTACTGCAAAGTAGCTGAAAAGATAGAAGCAAAACAGCCCCCTGACTGTAAAAACAAAATATAGTTGGCAACTCTAGGTGTAAACCATAGCACAGACATCCCAAGTCTCCCGCAAAGTGCGATAGCTTCCCGCATTTCGGAGGCGGCTCCCGGACACCCGCAAGTGCTGCCCAATATCCCGGGCTGCGGGGCTGATCCTGGATTGTCCCCTGGTTCACAGCCGGGGATGATCGGTGCAGCAGGAGGGACAGCTGTAAACACCGATCTCCCTGTATAGCTGACAGCCGCTTCTTCTTCTCTCCCTTCGGCGGCTGACGGCTAAAAAGCTATACAGGGAGATCGGTGATCACAGCTGTCAGTCCTGCTGCACCAATCATCCCAGACTGTTCCCTGTATCCTCCTCCTCCATCTCCCCTCCGTGTCCTTCACCCCCCTTCTTCTCCGGCTCCCTGTCCTCCTCCTCTGCCCCCCCCCCCCCTCGTCCCTCGCAGCTGGCTTCCCTCCTCTCCCGCCGGTTGTGGGGATCTGTCAGGATGGCAAGCGGAGGAAGGGACCAGTCATTTACAAGCCTCTGCCTTTTCTGAATTGGACACAGTGAGCGAGATCGCTCCTGTGTCCTGTAAAAACTGAGCAGAGTAACCTCTGTGTTTACTCTGCTCAGTTTATGAATGGACAGGAGCCTCTGTCTTCTGTCCATTCATATTCAATGCTGAGAAAGGGACCGGGGAATCAATGTCCTCAGTCCCTTTTCCTGTCTCAAAGAGGACATGTCAGGGGTCTCTTTAGACCCCTGATATCTCACGAAAGCCCCCCCCCCCCCCCCACAGGGTTGATTAAAAAAAAAATGCAAAAAATATTTAAAAAAAATGTAATTATAAACAAAAATTATAAAAAATTCTATTATAAAAAAAATATAAAATAAAAAAAAACTACTGACACCACCCCCCTGCCCTACCAACACTGTCCACTGCCCCAACCCCCTCCCCCCAAAAAGCATTGTGTATTAAATAAATTAAATTGTAAAAAAACAATATGTAAAAATAAAAACTACTGACACCAACACCGCCACATACTCTCCACCCCTTCCACAGAAGCACTGTGAAAAAAATATTTAAAAAAATCATTTAAATTAAATAATAAACAACAAAATTGTAAAAAATAGAGAAAATAATAAAAACCAAAAACTACTGACACACTGTCCACTACCCCTAATCATTGTGAAAAACAAAAATAAAGTAAAATTTAATTTAAAAAATACAATTGTAAAAAAATAATAATAAAAATAAAGAACTACTGACACCGTCTACTGCCCTACTGACACCATCCTGCACATACTACTCCCTGCTGTACAATCCACACTCCTCACATGCACATACTACCCACTTCCATACACTCCACACTGTATCTTCCCTATTTAACATTACTGCATTTTGCACTAGTCATCTCGAACGTTATTAAACCACACCCAATTTAAGCCACGCCCAATATGTAGCACAGCTTAAGCCACACCCACCTCCCTGAAATGAGTTTGCCACCTCCCTGAAATGAGTTTTTGCAGGTTGGGATGTCTGCATAGAAGCCATTACAACTTCAACTTTCATTCATGTCTCCATAATCTTGTTGGTTAATTTAGGAAACCATTTCACCCCCACTTGTCTTGAGATTCATATATGAGCTGCAATGTTTGAATGAAACAGCATGCCGTTTCAAACTATAATGACAGACAGAATGCTTTATCTCCCCCCAAAAAAAGTCAAGCTATAAAATATTCCAATAAATCCATCAATTTACATTCCCATGATTTTATGCCATAGTGGTACAGTAGTAATGTACTTTATGCATACCTCCCAACATTTGAAGATGGGAATGAGGGAAACCTACTAGCAAATGTATGTAGGCATAGGACACGCCCCCTGTCACACCCCTTTAAAGAAGAATGAACCAAAAAAAAAGGTTAATTATCCACTTGATGACCGCTCACTGTATATGTACGTCATTTTTTTAAAGATGGATATCTCGGTAACGGCAGCAGCTGCTGCCACAACCGAGGTATCCATCTTTAGGGCCGGCGATTCTGTACACGATAACGGTGGTCTCTGCGGCGGGTTCGCCGCGAGATCACCGTTATCGGCGGGAGAGGTGCCACCCCCCCTCCCGCCGCTCTCCCGCACCCATCCGCCGCTTACCGGAGCCGTCGGTAGCGGCGGAGGAGATCGGGACCTGTCACTGCTGAGGTACTGAGACGAGTGAGGCCAAGATGGCCCCCACCCGTCTTCATACCATGTGACGGTCGGAGCGATGTCATTACGACGGCTCCGCCCACTTCTCTTAAAAGGCACAATTTTTTTTGTGTCATTTTTTTAAACGACTTTTTTTTTTTTTGCATTTTAGTGTAAATATGAGATCTGAGGACTTTTTGACCCCAGATCTCATATTTAAGAGGACCTGTCATGTTTTTTTCTATTACAAGGGATGTTTACATTCCTTGTAATAGGAATAAAAGTGATCCAATTTTTTTTTTTTTTAAAACAGTGAAAAAATAAATAAAATAAAGTAAAATAAATAAGAAAAAAAAAAAATTTTTTTAAAGCGCCCTGTCCCGACGAGCTCGCGCGCAGAAGCGAACGCATACGTGAGTAGCACCCGCATATGAAAACGGTGGTCAAACCACACATGTGAGGTATTGCCGCGACCGGTAGAGCGAGAGCAATAATTCTAGCCCTAGACCTCCTCTGTAACGCAAAACATGCAACCTGTAGATTTTTTTAAACGTCGCCTATGGAGATTTTTAAGGGTAAAAGTTTGACGCTATTCCACGAGCGGGCGCAATTTTGAAGCGTGACATGTTGGGTATCAATTTACTTGGCGTAACATTATATTTCACAATATAAAAAAAAATTGGGCTAACTTTACTGTTGTCTTATTTTTTTATTCAAAAAAGTGAATTTTTTCCAAAAAAAGTGCGCTTATAAGACCACTGCGCAAATACGGTGCAAAAAAAAGTATTGCAATGACCGCCATTTTATTCTCTAGGGTGTTAGAAAAAAAACCATATATAATGTTTGGGGGTTCTAAGTAATTTTCTAGCAAGAAAACCTGTTTTAAACATGTAAACACCTAAAATCCAAAACGAGGCTGGTCCTTAAGTGGTTAAAACCCGCAAATGCTTTTTTTTTGCCACTACTATTCCTTTATATTGGCTTTTTAAATTTACAAATGCAGCAATTTAGAAGTTGGATGAAAGGTTTAGCGCTGGGAAACACTTTTTGAAAGATAAAAAGTGCATGTTATATACAACTATATAGATTGGACCAAAATGAGGGACAAATGAGGAGGAATGAGGGACAGAGGGACATTGCTGCAAATCAGGGACAGTTGGGAGCTTTGCTTTATGCATCATAATATTAAACACACCTTTTCTGCAAACAATTATAAGAGTAGAACTTGCCTTGATTTAGTTCACAACAGATATCATTTTTTTTTATGGGCACAGTTTGAAAAGAGACGCAAACTAAACATTAAACAAAATGAATTATTGATTTTACAGTAAGAGCAGGATCTGTCTCATATATATTACATACATTCATACACAATACAATGATTTGCACACAATATTCATTGTGGAAACACTTAAATCTCTTCCATTGCTCAGTCCTTGCTCATCTGTGACTATTACATCTCCATATTGAAGAAGTAAATTGTTTTAATCAGCATGGTGTGACTGGTATGAATTAGAATAAGTGCACTATTCAGAGCCTCCCAGATGGCTGAGTGACCATGAAACAAGCACTGATTGAGAGCCACCATGTCAACACTTGTTGCTAATAACGCTTTGATTGCTAGTATAGCTAGCTTTCCCTGCTGTAAGCTTCCGTTTCACAAAAATGTGTATTTTGTATGAAAAGGCAACAAAGTTCTGTTGCCAACACTGTCCTAAATCAAATGCATTAAGGATTAAAGTAAATGTAAACCGTATATGGCTATCATTTCGTTTGTTAAAGCATGGTATATTAATACATTTTTGGATTTTCTCATAACAGCAATGAAACATGTCTGTGCAATAAGCACTGACACAACTGCTTATAGTCTCCACCAAATGCATATGTGACAGGGTTGTGTTGTTACTAGAGATGCACCAAATGAAAATTTTGGTGCCGAAACCTAAAACGACGGTTTAAAAAAAAATTATATATATTTTATACATGATTGTATTTTATTCAACTTTTTAATTAACCACTTTAGCCCGTAAGGATTTACCCCCTTAATGACCAGGCCATTTTTTGTGATACGGCACTGCGCTACTTTAACTGACAATTGTGCGGTCGTGCGACGTTGTATCCAAACAAAATTTATGTCCTTTTTTTTCCCCCACGAATAGAGCTTTCTTTTGGTGGTATTTGATCACCTCTGCGGTTTTTATTTTTTTTGCGCTATAAACAAAAAAAGAGCAACAATTTTGAAAAAAAAACCACAATATTTTCTACTTTCTGCTATAAAACATATCCAATAAAAAAAATCTAATTTCTTCATCAGTTTAGGCCAAATTGTATTCTGCTACATATTTTTGGTAAAAAAAAATCCCAATTAGTGTATATTGATTGGTTTGCGCCAAAGTTATCGCGTCTACAAACTATGGGATAGATTTAGGGACTTTTTTTTTTTTTTAACTAGTAATGGCAGCGATCAGTGATTTTTAGCGGGACTACGACATTGCGGTGGACAAATTGAACACTAAGTGACAACAATACAGTGATCAGTGCTAAAACAATGCATTGATCACTGTGTAAATGACACTGGCAAAGAAGGGGTTAACATCAGGGGCAATCAAAGGGTTAAATGTGTTCCCCGCTGTGTTTACTAACTGTGTGGGGGATGCTGACACTGGACAAAGACAGAGATCTGTGTTCCTGATTACTAGGAATCACAGATCTCTCTCTTTGTCTGTGACAGAACAACACTCTGCCTTGTTTACATAGGCAGACCGCTGTTCTGTCATTCCCGGGAACGATCACGGGTGCGAGCCCCAGACCTGGAAGCGTGGACAACGTACAGGTACTGCCACAGTATATGTGCGGTGGATGGTCTGGAACTTATTAATATAATGAATGTAAATGAATGTGAATTTATTGTTGGCCAATATTGGCACCTTTAGCGCAAGAAAAGCTCAAGAAAAATGCATTTTTTAAAATTCTATGTATGTCTTCACACTGGTCCCTTGTGCTTCTGTTGTGGTGTTAAAAATCTTGCTTGCTGCATTTTTGGTCAGTTAAAAAAAACCACACCAAAAACGCATCTCCCCGTTGGATTGAAAATGCAGCAAGAACGCACCCGTGTTACGTTTTTGATGCAGTTTTTGAGTCTCATGACCTATGAAAAACACACCATAAGCACAGTAAAATCGTGGTAAAATTGCAGCAAAATTGAGTCAAAATCACGTGCATTATCAGTGCTATTATTGCCACATTTTTCATCCGATATGTTGTGGTCACTGAAATTTCGGTGCATCACTAGTTGTCACTCTATAACAGAAAATGCCTGAATAAGGACCTTTGGATCCCCAGTAACTTGTGTCAGGTTCAGCCTGCCCCTAAGAGGACATCACGGATGATGAAACACGTCTGGATAGGCCCGGTACAGACGACATCACGCACGTTGTGCCATCATTTGCGGCTTTGCTTTTCCATGACCTGATGGGATCTATTTTGTTTTTGCATGAATACAAGGCATTTTAAGGTACTTATTATAACTTTTAAATAAAAGAACGTAGATTTAAATGGGTTTCACTATGTTCGTTTGTTCTTTTATTCCTTACTTCATTTAAAGTCATTATCGAGTAGCCATATATAAGTGAATCACATACCTTTGCATGTTTTTCGTCTTATTTCTCACTATGGATATATGGATTTGCATAATTTAAGTGTACTATATGAATTTGCCTAATTCTTAGAATATTTTTAATATATGTTTTTGCACATTGCATTTTGCACTTTGGATTTATTTGTCTAGTTCATGTGTGAATATATGGACTTGCATAATCTTTGGAAAGAATATGGTTATATGTGCTTTGCACATTGCACTTTGTATTTTTTGAAGTTTTATTGTAAGTGGATGGTTTAGCGCTGTTTTCTATTTTTATTTTATTTATTTTAATAAAGATTTAAAAAGATTAAAAATTACTTTTGAAATTACAATAAAATATAAAAGCTTATATGAAATTTTATTGATTGAGTCTAGATCTACAATAAAAGGGAAGTGCAGAAACCCAAAAAAACAAAACACACATACTCACGTAGATGGCTGCAGCTGTTCCCCGCCGACTCTACACCAAGAACTGAGCTGACTGCTCAGTTCTCGGGTTCGCCATCAGTCACCACTCTGTGCTCTGCCGCTCCAGTGCTTACTGGGGCGGGGCATCTGAGCCAGCTGTTGTTCAGGCATCTGGGTGGATCCCAACATTATTGTTACTTCAGCTGTCAGTGAGCTCATAAACCACCTCATATGATACTACTCCCATTTAATGCAACCCTATCCCCATAGATAAAAAAAAGTTAGGCATATACTAGTTAGGCCTAGTATCCTTGATAAAAACTGTCCTACTGCATCCTCTGCAGTGTTTTCTGTCTTTTTTTGTTTAATTTAGAAACCCTTTATGCCATTACTGATAAATAAATTAAAATAGTCACTTTTACTTAACAGAACAAGATGCAAAATGATAACTACCGTATTTATCGGCGTATAACACGCACTTTTTTCCCCTTAAAATCAGGGGAAAATCGCGGGTGCGTGTTATACGCCGATCCCCTGCGATCCTGACCTGTCAGATCTAAAAAATCGCCGACCGCGATTTGAAAATGGCGCCGCCGGCGCCGAAATACACAGTGCCGGTCCTCGGCTCTTCTCGGCCACTTTCGGTTTCACTCGAGCGCCGCCCGAACCTAGCCGAGTGTACTCGGCTAGTTTCAGGTAGCTCCGCTCACCGTCACGCCCATCCCGAGTGGAGGCGAAAGTGAACGAGAGCCGCCGAGAAGAGCCGAGGACCGGCTCTGTGTATTTCGGTGCCGGCGGCGCCATTTTCAAATCGCGGTCGGCGATTTTGAAGCTCAGCGAGCTGCAAGGCTGGACTGGGGCAAGGCTGGACTGGGGCAAGGCTGCAATGGACACTGGGGAAGGCTGCACTGACAAGGCTGCACTGACAAGGCTGCACTGACATGGCTGCACTGACATGGCTGCACTGACATGGCTGCACTGACATGGCTGCACTGACATGGCTGCACTGACATGGCTGCACTGACATGGCTGCACTGACATGGCTGCACTGACAAGGCTGCACTGACAAGGCTGCACTGACAAGGCTGCACTGACATGGCTGCACTGACAAGGCTGCACTGGCAAGGCTGCAATGATGGGCATTTAAATGTAAGTTTTTTTCCCTTCAACTTCCCTCCTAAAAGTTTTTTTTCCCTTAAAATTCCCTCCTAAATTTAGGTGCGTGTTATACGCCGGTGCGTGTTATACGCCGATAAATACGGTATTTATAGAGCATTCACAAAGCAGTAAGTTCTTTAGTATTTGCCTAAAAACACAATGACTTGCATAAACAGATAAAATATTTTTTCTTTTTTCATTTTCAACAACAAAGCAGGTGATTCTACCACAAACTTTGGATTGCCTAAAGGGGAAGTTTACCCATAACAACTTGATAAAAAATCATGTTCTTTAGTAAGAAACATACATTCCACATTAATAATTATGCTACCAAAATTAGTGTGTGCTGTAAAAATAAAAAATTCTGCCGATTTCTCATAACCAGTTGGTGGGCATATGTCAGATGAGCAGAAGAGCAGAAGAAGGGCACATGAGCAGCACTAAAAAGTCAAGTGACTATTCTGTGCCCTAGGAGGAGGAAAGGGGCGCACGAGCAGCACAGTAAATAAAGTGACTACTTTGCGCACATGAGGGTGGAGGGCATCACTGGCCAATTTGTATGAAGTTGGGGTTCTACCTCTAATTTTTTTGTAAGAAAAAACTTTCCTATAGATTTTAGATCTGGTTTAGCCCTGACCTCTACCATTCAACGCAGGCCAATTATCGCTGGATAAAAAATAAAAAAAAATCATTAATTAAAAAAACCAATCACCCATGCAAAATATGTAATTCCAGAATATAGTGTTACTGACATTGTCCATGAGAATCGTACCCTTTAACGGAATTTCCCAACCATGTAATTCAAAGGATAGGTGTTTTTCTCATGCTGCCCTCAAAGTTGCATCTAAAGGTAGACCCTCTCCCTGCTGTATAGTATTTTTATGGTAACTAAACCCAGACACATTTGCTCTTCCCTACTGCTCAGGGAATTCACTAAGGACAATAAGGACAGCAGCTGCTGCATTAATGCTAAAAGTCAGAGCCATGAGCATACATTCAAAGAGGAATTGGAAGGCCGAGCTCAAAGACCCACACTAGTATTGTCTGTGGTCTTTAAAGTCTTTGTAAGCCCTTGATTTGTTTTTAACAAAAAAAACAAACATGCCCATACTTACCTGCTCTGTGCAATGCTTTTGCACAGAGCAGCCCCGATCCTCTTCTTCTGGGGTCCCTCGCCAGTGCTCCAAGCCCCTCCTCTCCATTGGTGCCCCCACAGAAAGCTGCTGCGTCTATTGACACAGACAGCAGGACTCGGCCCCGCTCCCCGCATCACAGCTTTTGAGTGACAGCAGTGGGAGCCAATGGCTTCTGCTACTATCGTGTCCAATGAGGAGAGCTTCAGCGGCTAGAGCCGCAGTGCTTATGCAAATGAAAAAGAAAAAATGGGAGGGAGCTGCAGCACAGAAGGTTCTTCACTTTCATGCATAGAATGCATGAAGCTGAAAAACCTTAAGACTTTACAACCACTTAAAGCAGCTGATCTTTTCCCGATCACCGATTTAATATCTCATGTTGTGCACTATGTCTCTTCGTGGAAGTGGCAATCTTGGAAAAGGCAGTGAGCATCACAGTCAGACATCAAATCTCACTCCAAATGTCCAGAGTCCATCAGTCAGAAGTCCTAGATTGCACACTGCAAATTTACAGCTATGAGGCTGTAGGTATAGGAGTGCCTAGGCAAACTCACTTACAGGAAGTACTTTGCTATATTTCAAGAGGAATTCCAGACAAAAGATATATTTTTCAGGGGAATGTTTGGACATACTAAATATTTCTAGATTTTCCCTAAAACACTGAAAATCTTAGCTTTTTTCAGTTCCTCTTTAAGCATTGCGTGGTTCACAGTGAATGCATCACCAAGCCCCTATATGCTTGGAGGCATTTGTTATCAGAGTACTCAGTGTGGGCTTCAGGAATTGTGCTAGATGGCCCATTTTGACACCTATGTATAACATTGCTATGAAAAAGCCAGAAATAGGGTGATGAACACCACATGATAGTACAAAGAGAAAGCTTTTCTAAACAAGTAATAATATCCCGTTTCTGGACTGTCACACGTTGCCACCTTTCTCACAGTTTACCCAACTGACACATGCACATAGGATCATTTGCCTAATTTGCCAAGGTGAAACCAGGAATGTCAGTGCTAATGATCTAATCCTTTATTAAATTCTGATTGCTTGTAAGAGAAGAATATTCTATTAATGTCTTCACATGGGATCATATGCACCTACTTCATCATTAGTACCAGAAAACAAATTACATTTATATTGACTCCTAAAATAAAATTGCTTCTTAAGAAGGAGATAATATTTTATTTCTAATTTGTATTTATTTTCTTTGCTGGCTAGGGATATTTTGCACTTTGGCACAGTGCAACAACTGTCATTTGACAGTTAAGGGTAGAGGGAGGATAATCTTATCATAATAAGTTTTTATACAACACTTTGTCAAGTGATCATTGTCAAATGACAGTGACCAACAACTGAATTGTGACCATTACTATTCCTGGGTTCAAGAAGAAAAGATGTGTTTAGTGAAGGACAGTTATCCTCTATCATGAATCTATGCCTTGATACATTAAGGCATACATCACAAAAACTTATGCCGCGTACACACGAGCGGACTTTACGGCGGACTTTGCCCGGCGGACTGGATTTCGTCAGACAATTCGATCGTGTGTGGGCTCCAGCGGACTTTGTTTTCTCAAAAGTTGGACGGACTTAGATTTGAAACATGTTTTAAATCAATCCGTCGAAATCGAGTCCAGTCGAAAAGTCCGCTCGTCTGTATGCTAGTTCGACGGACAAAAAGCCACGCTAGGGCGACTATTGGCTACTGGCTATGAACTTCCTTGTTTTAGTCCGGTCGTACATCATCACATACGAATTCAACGGACTTTGGTGGATTGTGTGTAGGCAAGTCCGTTCATTCAGAAAGTCCGTCGAAAAGTCCGCCGGGCAAAGTCTGTCGTAAAGTCCGCTCGTGTGTACGCGGCATTAGACTTACTGCTAAGGGGCTTTACAGAGCACCTCTCTTAAAAAGAGACATATTTGGTAATTTCATTAATAATTTTTCACTTGTTGAGTTCTACTTTTGTTTACCACTTGTTTAGACTAAACTTTAGTCAACACCATAAATACAGCTATTCATAGGTAATGACCCTTGTCAAACATGCTTTTATTTTTACTTACCCCATGAATGAACACAGGAATGCTCTACAAATGCTGTCTTCATTCATAATGGAAGACCTAGTAAACATCAGTCATGTCTTGCTATGTCTCCTGTTTGTAAATGAATACACAGTGCTCTATATAACGAGTATTCCTGTGTTCATTACAGTCTGCACGTCTGAAGAAGAAAAGGAGATAGAGGCCTTTGTGCCCTCAATCTCTTTGTCAACGTCAGAAGTGAAACATCAGGGGTCCGTTTAGACCCCTGATCTTTTCCCAAAGTCCCCTGACAATACTGTAAAAAAATACAAAATAACAAAATTAGGCAACTGCAGTGCACCAACACAATAAGAGCCTATTCATACTAGGGGGCACATGTTATGGTATTCATAACGTGCATGCTAGTGTGCATTGTGCACATGCGCTGCAGTGCACTGGTACAACATGTTGCTGTGCTTATTTTCATTCTTTTTTTTTTACTTTTTTAAAATCACAATTATTCAACTCTATGCACAGCAGTGCTTTGCAACATGTTTGCGCACTGTAATGCCTGCATCATTCACCTCCAGATTTTAGCATTAGTTGCCTAGTAACAGTTTTGTGTACCAACGTATTTATTAACTCAAGACAGTTTTTATTTCAGATTTAGTAGTCATTTTGTAAGTTTCCTTGTGTTTGTGTCTGCAAATAATGATTTTAGTGTGTTTACAGCAAAAAATATAATTTTGAGAAACATTGCACTATCGGTCAAAATGCGTTAGGCGGGGCCCACTGTAAACACAAGCATGCTATGTGCCTCGGTACTGCACGATTTTATTGATGCTCGTTTTTTTCATGTTTTTGTAAGTATGACTTTAATAAATTCCTTTACGGTTTAAAAAGGTACTTCACTATGCGTCCCTTCACCAGCATAGTGGAAACGTATATTTGGATTCCCGGCATTCATCCCTCTATATGATGTGAGCTATCACACTGGCTGTCTGTATGCTGTGAAGGTGTCCACCTACTACTGTCGATTGATGCGGAGATTGATAAGCGATTCATGATTTAACCTTTTTGCATCTAGCTTCTGGTAAGCAAATTGGCTGTATACACAGTGGTGTGCTGTCTTCATACTGAAGCTGGTGCGGGCTCTTTCTACTTTTCAACACATTAGTCATAAACTGTCATGGACTGTATTTGAATAGGTTTGTTTAGCGCTACATATGAAGTTTTATATTGCACAGCTATGATGGGACTTAATCAGTTGCACCATTTTCTTATTCTAAAGGTCCTGTGCTTTCAGAAAGTACATAGTCTGGAGTATCTTTTACAAAGTCTTAGCTCTGGTTCACATTGGTACGATTTTACATGTCAAATTGGTGGAAATGGCACCATCCTAATAGCTGCGACGCTGCATTTGCGACGCCGCACCAATTTCAAAAAGTAGTTTCTGTACTACTTTTTGCGGTTTCGGGCTGCGATTTACATTAACATCTGTGCAAAAACCTGCACGGATGTCTCTGAAATTGCGGCCGAAATCAGGACTGACATGCAGGAGTGAAATCGTGCAAGTTCAGCTTAACTTGCACGGCTTCATTCCCGCAGCCAAGTGTGAACCTGGGTTTAAAGCTGTAAATCTGCAAAAACGGTCTGGCCATCTGAGTATAACAGTGGAGCACAGGACCTGTCGGCAAAAGGGTTAAAAGTGAACTACAGATAATAAAACACATATAAAGGCAGTTCTGTGTTCATTATTACAATATTTAATGATCATTAATGCAAGTAGGGTAAGTACCTGAATTTGACCTGGTATCAGCTCAGGCTGGGAAAAGGAGTTTCAGCAGAAGAGGCAATGCATACGTGTTGCAGAGCTCATGTGCTAACAAGAGGCATGCTGATAGGAAGAAAGAGCATGGTGACAGTGAGTTAAGCTCATCAGTCTGCCGCTTCATTTACTTTTCTTTCAGGCTCCGTTCACATATGCTGTGGCCGCGGCTCACAGCAGGGGGTCTGGTGCGTCCCTGTACACTGATTCAGGTGGGAATCAGGTCCAAATGTTTGCCTTAATTCGCACCTTAATTGGACCAGAAGACGCACAGGACCCTTCTTCAATGCGGACCGCTGCTGCCCCGGAGCTGTGTGAACTGGCTCCATTGAGAGCCGGTCACACTCGCCTGTCATGCGCATTGGATACGGGGAAACCTGCATCCAATTTGCATATGTGTGAACCCAGCCTTACATTCTGTGGAAGGGACAAGACCTTTAAGTGCTTTTTAACTGCAACAGAAAAACATTGGGTCTTCTGTCCTGCCAGATAGGGATGTGCAAGCAGAGAAGTGTAAATATCAGGACTGGATGGACAAAATATAAATCCTTTGACAGGTAAAACAGCTCCTGTTTATGCATGTCATCTGTGTATTTAGACGTTTGCCTGGAGATCAGCTTTAAATTTAAGTATTAGGCATCCTTACTACTATCTTTCCTTAGTTCCAGGATAAATGTCAGAAATAGTAGTAAACATAATTTCTTTATCATACATCACGGGACACAGAGCAACCATAATAATGATTATATGGGTTATATGCCACCTATAGGTGAAAGGACACTGGCAGATAGTCAAACAGGAAGTCCTCCCCTATATAACCCCTCCTACACAGGGAGGACCTCAGTTTTTTGCCAGTGTCTGTAAGGTGGAAATGGTCACTGATGTGATACATGTGCTCTTGGAGCATACTTGGAGGTCTGGAACGGTTCTACTGAGAATCATGGACTTCATTCGGATCCATTTGAAAAAGCTGTCAGCCAAAACGGATGGCCCCTGAGCCTCATTGGAAGGAGAGAAGCTTTTGTGTTTTGCCTAAACCCATATTTGCATAAGCACATACATGCTTCCATAAAACGCATGCCTCCATAAATGCATGTTGCTTAAACACAGGCTGCCATTTCATATGAACTGCATACATATGTGCTTAGTTGCATTAAACTGCATATATATGGGCTTATTTACATTAAACTGTATACATATGTGCTTATTTGCCTAGGACTACATACATATCTGTTTTTTTGCCTAGGACTATATAGATATGTGCTTATTTGCCTAGGACTACATACATATGTGCTTATTTGTCTAGGGATACATACATATGTGATTATTTGTCTAGGGATACATACATAGATGCATGAATGTCAAGAATACTTGTATACCTGCATGTTTGCATACCTGGGTACCTGCATACTTACATACATACTGGGTTGTATAGCGATACACCAACATTGTCTAGGCCTGCATCCTTGTGGAACTGCGTATTAGTTTGTCTAATACAGTAATTTTATTATGTATCTGTTAGACTAGCTAAATTACTTAGAAGGGTGAGACAGGTACACCGCCCTCAGGTTCTGTGGTCTGGCAATATTCATGTCTCCTGTTGGACCAATAGCATCAGGGTTATCTGAGCCACTGTGGCGCCTGATCTCGGATCAAGCCTGGTTAGTGCGTGGATGGGAGACTGCCCAGGTTTCCCTCCTAAGTGACGGAGGTATCTGAGGTTGCTGTGTTTGAGAGTATCTCAGACCATAAGATTTTAGAGCAGTCTCTGAGGTGGTTCGCTCCTTCCTTAGTCGGGTCAGTTTTTGCCTTGCGTTGGGTCTTGGAGCAAAAGTTATGGGCTCATTATTGTAAAACAAATAAATGGTAGCAGCTTCAAAACTGAAAAGGGACATGAGGCCTATCTTAAGATCCCAATCCGCCGGGCATCCTTCTGTTTCAGATAGGATTATGCCGCGTACACACGAGCGGACTTTACGGCGGACTTTGCCCGGCGGACTGGATTTCGTCGGACAATTCGATCGTGTGTGGGCTCCAGCGGACTTTGTTTGCTCAAAAGTTGGACGGACTTAGATTTGAAACTTGTTTAAAATTTATCCGTTGAAATCGAGTCCGGTCGAAAAGTCCGCCGTCTGTATGCTAGTTCGATGGACAAAAAGCCACGCTAGGGCAGCTATTGGCTACTGGCTATGAACTTCCTTGTTTTAGTCCGGTCGTACGTCATCACGTACGAATTCGACGGACTTTGGTGGATTGTGTGTAGGCAAGTCCGTTCATTCAGAAAGTCCGTCGTAAAGTACGTTGAAAAATCCGCCGGGCAAAGTCCGCCGTAAAGTCCGCTCGTGTGTACGCGGCATTAGTCTGTTCAGTGATGACCTCTCTGCAAGAGGTATATTGCGGGGCCTATAATCATCAGGAAACACACAGCTTCATGTGCCAGGTTGTTTCCAGCCTCATCAAAGATTTCTGTAATTGCAGTGGAATGTCATCTGTTTTCTTTTTTGTGACCATCCTTCGGGCTTCGGGCAAATTCCTTATGTACAGTCCTACTCCAGGTCTTGGTAGAGGATAATTCTCTCTATCTCTCTATCTCTCTATCTGGAACTTGAAGATCCAGGCATTGGATTGCCGGAGGGCTCTGTTCCCAGGGTGTTGTACAGCTAAAGATTGGTGGTTGATGGATCGGAATCTAGAAAGGTTGAATTCTTCCTTTCAGGTATTGGAAAATAATAACCACTGATGCCAGTTTCTCCATTTGGTTTGAGGGTGGCTACAGTTCAGTGGACTTGGTCTCCACAGGAGATTATACTGCCCATAAATATCTTGGGGCTTTTGGCCAGTACGCCTTGCTCTGGATTATGGTACAAACCAGTTATAGATTCTATCTGGAAAAGCCTCTGCAGGGGCATATATATCAACCACCAGGGTGGCACCAGGAGTCATGCGGCTCAGGAAGGTGAACCACATTCTGTCTGGGACAGCACAAGTGCTGTCTTCATCATCAGTGCATATTCCAGGTATAGAGTAGTGGCAGGGGGAACTCTGCAGGTGAATCTACTACATTCCAAGTTCTACAACAAGTTGGGACAACTTGTGTTCGGGATGAGGGTTCCACTGGCAATATGGGTAGATGCACTGGTAACGCCGTAGGGACCAGTTCTCCCTTATTTGACGCTTTCCCTCTGTTTCGACTTCTGCCACTTCTTTTGCGAAGAATCCGGAAGGGGTCAACACTGATAATAATGTTAGCTGAATTAGCCCAGGAGGGCTTGGTACACTGACATAGCGAGTCTTGCGGGGGTCGCTTCTTGGACACTCCCAGACCTAATGGTCTTGAGTTCTTCAGGGAACTTCAATTATAGGACTTGAAAATATGTTTTGGCCTGGGGTGAAGTGGCACCCGCAGAAATATGTGAGTGGGAGATTTTCTTTTTCTTTCCCCAATCGGTAGGGGAAAGGAGATTGGCCTTAAGTACCGTTAAGGGTCAGAGTTCATCCCTATCAATTTTTTTTCAGAGGCTGTGGTTTTTGATAGGTACCCTTCCCCACTTCCAGGGAGACGGTGCCGTGGCGCTGTCCCTCAGAAGTTCAGCCCCCTCCTCCTTCCCCCAATTAACCGCTTCCCGACCTGTACGTTGCCCTTTAGGAAGCGGCTTGCGGGCATGCACACGCCCGTGTTATCGCGGGTCCCGCGGACTTAATGTCAGCTGGGATACCCATGATCGTCTCACGGTGAGGAAGATTGGAGAGATGCTAATGTAAACAAGCATCTCCCCGTTCTGCCTAATGACACTGTCACTGATCACCGCTCTCTGTAATCGGGAGCGGTGATCAGTGACGTGTCACACACAGCCTCTCCCCCCCACAGTTAGAATCACTCCCTGGGACACACTTAACCCCTAAAGCGCCACCTAGTGACCTAGTAGTAACTAGGTCACATTTGCCAGTCACATTTACACAGTAATCAATGCATTCTTAATCGCACTGATCGCTGTATAAATGTGAATAGTCCCAAAATCATGCCAAAAGTGTCCGATGTGTCCGCCATAATGTCGCAGTCACAATAAAAATCGCTGATCGCCGCCATTACTAGTAAAAAAAATTATCAATAAAAATGCCATAAAACTATCCCCTATTTTGTAGACGCTATAACTTTTGCACAAACCAATCAATAAACGCTTATTGCGATTTTATTTACCAAAAATATGTAGAAGAATACGTATCGGCCTAAACTGAGGAAAAAAAAAATTTTTTAATTTATATTTTTTGGGGGTATTTATTATAGCAAAAAGTAAAAAATAATGCGATTTTTCAAAATTGTCACTATTTTTTTGTTTATAGCGCCAAAAATAAAAACCGCAGAGGTGATCAAATACCACCAAAAGAAAGCTCTATGTTTGGGAAAAAAAGGACGTCAATTTTGTTCGGGAGCCACGTTGCACGACCGCACAATTGTCAGTTAAAGCAATGCAGTGCCGAATCACAAAAAGTGCTCTGGTCTTTGGCCAGCCAAATGGTCAGGGGTTTAAGTGGTCAAAAAGCGCAGCGTGCTTCACGCATGCACAGTAGGGAACCGGCTGTGAAGCCTAAAGGCTTCACTGCTGGTTTCCCTTACGACAAATCGTGGAGGCAGCACCCGAGAGTCGATCCGAAAATCGGCTAGGGTGCCAATATCGTGGGCTCCCTGGGTAGGTATGTGTCCATATATTAAAAGTCAACAGCTACAGTATTTGTAGCTGCTGACTTTTACTTATTTTCTTTCCCCGGGCGGAACACCGCTTCAGACCCCTTTCACACTGGGGCACTTTTCGGGCGTTTTAGCGCTAAGGATAGCGACTGTAAAGCTTCTGAAAAGTGCCTCACATGGCTCCCCAGTGTGAAAGCCCAAGTGCTTTCACACTGGGGCATTGCGCTTGCGTGACAGGAAAAAAAAGTCCTGCAAGCAGCATCTTTGGGGTGGTGCGGGAGTGGGGTATACACTGCTCCCAAAATGCCCTGCCCATTGAAACGAATGGGCAGCGCCATAACATGGACGCTTTTAACCCTTTTTTCAGCTGCTAGCGGGGGCTAAAAGCACCCCGCTAGCGGCCGAAAAGTGCCACTATAACAGCGGTAAAGCGCCGCTAAAACTAGCGGCGCTTTACTGCTAACGCCAGCACTGCCCCAGTTTGAAAGTAGCCTTAAACGTTTCAACATGCACTACAGACACAGATTTAGCCATTTTTAAAATACGTATACCGTCTTTATTAATAAAACCAAGGTTCATAAACAAACAAAAATACAACTTTAAAATATAAAAAAAAACAAAAAACTGTAAACTCTATTGGTTGTAATGCTACTGCACATATCACCTGAATATATTACCAACATTAAATATTAAGAAAAGCCTATTTCTTAAATTTTTTTCTTCAGCGGCTTAGTAGATGCCCCCTACTGGGTAGTGCAGAATTAATTTTGACATCAAATTTCGACTTAGTTTTAGTCATAGCCTTTTGACTAAAATACCATTTTAGATTTAGCCGTATTTTAGTCATCTGAATTGTTTTTGTTTTAATCGTATTTTAGTAGACAAAAATAACACTGCTGGTAACCACCCAATGTTATTTAAACCTCCCACCAGTCTTCTATCCTATCACTAAACCTGCACCAGACTTGGCCCGCTGAATGTCTAACTGCAGCTTGGGGGGGGGGGGGGGGGGGTCAGATGAGCATTGCCACCATCCAGGAAGTTTGTTTAGGCAGACTCAATGATTGTTTGGTTAGGCATAACCTGCCTATCAGTAGCTCTTCCTGGAACCATCATTGATAGTAACCCCTAGTTGCAGAGCTGATTTGAATCGCAAGCTTCTAATTATTAGCCTAGGTTCAGATTAGTTTGATGCGGGAACCAGTGCGATTCCAGTGCCAGCTTCCGCATCGCTCCTCTCCCGCAGGCAGTTCACACTGCCTTATGTGAACCGCTGCCGGTGTCAACACATTGTTAATGACACCCCCAGAATGGTTCACATATCGCAGTGCGAACTGTGAACTCGCACAGGAATCGGATCACATAGGTGAGAACACCTATGTGATCCAATTCTAGTGTGGGGAAAAACAAGTCCCTGCACCTTTTTCTGTGCAAGTTCAGCCATACAACTGTAAGGCTGAACTCGCATTGCTCAGACATAGCATGTGATCGGCACCTACTGTGTGGGTGCGAAACACATGCAATGTCAGAGATCGCACTAGTGTTATCCCAGGCTTAAGGAACATTAATATGACCATTGAATGGGCCTTCTGGTCTTTAACCTGCATTTTAAACTATTTTAGCAAGCCACTAAATGGTATGACATTTACATTTTTTTAGCCTTTTTTATCTACATATGGGACAAAAAAGGTTTGCCTTACCTCTTTATCAAGGGTCTGGTATCCACACAATGTGTTCTTCACCCCACCAGAATCCTGAAAGCAAAATTAGACAGAATAATTCATTTCATATAGTGTAATGTGGCTCACCAACTCTGTGTCTGAGAACAGGGGACTGAAACATTAACATTTTATTATTAAACTGCTAACATTTTAGAAAGGAATGCCCAAAATGTATTTTAGTCACACACATAATAAAAAATGCCAAAGAAAACAATATGAGGAAATGTTCAGTAAACTTAATTTAAAAGCATTTAACTGCCAAATGAAGAGAACTGCTGAGAAGGTAACATGATTTTCCAATATTTGACTTCTGAGAACCCATGCATAACGTAGATTATATTACACAGTACAGTATGCTTACACAGGGCTTAGAAAACAAATAATTAAGATCAAGTATAAGGGTAAAAAAGGGCAAAACCATCAATTTGTGAGATTTTCTAATCACATAACTAACACCGAAACCTTATTTCCAGCTAAGTGACTCATAAAGTAAAGTCGCTGACCAATCAGAATCGATCTGGTTTGTCTTCGAAGCACTAATAGAGAAGAGCGGAGGACCGCTGGAGTGGCTGCAGGGGTGCTGACAGCTTGGCAAACCCGGAGGTAAGTACAGCGGGGACCAGAGGGTGGGGAGGGCAACAAATATGGTGTCTGGCATGCACACGTAACAATGAGGAACATGCTGACAGGGTGAGAGGGCTCATCAGTCTGCTGCTCCTTCACTGTCCAATCATAGGCTGGGCATAGGTGTCTAAGCTGTATTGTGTGAATAAGTCTGGTCATCTGGCTATGCTGTGTGGAAGGGAAGTGTAGATCTTTACAAGAAGACCTTGATAAAATATAGGGGTGGACAACTATATGGCAGATGAGATTTAATATTGAATCATGTAAAATTTTGCACTTGGGGGCTAAAACATGTATGTAATAGGGGGAGATCGAGGATCAAAAAGGATCTGGGGTCATTGTAGATCACATACTCAGCAATAGCATACAATGCCAAGCTACAGTTAGCAAGGGTACTGCCATCATGAATTAAAAAGAGTATTTACACAATATATAAAACTAGAATTCTCCAACTGTACATAATTCTGGTGTAGCCTTATCTTGAGTATGCAGTTCACCAGTCTACAGGAAGGATATACTTAATCTGAAGGGAGTCCAGAGAAAGGCAAGAAATTTAATAAGGGGGCTGGATGACCTCAGCTATGAGGACTGACTACAAAAATCAAACTTATGCTCTCTGAACAAAAGGTACTGAAGAGGTGATATGATCGCATTATACAAATCTATCAATGGTGACTGTAATATTGGGAAGAAATTGTTTCTGAAGAAGACACGTGGCAACACAAAGCTGGACAAGACGCAGTTTAATCTTAAACAGCTCATAGGGTTCCTTAGGCCCCATTCACACCTGAGCGTAGCGTTTTCAGGCAGAAAGTCGCGCAATTTTACGGCGATTTTGGGTGCAGTTTTACCCCAATTTTGGCGCATATTTGTCGTGATTTTGTACAGGTCAAAAGGTCACCAATGTAAAAAGCAGAAAAACGCCCAAATTTGCCTAAAAAAAAAAGTTCCAGAACTTGTTTGAGCTTCAGGTGTTTTGGAGCTTCTGGCTTCAGGCGTTTTGGAGTGGAAATGTGAACCATCTCCATAGAGAAGAATTGATTTTTTCCCCTCCAGCGTTTTGAAGCTTCAGGCTTCAAGCTACAAAACACTCAGGTATGAAGGTCTTACTGTTAGAGTGGAAAAGAGGTGAAACTTCCTTCTACAGTTAGTGGTATCAGCTGAAAGTGTAGATAAAAAAAAAAAAAAAATCTTAGATGTTTTTCTAAATTAACATAATCTGCAAGGATATGTTAATTCATAGCGATGCTCGCACACACACAAATGTTGAACCGGATGTACCTGTATTTATATTCAACCTTACTTACTATGTAACTAAGAACTTATGTAAATATCTGGACTAAAAATAATAATAAAAAAAGGTTTAGACTGAATGGACAGAAATACAAAATTATTTGTTACTTAAGACAGCTCCCATAAGTATCTGAACTGTGTATTTATTGGTTTGTCTTTAAACCAACTTTAAATACAAGAAGCATATGCATTCTTACTGTAATCTTGTTGTGTTTTGTGTATTTCTTTCAGATCTCTACAGTAATCCAGTGTGAGACTTTGCCTCTGAACTTCCTGTAATAAAGACTGATCACTGCTGTCCTCTCACCTTCTGCAGGGTGACTGGTCTTGTCTGCGCCCCCTCTTGTAGTTTTCAGCAGGCAGCCTGTAGTGGGTGGGGTCTGTTGGGTCCCTCCCACAGCCCTGCTGTCGGTACAGTACAGACGTGATGATGTCACTGCTACTTTTGCAAGGTAATACCTGGGTTTAGAAAGGCATTTGATGCACACAACTTGGATTTGTATCCCCTGTGGCTATTTGAGAAATATTTTAAAATGATTGATTTTGTTTTTGGAGTTCAGCTTGAATGCATTACAGGATCTTGCTATATCTTCAGTCGTGACTAATTAATTGAAGCTACTGATCAGTTGTTCATGAAACTGAATAAAATAGAATAGAAAGCCTTTTTTGTCATTGTAAAAATAGTACATACTACAAAACTGTCAGCTGATTACAGCAATTGGTCATATGTTCAAGAGGAGTATAAGCAAAGACTACGATCTGTCAGCTTCTTTAGGCCTTTCTGCTGTCTGCTGCTCCTCTTGAGTACTGAAGACCTATTCTTCTGTCTTATTATTTCTCATTTGAAGAAAAACACAAAAAAACTTTCTTTTTTTTCTACATAATTGCTCCTGATGAAAGAACTTGTTTTCTTTTTATGAAGGGAACAAAGTAAAATAATAACCTCATGGCCTGACCTATCATATCATTGCCCCAGTCCAGGGATGACAAGGAGTCCAAGCGTTGATGAGGAGGCTCTGCTCGGCTTTGCTGACAGGATACAAAAGATCAAACACTATGTTTGGAGATTCTATAACAATTGCATGTTTCTCTGGCTTTCTTTGCCTTTCGGTAACTTATTTCTTTACTTCAAAGTGCCGGTCCTGGCTACATTCTGACAGACTTACATTATTGTCTACCTGATCAGATCCACATAAAAAAAGAATACAGGTGAAGTCCAATTTTTGGGAGCGAGGTCATAATAAAAAAGAAAAGTCAAAACTTTAATACAAAAAGAAAAAAGAAATATTTTTAATCAAGATGGAATTATAGATGAAAAGACTGCTTTTATATGAACTGTGACTGGGCCAATGAGGGACAATAAGGATCAATCAGCTATAGGCTCACATATGAAGGAACTACCTTTAAATCCACTATCTGCTGTTAAAAACGTGAACATTTTTTTGATGCACTTACTTTCTTTTAAAGGAGAATTTGGTAAAAATGAATATAACCTATATCATTTCTATGCAGACTATTATGGGGGGGGGGGGGGGGGGGGCTCCTAGAACACCAGTTAACCAGCCCCCAATGCAGCAAGGAACCTTTATGAGCCAGAAAGGAATATGAACTATGGAATACCTACTCGTAATTGGTTCCAACCTTTACAACATGGTAATTAACCATATAGAGGCAACTAGTCCCATAGGGGTTTTCACAAGAGGGGACATGGGGATCCACCCAGGGGGGTGGTTGGGATCACAACAGAGGCCAGCAGGGTTATCGGGGTGGGTATTATCAGAACCAACCTTGGACCAATTACAACCAGGATACTCACTGGAGCCAGCAGGGCGCCCCAGAGTGGCAACAGTGGGAGGCATCCCAATGGCAGCATGGAGCACAAAGAGATATCCCAGTGGTAAGAGAGGAGGAAGGAAGAATAAAAATAAAAAGAGACCAATAAGTCAGGGCATCTTCAATCTCAGTGATTAAGTTTTCACCACTAACAAATTGAAAGTGTTGGAATTAGGTCTAAAATATGCCCCAGATAAAGGGTTCAACAAGTTTGAGGTTTTTATTGATACTGAGAAATTCATTAGGAAATTAAATATTAAACATTTTGCAGAAAAACACACTACAGAAATTACTAATATTAATGAATTTCAGGAAATTGGTTTGAGGAATCAATCCACATTCAATCCAAAGAAATCGTCCAATTATTTCTTGGAAGTTTTTAGATCTATGGTGGAAGAGGACATTAGACTAATCCAAACTAGGGTGGGTAAGAGAAAAGGTAACATACAGAAAGGTATAGAAGCTTTGGAGAAAAGGAAGAATATAGCAATTAGAATGGCCGATAAAGGGGGAAGAATTGCGGTGCTTAAGAGAAAGCACAAAGAATTAAATAGGTTGGTAGGTGATACCAATACTTATAAAAAGCTTAGAGGTAACCCCATAAGTAAGTTGAAAGCGTCCCTGAAAAGGATTGTTAAGCAGGCACAACAAAGGGATTTTAACAAAAATAAGAAGCCAGATATCTTGTCCCAGATGCCCCTAAAAAAATTCATAAAAATTTATAAAAATAAGGAATATCCACCGGGAAGACCCATCATAAGTGGTATTAACTCCGTGTTCTCTCATATAGGGGAATACGTGGACTGTTTTTTACACCCCATTGTAGTAAACAATAAATCCTATTTGAGATTTAGTAAACATCTAATAAACATCCTAAAAGATATCCCAATTAATGACAACACGTTGATTGTTACGATAAATGTTGAATCATTATATACCAGTTTGGGACAACTGGATGTTCTATTCACCACCAGAGTGGCTCTAGATCATAACTCTGATCTCCAGAGGAACAGAAAGATTTTTTGGTGGAAGTGCTCAACTTAGCCATGTCTAATGCCCTGTACACACGGTCGGACTTTGTTCGGACATTCCGACAACAAAATCCTAGGATTTTTGGCTCAAACTCGGATGTTGGCTCAAACTTGTCTTGCATACACACAGTCACACAAAGTTGTCGGAAAATCTGATCGTTCTAAACGCGGTGACGTAAAACACGTACGTCGGGACTATAAACGGGGCAGTGGCCAATAGCTTTCATCTCTTTATTTATTCTGAGCATGCGTGGCACTTTGTCCGTCGGATTTGTGTACACACGATCGGAATTTCCGACAACGGATTTTGTTGTCGGAAAATTTTATATCCTGCTCTCAAACTTTGTGTGTCGGAAAATCCGATGGAAAATGTGTGATGGAGCCTACACACGGTCGAAATTTCCGACAACAAGGTCCTATCACACATTTTCCGTCGGAAAATCTGACCGTGTGTACGGGGCATTACAATTATTTTTAGCACGAGGGCTCCCACTATAATCAGATCAGGGGAGTGGCCATGGTAAGCAAATATGCTCCTAGTGTGGCCAACCTACTGATAAGTCAATGGGAGGAATCAAGTATCTTTGGTCAAGACATACCAGAAATATCTTTATACAAAAGATACATTGATGATATAATTATATTATTCAAGTTCACTGGGAAGTGGGACTCGCAAGAGCTCAGCTACCTGGATCTGGTTCTGATGAAGCGTGGTGGACAGATCAACACCAAAACATTTTTAAAGGAACTGACAGGAACAGCTATATCCCCACAGCCAGTTGCCATCACCAAAAGTGGCTGGGGGAGATTCCAAAAGGTCAGTTGATGCACATTTGACGCAATTGTGACAGTCTAGGGGATTACCTACAACAGTCTGAAACTTTTAATAATAAGTTTAACCACTTAACAACTGGGCACTTAAACCCCCTTAATAACCAGACCAATTTTCAGCTTTCGGTGCTCTCACATTTTGAATGACAATTACTCAGTCATGCAACACTGTACCCATATGAAATTTTTGTCCTTTTTTTCACACAAATAGAGCTTTCTTTTGGTGGTATTTAATCACCGCTGGGTTTTTTGTTTTTTGCACTATAAAAGAAAAAAAGACTAAAAATTCTGTAAAAAAATGAAATTTTCTTTGTTTCTGTTATAAAATTTAGCAAATTACAAATTTTTCTTTGTAAATTTTGGCCACAATTTATAATGCTACATATCTTTGGTAAAAATAAGTAAAAATCGGTGTATATTATTTGGTCTTTGTGAAAGTTATTGAGTCCAAAAGCTATGGTGCCAATATCTGAAAATTTATCACACCTGAAGTACTGACGGCCTATCTAATTTCTTGAGACCCTAACATGCCAGAAAAGTACAAATACCCCCCAAATGACCCCTTTTTGGAAAGTAGACATTCCAAGGTATTTAGAAAGATGCATGATGAGTTTTTTGAAGTTGTAATTTTTTCCCACAATTCTTTGCAAAATCAAGATTTTTTTTTTTTCACAAAATTGTCATATTAGCAGGTTATTTCTCACACACAGCATATGCATACCACAAATTACACCCCAATACACATTTTGCTATTACTCCCAAGTATGGCGATACCACATGTGTGAGACTTTTACACAGCGTGGCCACATACAGAGACCCAACATGCAGGGAGCACCTCCAGGCGTTTTGGAGCACCCAGGCCAATTCTGACATTTCTCTCCTACATGTAACAATCATCATTTATTTGCTAGAAAATTACATAGAACCCCAAAACATTATATATGTTTTTTTTTAGCAAAGACCCTAGAGAATACAATGGCGGTTGTTGCAACATTTTATCTCACACGGTATTTGCGCAGCAATTTTTTTGAACGCTTTTTTTTGGGAAAAAAACAGTTTTGTGCTTTAAAAAAAAACAAAACCGTAAAGTTTGCCCAATGTCTTTGCATAATGTGAAAGATGAAGTTACGCCGAGTAAATAGATACCTAACATGTCACCCTTCAAAATTGCACACGCTCTTGGAATGGCGCCAAACTTCGCTACTTAAAAATCCTCATAGGCAACGCTTTAAAATTTTTTACTGGTGACATGTTTTGAGTTACAGAGGAGGTCTAGGGCTAAAATTATTGCTCTCGCTCTAACGTTCGCACCGATACCTCACATGTGTGGTTTGAATACGTTTTCATATGTGGGCGGGACTTACGTGTGCATTCGTTTCTGCATGCAAGCACACGGACAGGGGCACTTTAAAAAATTTTCTTTCGTTTTATTGTTCATTTTACTTTATTTATTTTAGTTTGACACTTTAAAAAAAAAAATGTTTTGATCACTTTTATTCCTATTACAAGGAATGTAAACATCCCTTGTAATAGGAATATGGCATGAGAGGTCCTCTTTACAGCGAGATATGGGGTCAATAGGACCCCACATCTCACCTCTAGGCTGGGAAGCCTGAAATAAAAAAAAAACGATCCTGGCTTCGATTGTAGCGGTGAGGCGGTAGAAGCACCGGAGGGCGGCGGGAAGGGGGGGACGTCCCCTCTTGCCTCCCATAAGAACGATCAAGCAGTGGAACAGCCGCTATGATCGTTGATATGATGTAGGGAATAGCCGGCTGAAAAAGTTGATATCTGAATGATGCCTGTAGCTGCACCCATCATTCAGATATCCCTGCACAAAGTCAAGGACATCGTATGACGGCCGGCGGGAAGTGGTTAAAACCATTTATACAATATTTCTAACACATAGCATGTACATACCAAAAATGACACCCCAAAATAGATTCTCCTACTCCTCCTGAGTACGGCGATACCACATGTGTGAGACTTCCACAGCCTGGCCACATACAGAGGCCGAGTACAGCAGAGTATGGCCGAGCATGGCTGGGTATGGCTGGGTATGGCTGAGTATGGCAGGGTATTGCAGAGTATTGCGGAGTAGTGCTGGGTATTGCGGGGTATTGCGGAGTAGTGCAGAGTAGTGCAGAGTAGTGCAGAGTAGTGCAGAGTAGTGCAGAGTAGTGCAGAGTAGTGCAGAGTAGTGCAGAGTAGTGCAGAGTAGTGCAGAGTAGTTCAGAGTATTGCGGAGTATTGCGGAGTATTGCGGAGTATTGCGGAGTATTGCGGGGTATTGCAGGGGTATTGCAGGGGTATTGCGGAGTATGGCTGGGTATTGCAGAGTGTTGCAGGGTATTACAGAGTATTGCGGGGTATTGCAGAGTATTGCGGGGTATTGCAGAGTATTGTGGGGTATTGCAGGGTATTGCAGAGTATTGCGGGGTATTGCAGAGTATTGCGGGGTATTGCACAGTATTGCGGGGTACTGCAGAGTATTGCGGGGTATTGCAGGGTATTGCAGAGTATTGCGGGGTATTGCAGAGTATTGCGGGGTATTGCACAGTATTGCGGGGTACTGCAGAGTATTGCGGGGTATTGCAGAGTATTGCGGGGTATTGCAGAGTATGGCAGGGTAGTGCGGGGTATTGCAGAGTATTGCGGGGTATTGCAGGGTAGTGTGGGGTATTGCAGGGTAGTGCAGGGTATTGCAGAGTATTGCAGAGTAATGCAGGGCATTAGAGCATGGAGGGATGGCTAAGCTTGGATGGATGGATGGCTGGATGTGACAGTATTTGTCACTGAGCAGCGCTGTGAGCGCTACACATGCAGCCCACAGTGCTGCTACCATCCGATCCTTCCCCCACTCCTCTCACACTGTACCGATCAGTACAGAGAGGGGAGGGAGGAACCGGCGTCATGACATGACGCCGGTTTGTTTACATGTGATCGCTCCATCATTTGACAGAGCGATCACATGGTAAACGGCCCGCGATTAGCGGCCGTTTACCTTGAGGACCCGGCGGTCACGGATGTTCTCAGGTGCGCGCCCCAGGGGGCGCGCAAGAGCAGGATTCTGGGAGGACGTCCATGGACGCCTTCCCAGGATAAGCCGACCGTGCTGTAGCCGTCTTTCGGCTATGGCCCGGTCGGCATGTGGTTAAAGAAAAAGGGTACCATGACCAGTGTTTGGCACCTATACAAAGACGGTTCATGGAGATGGACAGAAAGGAATTATTGAAGGATAGATCCAAAAAAATAAGAACTCGGGGAAATCTGGCTTTCCTAACTAATTTTAATAGAAATTACTAAACATTAGAGCATATTGTTAATAAACATTGGCCAATCTTATTAAGGGACAAGACATTATCCAACCTAATCCCTAATCGTTCCCAATTCATATATCGTAGAACACCCAACCTAAGAAACAGACTAGCCTTCAATATTCATGGACCAAAAAGGTTTTTTCTATTGCCGTAGGTGTAAAGCATGTAAAACTACAAGGAAAAACAAAAGGAAATAGATACATTTGTATCATTAAGCACTGGTAAGGAATTTAGTGTTGAAAAGTTCATTACATGTAAATCAACCTATGTAACCTATATAATTACCTGCCCTTGTGGGCTGCAATATGATGGGTGTATCACAAGGAATTTGGGAACCAGAACTAATTACATAAAGGGTTCCCTAAGCATAGCCTTTCAAATCACTTTAGGGTACATCACAATAAGGATCAAAGTTTAGCAACATTTTTTGGATTTGATAGGGTTGGAGAGGGGGCTACATGACTTGAAGAATAATATCAAAAAACGAAATTGTGTGGATTTTTAAACTAAATACACATAATCCTGTAGGTATTAATGTGGATATAGATTAAAATTGTTTTTTAACTAATTATTAGTTTATTGGTTTTAATATTGTTTTTGAGGTGTTCCAATTGGATTCTATCCATTTAAACATCATTGGCACTTTTTGGGCATTATCTTATTCCACCACAAGATGGTGATATTTCAACTTCCTTGCAAGCAGATATTCCTCTCATTGTCAGTAGGGACTGCAAGCTGATTATATTTATCAATGTAATTATCAAATAAATTTTGTAATACTTTGACCAGATTAATATAGCACATTAAAGATAGGTTTCAGGTTAAATATTGTATTTCAAATGTAAGTATCTTGTTTTTGGTCATGATTTAAGAGAATTACAACGGATTGGATATCCTCAAAGGCGGCAGTATATAAACATAGATGCAACATATCCGGTAATGTGACCCCTGACGACGTCAGATGTGCTGGCGAAATGCGTTTGGTGTGGTCAAGCGTGATACGTCACTAACGCCCAGAGTGGAACGCAGGTGGAACGCATATCGGCACCCCTGCTTCCATTTTTCAATTTCAGCATTTTTACTTGAATCAAATGGAATTTTAAAACGCTTTTTAAATAAATCTACATACTTCACCATGGGAGATTGTCTCTTCTTTTACTGATGCCTGGAGAATTGGTGACGGTTTGATCTTATCTGCCATTGGGGTCTCCTTCGCTGAATCATGGGGACGCACATCGAGACTTTGTCTGCACCAATCCGCTGTATATGTGTCAGAGAACAATCCGCAGAAGAACTGGCATATCTATAAATGGCCAGCAGAATCGTGGATTGGCAAACAGAAATTTGCCAATGCTAATGCGCACATGAGCAAGAACAGTCAAGAAGATATATTCGCCAGTGCGCATACGACAAAGCGCACGCAATGCGTGATAGACTCTGGCGCCCAGTGGCCTTATTAAAACCTGCAGCAGCAACCACTAATTGCTGGATGATCTTCAGCTCTCCTATGTGTTCTCGAGTTCTTGTTCATGCTATCATTGGATTTCCTGTTAGCGACCCGGGTTGCCTTTCAACTTATCGCCATTCCTGGCCTTGACCCTTGGCTTGTTCCAGTGACTCCGCTTTTGCCTGCTGATCCGTGTACAACCCCTGGCTTACTCCTGACTCTGCCTGCTGCCTAACTCTTGGCTGATTCTCTGAGTATGACTTCTGGCCTGGCTCCTGATTCCGCTCCTGGCTCTCCCTTCTGCCAAGTCTCACCCAGTACTCCTAAGGGACTCCTGCCCAGCAGTGCACCCTGCTTGTCAGGTGCCATCCAGCGGACATCTCTTCATCACCTCAGCAGTCACAAATGGCAACCCCTGCTTCTCTGAGTATAGCACTCCTTGTTGCTACCTTCAGGGGCGCTCTGCAGTTAGCCGCAAGGGAAGCCCTCCCAGCACTTCGACCAGGTACGTGACAGTATCATCACCGTTGGGTTGAACGAAAAAAAAAAGAAATGGCAGTGTGTACAAGGCTTAAAAAAAATAACAAACATGTTATACTTACCTCCTATGTTGCAGTGGTTTTGCACAGAGCAGCCTGGATCCTCCTATTCTCGGGTCCCTGTTCGGTGATTCTGGCCCCTCACTTCTGAGGAGTGCCCCCATAGACCAGCAGCTTGCTATGGGGGCACCCGAGCCGAGTCAGAGCTCCATGTATCTATTCAGGCACGGAGCGCCGGCCTGGTCCAGCCTCACTTTGATTGTGTCAGGGCTAGCTCAGCCCTTCCTTCTCTGAGTTGACCACTCAGCTGTCGGCTAATTGCCAGCTCTCATCTCTCTCCACAGTTAACCAGCTATTATGGATCTGCTAGTCAGTCCCGCCTACTTAAAGATCTCCAGCTCACTTCATTCCTGCCTTCTCCTTGGTCACATCACAAGAAACCATCTCCTGCATTCCTGTTTAAAGACTGGCTTTGCTGACATCCCTTCTGGCTCCTTATCCTGCTTGCTGTTCCTCTACTTGGATCCCTGAATTCTGGCCTGGCTGATTACCCGATCTGGTTACTGAACTCTGGCTTGGCCGACTACCCAATCCGGTTACTGGACTCTGGCTATGCTTTGACTACGCTTACTCTATTTACCTTTTTATTTCTATTAATAAACAAGTGTGACTTTACTGTACTTCTGTCTCGGTCTGGTTCATGGTTTCTGACAAATTGACAGCCACAGGAACCAATGGCGCCGTGGCTGTGCCCCTGCCAATCAGGAGGAGAGTCCCGGAATCGTGGACATCGCTGGATAGAGAAGGGGCTCAGGGTAAGTATTAGGGGGTGCTGGAGGGCCTGCTACACACAAAAATAATTTTATCTTAGAATGCATTAAGATAAAAAAAACCTTATGCCTTTACAACTCCTTTAAAGTGTTACTAAACCCACAACAGTAAAATCAGTCTGTATATGCAGCAAAGCATGCTTGTTATACTCACTGCGGGACCTAAGGGGTTATCCTCCGCATTGTGTAAAAAGGCTGTTTGATCCTGTATGCACAGATCCTCCTCTTCTTAGACTGACTCCAAAACATGTCTGGATAAGACAGAGTTAGTGGAGTCAGGCTGCACATGCTCAGTTTGATGTGTATTGATAAAGAGTTTTTTTTTTTCTTGGGAGAGTGCATGTGATCAGCACAGGGCCAATCAGCACTGTCCAGAGGGTCAGGGGTCCTGCATCCTGATGGAACAGCCAGTGCAGTATGAAAACTCCTCCTACAAGGTTTAACCAGGCACTGATAGAAGTCACAAGACTGCTATAGCAGTATATATACTGCTGATGAGAAAAGGTATTTCGCAGTTTATATTGACTAAAATGATTGCATTTCCATGTTCTGTGTACTGTGGGAGACCAGATATAGAGAATGCAGGGTCCTGCGTTTAGAAACACTTTAAGGCTTACTAAATATTAGGAGCTGTGATCACAAGTTCGGGAAAGTGGAGTGTTTTCTTCAGAAGATTTGTGGACACCAGTGGTGGAATCATTTACACAATATTTGTAGTGTTGTGAACTTTATTACACTAGGACTGATTTGAGAAACTTTATTGGGTCACAGATTTTAACCGCTTCAGCCCCGGAAGATTTTACCGCCTTCCTGACCAGAGCACATTTTGCGATTCGGCACTGCATCACTTTAACTGACAATTGTGAGGTCGTGCGACGTCACACCCAAACAAAATTGACGTCCTTTTTTTCCCACAAATAGAGCTTTCTTTTGGTGGTATTTGATCACCTCTGCGGTTTTGATATTTTGTGCTTTAAACAAAAAAAAAAAGAGCGTCAATTTTGAAAAAAAAAATGCAATATTTTTTACTTTTTGCTATAATAAATATCCTGCAAAAATATATAAAAAAATATTTTTTTCCTCAGTTTAGGCCGATACATAATCTCCTACATATTTTTGGTATATAAAAAGAAAAAAAATCGCAATAAGCGTATATTGATTGGTTTGCGCAAAAGTTCTAGCGTCTACAAAATAGGGGATAGTTTTATGGCATTTAAAAAAAATTTTTTTTACTAATAATGTTGGCGATCTGCGATTTTTATCGGGACTGCGACATTATGGCGGACACGTCAGACAATTTTGACATATTTTTGGGAACATTGACATTTATACAGCAATCAGTGCTATAAAAATGCATTGATTACTGTAAAAATGTCACTGCCAGGGAAGGGGTTAACCACTAGGGAGTGATCAAGGGGTTAATTGTGTACTCTAGTGTGTGTTCTAACTGAAGGGGGGAGCGGACTGTGTAGGGGAAGAGATAGATCGCTGTTCATACTCTGTATGAACAGACGATCTGTCTTTTCTCCCCTCAGAGAACCGGGAACTGTGTGTTTACACTCACAGATCCCGGTTCTTCGTGTGCCCCCAGCGATCGCGGGAGCCCAGCAGTGATCGTGAGCGCCGGGCACTCGCATGACGGCGATTCGCACAGCCGAGCCATGTTGCCGTAGTATAACTGCGGCGGCTGGTCGGCAAGCGGTTAATGTATGTTTATATGCACTCACACTCTAGCAGTGTTTTTCACTGCATGTTGTGCATGCAGTTTTATGTGTTTAGCGCAATGGTCTGTCTAGTTATATTATTTCAGACACTTTTTTTTTTTTTTTGTAGTTTTGTGTCAGAGACATTATTTTTTTAGTCCAGACAGCTGCAGGCCATGTCATTTACCGCTCCACAGCACATGCAAACAAAGGAATGGGATGTTGGTGATGTCAGTGCCCTTATGTGGATATACAGCGGGGAAAATAATTATTTGATCCCCTGCAGATTTTGTAAGTTTGCCCACTTACAAAGAAATGAAGGGTCTATAATTTCAGTGAGTTAAATATGTATTTGATCCCCAAGCAAAACATTACTTGGTACCTGATAGAGAAACCTTTGTTGGCAAGCACAGAGGTAGGACGTTTCTTGTAGTTGGTGACCAATTTTTCACACATCTCAGGAGGGATTTTGGTCCACTCTTCTTTACAGTTCTTCTGTAAATCCTTAAGGTTTCTTGGCTTTCTCTTGACAACTCGAAGTTTCAGCTCCCTCCATAAATTTTCTATAGGATTAAGGTCTAGAGTCTGACTAGGCCACTCTATGACCTTAATGTGCTTCTTCTTGAGCCACTCCTTTATTTCCTTGGTGGTAAGTTTCGGGTCATTGTCATACTGAAAGACCACCCATCTACGACCCATCTTCAGTGTTCTGGCAGAGGGAAGAAGGTTCTCATCCAAGATTTTACAGTACATGGCCCCTTCCATTGGCCCCTCAATGCAGCAAAGTCTGCCTGTACCTTTAGCAGGGAAACAGCCCCAAAGCATCATGTTTCCACCTCCGTGCTTGACTGTAGGGATGGTGTTCTTGGGGACATAGTCAACATTTTTCTTTCTCCAAACACGGCGAGTCGAGTTAATGCCAAAGAGCTCAATTTTGGTCTCATCTGACCACAGCACTTTCTCCCAATCCTTCTTTGAATCATTTAGATGTTCATTGGCATGACTGTACATGTGCCTCTTTGAGGTGGGGGACTCGCCTTGTTTGGAGGAAGACAAATGCTGACTATGACCCTAAGAACACCATCCCTTCAGTCAAGCACAGAGGTGGAAAAATTATACTTTGGGGCTGTTTCTCTGCTAAAGTTACAGATCGAATTGAGGGGCCAATGGATGAGGCCATGTATTGTAAATCTTGGATGAGAACCTGCCAGAACACTGAAGATAGGTCATGGATGGGCCTTTCAGCATGACAATGACCCAAAACATACTGCCAAGGCAACAAAGGAGTCATGGAGTGGCGTAGCCAGACCTTAATCCTATAGAAAATTTTTGGAGGGAGCTGAAACTTCGAGTTGCCAAGCGACAACCAAAAAACCTTGAGGATTTAAGAGAAGATTTGTAAAAAAGAGCAGACCAAAACCCCTCCTGAGATGTGTGCAAACCTGGTCTCTAACTACAAGAAACATCTTACCTCTGTACTTGCCAACAAGAGTTTCTTCACTAAGTACTAAGTTATGTTTTGCTTGGGGATCAAATAGTTATATTACTCACTGAACGGCAACTCAATTTATAACATTTTTATCATGTGTTTTTTCTGGATTTTTGGTTGATATTCTGTCTCTAATCATTTAAAATACACATATGATAAAAATTATAGATCCTTCATTTATATGTATTATTATTTGTATTATTATTTGTAAGTAGGGATGAGCTTTGAGTTCGAGTCAAACTCATGTTCGACTCGAACATCGGCTGTTCGCCAGTTCGCTAAACAGCGAACAATTTGGGGAATTTAGGGAACACCCTTTAAAAGTCTATGGGAGAAATCAAAAGTGCTCATTTTAAAGGCTTATATGCAAGTTATTGTCATAAAAAGTGTTTGGGGACCTGGGTCCTGCCCCAGGGGACATGGATCAATGCAAAAATAAGTTTTAAAAATGGACGTTTTTTCAGGAGCAGTGATAATAATAATAATAATGCTTAAAGTGACAATAATGCCTAAAGTGAAACAATAAAAGTATAATATTCCTTTAAATTTCGTACCTGGGGGGGTGTCTATAGTATGCCTGTAAAGGGGTGCATGTTTCCCGTGTTTAAAACAGTCTGACAGCAAAATGACATTTCAAAGGAAAAAAAGTCATTTAAAACTACCCGCGGCTATTAATGAATTGCCGGTCCGACAATACACATAAAAGTTCATTGATAAAAACGGCATGGGAATTCCCCACAGGGGAACCCCGAACCAAAATTAAAAAAAGAAAAAAAATGATGTGGGGGTCCCCCTAAAATCCATACCAGGCCCTTCAGGTCTGGTATGGATATTAAGGGGAACCCCAGACAAAAAAAAAAATGGCGTGGGGTCCCCCTCAAAATCTATACCAGACCCTTCAGGTCTGGTATGGATTTTAACCACTTAAGGACCGCCTCTCGCCGATTTACGTCGGCAAGGTGGCACGGACAGGCAGAATCACATAAATATACGTGATCTGCCTTCTGTGGGTGGGGGGTCCGATCTGACCCCCCCAGTGCCCGAGGCGGTCCGTTTCTGACCAGCGGCGATCAGAGATGAGGGGGAGGCCATCCGTTCTTGCCCCCCCCTCGCGATCGCCGCCGGCCAATCAGATCATTCCTTTGCTGCTGTATGCTAAACAGCAGCAAAGGAAATGATGTCATCTCTCCTCGGCTCGGTATTTTCCGTTCCGGCGCAGAGGAGAGAAGACTTCAATGTGAGTGCACCAAACACACACACACACACACAGTATAACATGCCAGGCACACTTTACACCCCCCTTTACCCCCCGACCCCCCCGATCACTCCCCAATCACCCCTCCCCCCCTGTCACACTGACACCAAGCAGTTTTTTTTTTTTTTCTGATTACTGCATGGTGTCAGTTTGTGACAGTTACTGTGTTAGGGCAGTTACTGTTGGCCCCCTTTAGGTCTAGGGTACCCCCCTAACCCCCCAATAAAGTTTTAACCCCTTGATCACCCCCTGTCGCCAGTGTCACTAAGCGATCATTTTTCTGATCGCTGTATTAGTGTCACTGGTGACGCTAGTTAGGGATGTAAATATTTAGGTTCGCCGTCAGCGTTTTATAGCGACAGGGACCCCCATATACTACCTAAAAAATGTTTTAACCCCTTGATTGCCCCCTAGTTAACCCTTTCACCACTGATCACCGTATAACTGTTACGGGTGACGCTGGTTAGTTTGTTTATTTTTTATAGTGTCAGGGCACCCGCCGTTTATTACCAAATAAAAGTTTAGCCCCCTGATCGCCCGGCGGTGATATGCGTCGCCCCAGGCAGCGTCAGATTAGCGCCAGTACCGCTAACACCCACGCACGCAGCATACACCTCCCTTAGTGGTATAGTATCTGTACGGATCAATATCTGATCCGATCAGATCTATACTAGTGTCCCCAGCAGTTTAGGGTTCCCAAAAACGCAGCGTTAGCGGGATCAGCCCATATACCTGCTAGCACCTGCGTTTTGCCCCTCCGCCCAGCCCACCCAAGTGCAGTATCGATCGATCACTGTCACTTACAAAACACTAAACGCATAACTGCAGCGTTCGCAGAGTCAGGCCTAATCCCTGCGATTGCTAACAGTTTTTTTGGTAGCGTTTTGGTGAACTGGCAAGCACCAACCCCAGGCAGCGTCAGGTTAGCGCCAGTACCGCTAACACCCACCCACGCACTGTACAACTCCCTTAGTGGTATAGTATCTGATCGGATCAATATCTGATCCGATAAGATCTATACTAGCGTCCCCAGCAGTTTAGGGTTCCCAAAAACGCAGTGTTAGTGGGATCAGCCCAGATACCTGCTAGCACCTGCGTTTTGCCCCTCCACCCAGCCCACCCAAGTGCAGTATCGATCGATCACTGTCACTTACAAAACACTAAACGCATAACTGCAGCGTTGGCAGAGTCAGGCCTGATCCCTGCGATCGCTAACAGTTTTTTTGGTAGCGTTTTGGTGAACTGGCAAGCACCAGCCCCAGGCAGCGTCAGGTTAGCGCCAGTACCGCTAACACCCACGCACGCAGCGTACACCTCCCTTAGTGGTATAGTATCTGAACGGATCAATATCTGATCCGATCAGATCAATACTAGCGTCCCCAGCAGTTTAGGGTTCCCAAAAACGCAGTGTTAGCGGGATCAGCCCAGATACAAGTGCAGTATCGATCGATCACTGTCACTTACAAAACACTAAACGCATAACTGCAGCGTTCGCAGAGTCAGGCCTGATCCCTGCGATCGCTAACAGTTTTTTTGGTAGCGTTTTGGTGAACTGGCAAACGCCAGCAGCCTAGTACACCCCGGTCGTAGTCAAACCAGCACTGCAGTAACACTTGGTGACGTGGCGAGTCCCATGAGTGCAGTTCAAGGTGGTGAGGTAGCAAGCACAAGTAGTGTCCCGCTGCCACCAAGAAGAAGACAAACAGGCCCGTCGTGCCCATAGTGCTCTTCCTGCTACATTCGCCAATCCTAATTGGGAACCCACCACTTCTGCAGCGCCCGTACTTCCCCCATTCACATCCCTAACCAAATGCAGTCGGCTGCATGAGAGGCATTTTCTTTATGTCCTCCCGAGTACCCCTACCCAACGAACCCCCCAAAAAAGATGTTGTGTCTGCAGCAGGCCCGGACTGGGACAAAAAATAGGCCCGGGCATTTTGGAATGAGCAGCCCATGACATCTTAACCGTCCCCTTCCCCACTCTCCATCCTGACGGATCCCCCGGGAGAGGGGAGGGGGAAACCCGGCAAAGGTGCGGGGGGCGAGGGGGACAGGGAAAGCAGGTGGGGCAGAGAGCACAGGGAAGAACTTTGAGAACATGGGGTGGGGCGAGACCACAGGGGGGCTGGAGAGCACTGTGGGGGGAGGTGGAGAGCATGGGGGGGTAGAGAGCACAGGGGAGAGGCAGAGAACACAGGGAGGAAAAGGAGAGCACAAGGGGGCCGGAGAGCATGGGGGGCTGGAGAGCACAGGGGGTGGGGGGTTGGAGAGCACAGGGGGAAGCAAAAACACAGGGTGGGGCGTAAAGCACAGGGAGGGCAGGAGAGCATGGGGCGGAGAGCACAGGGGGGAGACGGAGAGCACAGGGGGAGGTGGAGATCACTAGGGGGGCTGTAGAGCACTGGGGGGAGGCGGAGGGCACAGGGGGGCAGCAGAGAGCATGGGAGGAGGTGGAGAGCACAGGGGGTAGGCGGAGATCAATGGGGGGGCTGGAGAGCACTGGGGGAGAGGCGTAGGGCACAGGGGGGCAGCGTAGAGCATGGGGGAGGTGGAGATCACAGGGGGGGGGCTGGAGAGCAATGGGAGGGCTAAAGAGCACTGGGGGAGAGGCAGAGGGCACAGGGGGCAGCATAGAGCATGGGGGAGGTGGGGAGCACAGGGGGAGAGACAGAGGGCACAGGGGGGCAGCGTAGAGCATGGGAGGAGGTGAAAAAGCACAGGGGGAGAGGCGGAGGACACAGGGGGGCAGCATAGAACATGGGGGATGTGGAGAGCACAGAAGGGAGAAGGAGAGACAGGGGGGCTAGATACCACGGGGGGGAGCTAGAGGGCACTGGGTGGGCTGGAGAGCACTGGGGGAGAAGTGGAGGGCACAGGGGGGCATCGGAGAGCATGGGGGAGGTGGAGAGCACAGGAGGGAGGTGGAGAGAACAGGGGGGCTGGAGAGCACTGGTGGGGTGCTATAGAGCACTGGGGGGGCTGGAGAGCATTGGGGGGAGGTGAAGAGCCCAGGGGGAGGTGGAGAGCACAGGGGGAGAGGCAGAGGGCACAGGGGGCAGCGTGGAGCATGGGGGGAGGTGAAAAGCACAGGGGGAGAGGCAGAGGGAACAGAGGGGCAGCATAGGGCATGGGGGATGTTAAGAGCAAAGAAGGGAGGAGGAGAGCACGGGGGCTGGATAGCACGGGGGGCTAGAGAGCACTGGGTGGAGGTGGAGAGCACAGGGGGGGCTGGAGAGCACTGGGGGAGAAGTGGAGGGCACAGGGGGGCAGTGGAGAGCATGGGGGAGGTGGATATCACAGGGGGCAGTGGAGAGCACAGGGGGAGAGACGGAGGGCACAGAGGGGTAGTGGAGAGCACAGGGGGAGAGACAGAGGGCACAGGGGGGCAGCATAGAGCATGGGGGGAGGTGGAGAGCACAGAAGGGAGGTGGAGAGCACTGGGGGGAAAGGAGAGCATTGGGGGAGGTGAAGAGCACAGGGGGAGAGGCGGAGGGCACAGGGGGGCAGCGTAGAGCATGGGGGGAGGTGGAGAGCATAGGGGGGGGCTGGATAGCACTGGGGGAGAAGTGGAGGGCACAGGGGGCAGCGGAGAGCATGGGGGAGGTAGATATCACAGGGTGGGAGGTGGAGAGCACATGGAGAGAAGCAGAGGGCACAGAGTGGCAGCAGAGAGCATGGGGGAGGTGGAGAGCACTGTGGGGGGGTAGAGAACACTGTGGGGGCAGCAGAGATAAGCAGGACAGGAGGAGCGGTGGGGGTGGCTGCATATAGAAGAATTATTCTCTCCATCTTCCTCCCGCAGTACCTGACAGCCTGCGAGAGGGAGAGGAGCAGAGGCAGGCATTCAGAGACTGCGGGAGGAAGATGGAGAGAATAATTCTTCTATATGCAGCCGCCCCCACCGCTCCTCCTATTCAGGACAGGGCGCCACACTTACCTTCGTTCTCTCTGATCCGGCTGCAGCAGACTCCTCTCCCCTTTGTGGTCACGCCCCCGGCACCAATGGCTGAACTATACTGGCGGCCGTGGAGAGGTGTCTCCTCTAGCTCCTCCCCCCTTCATTTTTCCGTCCCCCTGTTGCCGATGGCTGAGCCTGAGCTGAATTGGCAGCTGGGCGGCCGCGGAAAGGCCGGGGGACTGGCGCGGGCTTAAAGAGCAGCCTGCCTTGTCCCTGAAAGCAAGAACATGCAGCCCGGCAGCCCCGGCCCACCGGGCATTTGCCCGGTTTGCCCTATGGCCAATCCGGGCCTGGTCTGCAGCAAGCGTGGATATAGGCGTGACACCCGCTATTATTGTCCCTCCTGTCCTGACAATCCTGGTTTTTGCATTGGTGAATGTTTTGAACGCTACCATTCACTAGTTGAGTAGTTGAGGGTACAGCATTGCACAGACTAGGCACACTTTCACAGGGTCTCCCAAGATGCCATCGCATTTTGAGAGACCCGAACCTGGAACCGGTTACAGTTATAAAAGTTAGTTACAAAAAAAAGTGTAAAAAAAAAAATATATATATATATAAAAAAAAATAGATGTCGTTTTACTGTTCTCTCTCTCTCTTCTCTCTCTATTGTTCTGCTCTTTTTTACTGTATTCTATTCTGAAATGTTTTATTGTTATTATGTTTTATCATGTTTGCTTTTCAGGTATGCAATTTTTTATACTTTACTGTTTACTGTGTTTTATTGTTAACGATTTATTTGCCTTCAGGTACGCCATTCACGACTTTGAGTGGTTATACCAGAATGATGCCTGCAGGTTTAGGTATCATCTTGGTATAATTCTTTTCAGCCAGCAGTCGGCTTTCATGTAAAAGCAATCCTAGCGGCTAAATAGCCTCTAGACTGCTTTTACAAGCAGTGGGAGGGAATGCCCCCCCCCTCACCATCTTCCGTGTTTTTCTCTGGCTCTCCTGTCTCAGCCGAGAACCTGAGTATGCAGCCGGTGATTCAGCCAGCTGACCATAGAGCTGATCAGAGACCAGAGTGGCTCCAAACATCTCTATGGCCTAAGAAACCGGAAGCTACGAGCATTTCATGACTTAGATTTCGCCGGATGTAAACAGCACCATTGGGAAATTGGGAAAGCATTTTATCACACCGATCTTGGTGTGGTCAGATGCTTTGAGGGCAGAGGAGAGATCTAGGGTCTAATAGACCCCAATTTTTTAGTACCTGTCACTACCTATTGCTATCATAGGGGATATTTACATTCCCTGAGATAACAATAAAAATGATTAAAAAAATAAAAATGAAAGGAACAGTTTAAAAATAAGATAAAAAAGAAAAAAAAAAAAAAAAAAAAAAAAAAAAAAAAAAGCACCCCCTGCCCCCCCCGCAAGCGTCGGTCTGGCGTCAAATGTAAACAGCAATTGCACCATGCATGTGAGGTGTCACCGCGAATGTCAGATCGAGGGCAGTAATTTTAGCAGTAGACCTCCTCTGTAAATCTAAAGTGGTAACATGTAAAGGCTTTTAAAGGCTTTTAAAAATGTATTTAGTTTGTCGCCACTGCACGTTTGTGCGCAATTGTAAAGCATGTCATGTTTGGTATCCATGTACTCGGCCTAAGATCATCTTTTTTATTTCATCAAACATTTAGGCAATATAGTGTGTTTTAGTGCATTAAAATTTAAAAAAGTGTGTTTTTTCCCCAAAAAATGCTTTTGAAAAATCGCTGCGCAAATACTGTGTGAAAAAAAAAAATGAAACACCCACCATTTTAATCTGTAGGGCATTTGCTTTAAAAAAAATATATAATGTTTGGGGGTTCAAAGTAATTTTCTTGCAAAAAAAAAATTATTTTTTCAAGTAAACAAAAAGTGTCAGAAAGGGCTTTGTCTTCAAGTGGTTAGAAGAGCGGGTGATGTGTGACATAAGCTTCTAAATGTTGTGCATAAAATGCCAGGACAGTTCAAAACCCCCCCAAATGACCCCATTTTGGAAACTAGACACCCCAAGCTATTTGCTGAGAGTCATGTCGAGTCCATGGAATATTTTATATTGTGACACAAGTTGCGGGAAAGAGACAAATTTATTTATTTATTTATTTTTGCACAAAGTTGTCACTAAATGATATATTGCTCAAACATGCCATGGGAATATGTGAAATTACACACCAAAATACATTCTGTTGCTTCTCCTGAGTACGGGGATACCACATGTGTGAGACTTTTTGGGAGCCTAGCCGCGTACGGGACCCCGAAAACCAAGCACCGCCTTCAGGCTTTCTAAGGGCATAAATTTTTGATTTCATTCTTCACTGCCTATCACAGTTTCAGGGGCCATGGAATGCCCAGGTGGCACAAACCCCCCCCAAATGACCCCATTTTGGAAAGTAGACACCCCAAGCTATTTGCTGAGAGGTATAGTGAGTATTTTGCAGACCTCACTTTTTGTCACAAAGTTTTGAAAATTGAAAAAAGAAAAAAAAAATGTTTTTTCTTGTCTTTCTTCATTTTCAAAAACAAATGAGAGCTGCAAAATACTCACCATGCATCTCAGCAAAAAGCTTGGGGTGTCTACTTTCCAAAATGGGGTCATTTAGGGGGGGTTTTGTGCCACCTGGGCATTCCATGGCCTCCGAAACTGTGATAGGCAGTGAAGAGTGAAATCAAAAATTTACACCCTTAGAAATCCTGAAGGCGGTGATTGGTTTTCGGGGCCCCGTACGTGGCTAGGCTCCCAAAAAGTCCCACACATGTGGTATCCCTATACTCAGGAGAAGCAGCTAAATGTATTTTGGGGTGCAATTCCACATATGCCCATGGCCTGTGTGAGCAATATATCATTTAGTGACAACTTTGTGCAAAAAAAAAAAAAAAAAAAAGTGTCACATTCCCGCAACTTGTGTCAAAATATAAAATATTCCATGGACTCAACATGCCTCTCAGCAAATAGCTTGAGGTGTCTACTTTCCAAAATGGGGTCATTTGGGGGGTTTTGTGCCATCTGGACATTTTATGGCCTTCAAAACTGTGATAGGTAGTGAGGAGTGAAATCAAAAATTTACGCCCTTAGAAATCCTGAAGGTGGTGATTGGATTTCGGGGCCCCGTACGCGGCTAGGCTCCCAAAAAGTCCCACACATGTGGTATCCCCGTACTCAGGAGAAGCAGTTGAATGTATTTTGGGGTACAATTCCACATAGGCCCATGGCCTGTGTGAGCAATATATCATTTAGTGACGTTTTGTAAATATTTTTTTTTGTCATTATTCAATCACTTGGGACAAAAAAAATAAATATTCAATGGGTTCAACATGTGAATAAATAGTGAATAATTCCGCGCCACAAAAATAAATAGTAAATAGAGCAGCTACACCCTGAACAAAATGAATAAATTCATGAATGCATAAGTGTGAAAAAAAGAGGGGGTTGGGGAGCGCTAGATAATTGTCAAAGAAGCTAATGCACACAAAAACAGATCCCGTTGAAAGTGAGCTAAAAATACATTCAAATAATGAAAAACCAGCCTGTCTATATGCATAGAAATTGGATGAACAAAATCATAAACCTGAAGGCAAAAAATAATTGTGTACAATAATAATTGTGCAACCGTGACATATAGTGTCAAATAGATATTAAAAATATCAGACGTATAATATAATATAGAAGTCCATCAAAGGAGAAAAATTAATTGTGTGGAATCGTGATGTGAATCTTGATATCAAAACGTGAGCTGCAAATTCCCTTCACCATCACTGAAAGACACCAATGTGCTCATGGAAATGGATGTCCGCTTACCAGATGAAGTTGACCAATTTAATTAAAAAAAGGTCAGATAGGCTTTAGCAAGATAATGCTTGCTGCAATGGAGAGAAATGAACCAGACTCTTGTCCTCACATCACAGGGTCTCACGCATGGGATATAAAATAGATGGAGAGGAACCAAACATAGTGTAACACCATTTATTTAAAAATAGAATAAAAACAAAGCATAGCCAAGTGGCTACTCACATATAAGGTGCCATCGCCCGGCACTGAGGCTAGAAAGCGTATCTTAAAAATAGGGGAATCCGCTCTGTAGGAGAAGTTCCCAGATGATCACGGCAGCGGCGTGCGTTCCACCTTCGACAGACAGACGAACCACGGAAGCCGGATGTGATGTAATTGCGTGACCAAGTACCGCCTCCGTGGTTCGTACCGCCTCCGTGGACCACTGTCCGCAATGGTATTCATGGCCGTTTATTTTTGTGATGGATCTAATTTTATTGCGCTGTCAGTTGCTGTTTTATTTTATTTAATCAACTGCTTATTAATGTAGCCCATCACTAGAGCTGTCTGCGGACCTAGGCAATATGGCCACCGACATAACTCTATTGGATGATGGGTGATGTGAAACATGGCTCTCCATTGCAAAATTATACACAGCTGAAGCCTATTACAACATAGATGGTTGGTCCTAGGCAAAATGGCCACTGGCCGCTCATTTCAGCTGCAGTTCCACACTAGTGCTGTCTGCGGTCCTCGGCAAAATGGCCGCCGGCAGCAAATATAATTTTCAAATAAAGACTACGTCTAAATGATATCCCCCAGATGAAGGCACGTGATCCCTGTGCCGAATACGCGTCGGGGAGGGGTAGGACGGAGCTGTCAGCAGGGAAGGAGAGGAATATACACCACACCGCACGCCATACGAGCCGCTGCTAAACGAAATACACCTGTATAGTTTGGTGCACTGTAGCACCTGCATACTGTGAGTACCCTCCTGGAGGAACTTCTTTTACTTTAAATAAATCCCTTACTATATTACACCATGGAGCTTTCTTTTTCACTTTTATGAATGATGTTTTACCTGTGAGGATTGGACATACATCATTGCATCCTGAGTGAGCCCAGGAGTGGCCCCAATGCGTGTTTTGACACTGTTTAACTACCGTGTCACACGAATAGAGGTGAGCGCAAGCACAAGTGGGGGATCACGGGAGAGCACATCCAGCTTGTTGTGATTTGGACACTTTTCAGGAGAAGCATGATGAACACTTAATTCATGGACACTGTTTTCTTGCACTTCTTTGTTTCAGTTTGTCGTATTTTGCTTGGACACTTGATTGTCACAGGATTTGCACTTATTAATTAGGTCTATATTCATGCATGATGCACTTTCAGCATTTTATATAAGGATTGCACTTTTATGTGGATGCACTTTGTGAATTTTATATATAAGGATTGCACATTATATATATATATATTTTTACATGTATGTTTTTATTAGCATACTAATTATGGTTTAATATTTCTGCACAATTAGTTTATATTTTATACTCAGTTTATATATATTCATATTTTTTTTCAATTCACATTTTTAGCGCGAGCACAATTGATTTTATTTATATTCAAATACACGGAATGAAACGTGGTGAAGTGTTTGCTGCTTTAAATATAGTTGTTTTACTCCTTAGCGGCATTGGTCCACTTGTGGTTCGCAAGAACCCCACCTGTTTGATGCTCCGGAAGAAGCGATTTCAGACACCCAAGCTCATCTCTGCTGATGGCAACAACTTGAGCAACCTCTACTTCCCCAGATAAAATAAGACATCAGCATACATCTAATTGCTAGAACTGATAACACCCAAATACCCTCCTTGAGGCCTTTTGCCACCATATCAAACCCTCACCCCTACATTGTAAAACAAACTCCTACATACCCCTGACCATTGCATAGTCACCACCACTGCTTGATTTGTGAATTACCCTTAGAATTGACACTCCTGCAATTTCCTCCACACCCTTAAGAAAACTTCTGCATCTCCACACTGATGTACTTGCACTTTTCATTCCCCATGGAAATATACTATCACATTCCCACCACTAACCAATGCATGTCCATGATCCTACCAACCTCCAAATTTCACAAGCCAAACTGTAATGGCCCACCGCAATACTAATGCTGCTCCCATTGCCTCTCTATTTACCAATGCATACACTTACAATCCTTCAAAACACTTTACCCTTACTTGGCTTTCCTGAACTGATGCACCCTTAAGGGTTCACCCAGGTTTACCACAGCTGCACCCCCCCACTTGCTATTTTATATTCATCTTCATTCACACAAACTTTCTCTTTAAAGCCGAACCCCAACCAAAACAGGAAGTGATGGGAAAAGCCTCTGTAAAGGGACACAAGAATATGATTTGTTTGTAAAATGATGAAAGATTAGAACCTCTGTCAGTTTACTACTGCTGTTTGTATCCACAGTACTGGTGACAACCTCTCTGCTCAATTCCTGTCCTGCTGTCACAGGCTGTTATAGGGTCAGTCAAAATCTTCTAAAGGATACGAGAGACAGTAGGGGGGCACAGACAGAAATAAAACTTGACAGAAGTATTTCTTCTTCTAAATAAAAAGTCTTAGCTTGCACACAATCTGGTCCACAAACTGTTTACATTCATCTCTGTTCATTTTTTTTCTTTTATTCATTTTTTTTTTGTCACACCACTTCCTCAAACTTACTCTATCCAAAACTGAGCTCATGATTTTTCCTCCCCCACGTGCCTGTTCCCCTGATTTCTCTGTCAAGAATGATAGCACTACTATCAACCCATCCTCGCATTCCAGGGTTTTAGGTTTAGGTTCCCGGACTCTGAACTATCCTTTCGGCCCCACATCCAATCACTGTCCAAATCTTGTCGCGTCCACCTCCGCAACATCTCCAGAATTTGTCCCTTCCTAACTAATGACACCACAAAGCTCCTAGTTCACTCCCTGGTCATCTCTCTCCTCGACTACTACAACTCCCTCCTCACAGGATTACCTTTACATAGGCTATCCCTCCTTCAGTCCATCATGAATGCTGCTGCCAGGCTCATCCACCTTACCAACCGTTCAGTGTCTGCTACTCCAATCCCTCCACTGGCTTCCACTCACCCAACTAATTAAATTCAAATTTCTAATAACAACTTACAAAGCCATCCACAACTCGGTCCCAAAATACATCACTAACCTAGTCTCAAAATACCAACCTACTCATTCCCTTCGTTCCTCCCAAGACCACCTGCTCTCTAGCTCCCTTGTCATCTCCTCCCATGCTCGCCTCCAGGACTTTTCCTGAGCCTCTCCCATCCTCTGGAACTCGCTACCCCAATCTGTCTGGCTATCTTCTACTATATCCTGAAAACCCTTCTCTTTAGAGAAGCCTAGCCTGCCTCCACCTAATAACTGTACGTTTATTTCCTCTATCAGACCACCCCCCCAGTTATTACCTTTGGTATTACTCCCTCCTAGATTGTAAGCTTTAACAAGCAGGGCCCTCCGATTCCTCCTGTATTGAATAGTATTGTAACTACTATCTGCCCTCATGTTGTAGAGCACTGCACAAACTATTGGCGGTATATAAATCCTGTATAATAATAATTTTTATTTTAAAAATACACGTTGCAGCACTTTGTTTTATCAACTTACATGGTACAACACTGATGTGAATCACGTTATACTAGTAAATTATTCTAGTATTGCTGTAAAGTCAATCAAATAATAACAATTACAATTTAAAAGTGTTCAAAGCCGTACCAATTTGCCAATTCACATTAGTGTGTTTCTGCCAGTGCCTCTGGCACTATGTTTCACATGTCGTATTCTAGTAGATCAAAACACAGGTGGAAACTAGACAGCAGTACTGATTACTCCTTGTCCACATAAAAGATGAAAAGCAACAAACCTTCATTTGCCAGAGCAAAGTACAGCCCTTAGCCGCAATTCCTTATCATTTGCCCGGGAGCACAGGGATTCAGAATTACAGCAGTCTTACTCATTATATTTAAATAATTCAGCTATTTCTTTCTGGCATCTCTGAACAATGAATTTACGTTATGACCAAGCCCTCCAGCAAAATAATATTGAGTGATTCTACACCTTGTGTCTTGCTTGAGACAATTATCAGCTGCTTATAAGTCTCCTAAGAGCTTCTGCTTGTTGTATATACTGTACAGTAAATGTCTGAAGTCAAAATGACTTTCTTTTCACAAACAAGTAGCTGCCGTATATGTTGTAAATACATCCATAATCTGAAAGCCTTATATACGGTGCATCCGGAAAGTATTCACAGCGCTTCACTTTTTCCACATATTGTTATGTTACAGCCTTATTCTAGAATGGATTAAATTAATTATATTCTTCAAAATTCTACAAACAATACCCCATAATGACAATGTGAACGTTTTTTCGAAATATTTACTAAAAATAGAAAACGAAAAAAATCACATGTACATAACTATTCACAGCCTTTGCTCAATACTTTGTTGAAGCACCTTTGGCACCAATTACAACCTCAAGTCTTTTTGAGTATGATGCTACAAGCTTGGCACACCTATTTTTGGGCATTTTCTCCCATTTTTCTTTGCTGGACCTCTCAAGCTTACTTTGGATGAGGGGCATCAGTGCACAGCCATTTTCAGATCTCTCCAGAAATGTTCAATCAGGTTCAAGTCTGGGCTCTGGCTGGGCCACTCGAGGACATTCACAGTGTTGTCCTGTAGCCACTCCTTTGTTATCTTGGCTTTGTGCTGAGGGTCATTGTCCTGTTGGAAGATGAACCTTCACACCAGTCTGGTCCAAAGCGCTCTGGAGAAGGTTTTTAATCAAGGATGTCTTTGTATATTGCTGCATTCATCTGTCCCTCAATTCTGACTAGTCTCCCAGTTCCTGCCATTGAAAAACACCCCCACAGCATGATGCTGCCACCATCATGCTTCATTGTAGTGATAGTATTGGTCAAGAGATGAGCGTTGCCTGGTTTCCTCCAGCCATGATGCTTGCCATTCAGGCCAAAGAATTAAATCTTTGTTTCATCAGACTAGAGAATTTAGTTTCTCATGGTCTGAGAGTCCTTCGGGTGCCTTTTGGCAAACTTCAGGTGGGCTGTCATGTGCCTTTTACTGAAGAGTTGCTTCCGTCTTGCCACATTACCATACAGGCCTGATTGGTGCAGTGCTGCAGAGATGGAGGTTCTCCTCTTTCCACAAAGAAATGCTGCAGCTCTGTCAGCGTGACCATCAGGTTCTTAGTCACCTCCCTGAGTAAGGCCCGTCTCCCCGAGCGCTCAGTTTGGCAGGGCAACACACTTTAGGAGGAGTCCTAGTGGTTCCAAACTTCTTCCATTTATAAATGATGAAGGCCACCGTGCTCATCGGGACCTTCAATGCTGCAGAACATTTTGTGTACTCCTCCCCAGATCTGTGCCTCGATGCAATCCTGTCTCAGCGGTCTACAGACAATTCCTTGGACTTCATGGCTTGGTTTGTGCTCTGACATGCACTGTTAACTGTGGGACCTTATATAGACAGGTGTGTGCCTTTCCAAGTCATGTCCAATCAATTTACCACTGGTGGACTCCAATCAAGTTGCATGGGCAGGTGCAACCATTAAGGGCGCAGTGTTTTTTTTGGGTGAGGTTATATAAGACCGATTATACCATTGGAATTCCACACACGGTGATTTGACCTATGGACATTTGATAGTTATTTATTTTGTACTTATCTGGAATCATTATCATTTATTAGTTTTTATTCATTGCGCTGCACTTACTTTTAATTTTATTCAGTCAACATCAGATGCCCCATGATAAGCCTATGGGTGATGTCATCGCACAGGGATTGCTATTGTAGTAAATGATCTCTCCTTTTCACTGAAGCTGGCCCCTAGGCACCCCATAGGTAAGTATACACATCTTCCTTTCACAGGGTAGTTAGAATAGGATTATAATTGGGATGGGAGCAGGTTTAAGCTTAGTTAGGAATAACCCGGACTTCTACTTTAATTAAAGTGATTGTAAAGTCTCGTTTTTTTTCCAAAAAAAACCCAAACATGTTATACTTACCTTCCCTGTGCAGTGGATTTGCACAGCGCAGCCCAAATCCTCTTCTTGGGTCCCTCTTCAGTGCTCCTGGCTCCTCCCTCATGTCGAGTGCCCCCACAGCAAGCAGCTTGCTATGGCGGCACCGAGCCGAGTTGCAGCTCCATGTGTCCATTCAGACATGGAGCTGCAATTCTCTCTCGATTGGCCAACTGACTTTGATTGACAGCCGCGGAACCAACGGCGCCACTGCTGTGTCTCAGCCAATCGGGAGGGAAAGTCTCAGATGGCCGAGGGACTCGTGGACATCGCTGGACAGAGATTGGGCTCAGGTAAGTATTGGGGGGCTGCTGCACACAGATGGCTTTTTATCTTAAAGTGGATGTAAACCCACCACTCACCCAGTATAAACTAATGGAACAGTATTAATGTATATATACATGCAAGCCTCCTGCATGTATCCCTACCTTGCAAATGTCACCCCTTTCAGCAGTAGGAGGCCCGCAAAACTCTGGAATCGGTGGGTTGTTCTTTTTGCCAGAGCCCGGTGGGCGGAGTCGTGATGTCACAAGGCTCCCCGCCCACCTCTACACTCTCCTATTCCTGAGTTTTGAGTAACATCCAGGCAAAACTCAGGAAAGGCACCACATGACTTCAGCATGCCCAATCATGCTGAGGTGTGGAGCAGCCAATCCTGGGAGAGTTGGAGAAGAAAGGAGGAGGGATGTGAAGCTGGAATGGTAACACACTCTCTCTCATGCCATGCAGGGAATAAAGAAATCAGATGTCAGTCACAGCAGTGGGGGATGTGGAGACACAAATTCATCTGTGTGTTTTTTTTTATCTTAAAAAAAAAACAAAAAAACAAAACAAAAGAATTGCTCAGAGCTGGATTAACTCTTCGTGGCAAGACTGGGCAAAGATGATTTGACATCCTCTAATGTACCAGGTAGAAGTCTTCATTAAAAAATTGTTTTCAGGTTTACATCCACTTTAATGAATAGAATGCATTAGGATAAAAAACCTTCTGCCTTTATAACACTTTTAGTTAAAAAATTCAGATAAACCGATGATAAACAAATGGTTGTGCTGCTCAAAGTGACTAGATTTTCTGGACAGAGTGGAAAAGCTTTATTTTTGCCATCTTTGTCTCACTGGAGTAATTTCACTTTACTTCTTGTCCAAGAAACTGCAGGAACTGAAATGGAAACTCTGCAAGGTGAGAGAAATCCCCTCTTACTTTGGCCATACATGCTTCAATATATAAACGATTTTTTGATCAATCTCTTTTCAACCCATTTGTTCGATATGCCACATTATTTTAATCAATAGCTTGTTTTGATCAATAGTTAAAATAAGATTGTAACTTACAATCATAAATTATCGATCACATCTCTGTTTCCACCATGTAATCTCAAACTACTCAATGTAAATATGATTGTATTCCTGAACAAAGCATCTCTGTGCTGCAGACTGATGCAAAACGATTGATAATTTTCCACCTTGGCCGAACGACTCTGATTGAAATTGAGTTTAAATCCTTAAGAAGGGAAGTTATGACTATTCGATTGTTTGCAGATTTAATTGTTTTGACCGAATTGCACATTGATCAGATAAAAAAAAATGTGGGAAAACCAGTAGCCGCTTAAAACAGGTGTCTCAATTGATTTCTGATCTAGTCCTTTCTGTCCTGCTGACAAAGATCACCAGGACAAATAAAACACTGACAAGGGTTTTAAAACTACTATTTACTATCTGTTTTAGCTTTAGATACATTTTAAATGTTAGTTTTTCAATGACAGTTTTCATATCCGTCTGGATTACTTCCATCTTCTTGTTTTAGATGCTTTCTAGACCAACAATATATTTCAAAGTTAAACAGGCAGAAAAGAAAAGTTCTGCTGTAGCCTCACAGTAGCTTTTTGAATACCTGTAACAGATTAGTGGCTATTCCATGTCCACTCCGGGTTCACATATGTGCGGCCTCGGTTTGCAGCCCGGGGTCCTGTGCAATTCTGTTCACTGGTTCAGGTGCAAATTTTTTCCTGAACTTGCACCTGAACCGGACCCAAAAACGCACAGGAAACCGCACCGCCGCCACCCCAGACATGTGTGAACTGGCTCTATTGAGAGCGAGTCACATTCACATGTCCTGCGAATTGGATGCGGTTAAAACCGCATCCAATTCGCACATATGTGAACCCGGCCTTAGAGGTGACTGGAGAGGTTTCCTTTCGCTTGTTAACAGCAAAAAGACGGGAAGCCAGTACCAGAGGAAATATACGGGGTACGACTCCGGAATGAGGATGCTAGTTAAATGCTTGTCAATGGCATCAAAGCTTTCTAAGTTACTGACAAGAACAATTATGCAGCAAGTAAAAGAACTGGATAGTTAAAGAAGTTCTAAAAGCTCAAGCTTTTTTACTTTAATGCATTCTTTGCAGCTTTCCCCCCAGTCCCCCTTATAGCTACCAAAGTCCCATCTTTATCCAGCGATGTGCATGAGAGCAGCCACTTTCTCGAGTCTCTCTCTCCTCATTGGCTCTTGCTGCTGTTAATCACAGCCAGTGAGCCTATGAGTTGGGGGGGAACAAGTCATGCTCTGTGTGTGAATGAACACAGAGCACAGCTCGCGAGTGAGCCTGCTTAAGCAGATCGTGGTTGCAATGTAGGGCTCTTGCAGACTGTGTGTAAGCTTTCTGGCCTGTACAGCGAACAAACCAGGCAGTTATACACTAAGAGGAAGCATCATTGAACTACTATAGTACTCAACAGCGTTGTGGTAGTTAATTGAGAACTAAAGCCAACAGCCGCAAAGCCTGTCGGACCTTGTAGTTTTCCATTCACAGAACACTGTGAATGGATGAGGCGGTTGAGTGGGCGGAGCCCCACATCTTTTCAGATTGTGACACAGAGGGGGGAGAAGATCCTCCGCTTCCTGCCACAATGAAGAGTAGGGGGGGGGGGTGCAGGGGCCGGCGGATTTGTAACATGTTACACCCTGAATATGTTACAAAAGGTGAACTCAAACTTTAACCGCTTCAGCCCTGGAAGATTTTACCCCCTTCCTGACAAGAGCACTTTTTACGAATCAGCACTGCGTCGCTTTAACTGACAATTGCGCGATGTTGCACCCAAACAAAATTGACGTCCTTTTTTTCCCCACAAATAGAGCTTTCTTTTGGTGGTATCACCTCTGCGGTTTTTATTTTTTGCGCTATAAACGAAAAAAGAGCGACAATTTTGAAAACAAATTAATTTTTTTTACTTTTTGCTATAATAAATATACCCCAAAAATATATAAAAAAAATATTTTTTTCCTCAGATTAGGCCGATATGTATTCTTCTACATATTTTTGTTAAAAAAAAAATGCAATACGCGTATATTGTTTGGTTTGCACAAAAGTTATAACGTCTACAAAATAGGGGATAGCTTTATGGCATTTATTATTAATTTTTTTTTTACTAGCAATGACGGCGATGTGCGATTTTTATCGGGACTGCGACATTATGGCGGACAAGTCGGACAATTTTGACACATTTTTGGGACCATTGGCATTTTTACAGAGATCAGTGCTATAAAAAATGCATTGATTACTGTAAAAATGTCACTGGCAGTGAAGGGGTTAACCACTAGGGGGCGATCAAGGTGTTCCCTTGTGTGTGTTCTAACTGAAGGGGGGAGGGGACTGTGTAGTGGAAGAGATAGATTGCTGTTCACACTCTGTATGAACAGACGATCGGTCATCTCTCACCTCAGAGAACCAGAAACTGTGTTTCCACACGCAGATCCCAGTTCTCCGTGTGCCCCGAGCGATCGCGGGAGCCCGGCGGCGATCGCGACTGCCGGGCATTCGCATTGGCTCCGTGGGCGAGCAGGGGGCGCGCGCGTGCCCCTAGTGGCCACAGGGCGAAGCGACGTTACACAACGTCGTTTCGCCCAGCCGTGCCATTCTGCCGCAGTACAACTGCAGCGGCTGGTCAGCAAGTGGTTAAGACATCTCGACAAGTAGCATTATTATAAGGAGAGGTCAGCAGTGGCAACCTACATACACTATTTGTTCACCTGATCATCACATCTATATACGTTTTTTTGGAAATCCCATTCACAAAAATCATGGGCATAAATATGGAGCTGGGCCTCCTCTTTATGGTTACAACAACCTTTAGGCCCCTTTCACACTGGGGCGGTTTGCAGGCGTTATTGCGCTAAAAATACCGCCTGCAAACCGCCCCTAAACAGCCTCCGCTGTTTGTTCAGTGTGAAAGCCCGAGGGGTTTCACACTGAAGCGGTGCGCTGGCAGGAGAAGAAAAAATCTCCTGCGAGCCGCACCTTTGGAGCAGTGAAGAAGCGGTGTATTCACCGCTCCTAAACCGCTCCTGCCCATTGAAATCAATGGGACAGTGCGGCTATACCGCGGCAATACCGCGGCTATAGCCGCGCTGTATGAGTGGTTTTAACCCTTTTTCGGCCGCCAGCGGGGGGTTAAAACCGCACCGCTAGCGGGCGAATACCACGGTAAAACAGCGCTAAAAATAGTGCTGTTTTACCGCCGACGCCCCCTACCACCCCAGTGTGAAAGGGGCCTTACTCTTCTAGAAAGGCTTTTCACAAGCTTTTGGAGCGTGTATTTCAGGTACTGAAGACCTGGCTTTGAAAAGGCATTCCAAATCTCCCCAAAGGTGTTTCATAGGGTCGAGGTCAGGCCTCTGTGCAGACCATTTGAGTTCCTCCACACCAAACTGGTCAAACCATGTATGAAGCTGGTTTTGTACACAGGGTTACAGTCATCCAGGAACAGAAAAGGGCTTTCCCCAAACTGTTAACACATGGTTGGAAGCATACAATTGCCTAAAATGTATTTTATTGGTGTAGTGTTAACAGTACCCTTCACTGGATACACCTGAGCTCAGTAATTTGGAGGGTTGTCCACATATGCTTTTGACCATATAGTAGATTTATCTCGGCACAGGTTTTCCTTTAAACATCTCAGCATACAAATAAAATACAGCTGATTTTACCTGCTGCGAGCAGTCAAACCATATACAGGCTAGAACATCGAGAGTATTGCTCCTAATGATAAGCCTGCTCACTTGGGAGATGGTAAATTGTCTAAGTGAGTAATTATGCAATCAACTCACAGCGGTATTCTTTCCGATTTACACTATTTTCTCATAGTAAGCCCTCCGTATGGCAGCTATGTGTTATAACCTTGGATCTGACTCCTTGCTGGTTTGACTCCTTTTCTCATATACTTTGCTGTGCTCTTCTAATGTATGTGACATTTCCAGTCCATGATGATTGTGAATGTATAAGTTATGAGTAAACACAAGTTAGAACAGCATGTTTATTAACACATTTTGAATTGTAAATAAGAGATAAAAATAATCGTCCTTCTCAATCCAAGCTCTGACTGAGTGCACCTGCTGCTTAATGCTAACAATCAGTGTCAGATGGGAAATGAAGGACGTAATTTTACAGGAGATTTGTAACAGGCACAAGGGAGTGCGTTCTGAAATGATCTTAAAGTATTCCCAAGTTACTGTTTCAAAAAGATGATTTGCACAAACGAAGTAGAGGGAAAGTAGTCACGTCTTAGGCTTCGGCAATTTTCCTTGGAAGATTTAGACTAGTAATGGTCAACTTGGCAAATATAGGTGGCCCCAAGTGTGAGTTCTGACATGTCCAGAGGGTCATACGGTATCCTAGTTTTTGTAAATTTGCTGTCATTTATTCAGATGTTATTAATATGATATGCAAGACATAAAAGAGTTCTAACTTTATGTTGAGAAAAGCAAAGTTCTTTCGGAATGCTGCTACCAATGTGCTTCTTTTTTTTTCTAGTACCTTTTTGTCTCCCTTTTTCCTTTTGGTTACAGACATAAGTGTTTCATCCTTGAGCTGTCCTGCTGAGAAGCCTTACTTGAAACATTTATACTCTCATGTACCATTCATATATATTCTTGCCTTTAAGTAGTACTGAGTGTTTTTTTTCCTGAGAATGTATAATTCTTTTACACTTTTCAGCTTTGATGTTTCCACCTTTTCTAAGAAAAAGAAGCAGCAAAGACCTAAGATATATGGCAATTCTACCTTGAACTTGGTTCAAATCCCTTCAGCATTTATACAATTTAACAGTATCTTCCAATGATCCACTCATATGCAAGCAAAATTCCTTATTGTACCCTCCAATGCACATGATTGGGTATTACAAGTGAACATAGACTCAACCTGTTTAATAAGCAGTAATCATTCCCTACTTATTCAGAAAAATTAATCCTATTAGTTTATCATTGCATGGGGGAATTCATTTGGACTCCATACATATAAATGCACTGGGTACTGCTTGGAGAATGTTGTATTAAAGTGGTTGTAAAGTCAGAAGGTTTTTTTTATCTTAATGCATTCTATGCATTAAGAGAAAAGGCCTTCTGTGTGCAGCAGCCCCCCTAATACTTACCTGAGCCCCGTCTCTGTCCGAGACTCTGCCTCCTGATTGGCTGAGACATTGGCTGAGACACAGCAGTGACACCATTGGCTCCCGCTGCTGTCAATCAAAATCAGTCAGCCACTTAGGAGAGAGAGGGGGTAGGGCTGGGCCACAGCTCCGTGTCTGAATGGACACAGGGAGCTGTGACTCGGCTCGGGTGCCCCAATAGCAAGCTGCTTGCTGTGGGGGCACTCAACAGAAGGGAGGGGCCAGGATCGCAGAAGAGGGACCCGAGAAAAGAAGGACCTGGGATGCTCTGTGCAAATCCACTGCACAGAGCAGGTAAGTATAACATGTTTGTTATTTTTATTAAAAACAAAATGAGACTTTACAATCACTTTAAAACACCAGTATTTTATATTGCAGTGATATAATGGGATTGATTTACTTAGATTGGAGAGTGCAAAATCTGGTGCAGCTGTGCATTGTAGCCAATCAGCTTCTAAAGCCAGCTTGTTCAATTAAACTTTGACAAAAAACCTGGAAGATGATTGGTTTCTATGCAGAGCTGCACCAGATTTTGCACTCACCAGTTTCAGCAAGTCAACCCTACTGTGTTGTCAAATGCTAGAAAACATGCAACAAATTTTAAAGCATGCAGGTATCAAAAATAAGCTAACACCAATGGTTTTGCACTAATAAGGTACATTGTCAGGTAGATTGGTGCTTCAGTCGCTTTGCTTTAGCTTTGCTAAACAGGGCTGTCAATGGCTTTATATGACATATGAGAGGGACCTGTGCTAAATTACAAATTCAAGCAGAACCTTTTTGTATTCCTCTAGACAAGAAGACCCAACTTTTAAGGCCAAGACCCTAAAATTAGGTGGAATATTTTACATGACCCTATGTAAAATGTAATCACATGTTTAAAGGAAAACTATATATATATATATATATATATATATATATATATATATATAGGCTAATGAGCAGACAAGAAACAGGAAGTGGGCTATATAAGGTATTTACTGGCAGAAAAAAAATGTTTTACTACCCAAAGTTAAAACAACAAGGGCAGAGGATTTAATATATGGACAGTTGAAAAAATGACTGAAGGTCCGCTTTAACTTCGGTCTGTAAATGAAGTCAGTTTAACCACTTAAAGCCTAAACCCTTTTCTTACACTTGTTGCTTAAAAGTTAAAATCAGTATTTTTTGCTAGAAAATTACTTGGAACCCCCGAACATTATATATATTTCTTTTAGCAGAGGCCCTAGAGAATAAAACAGCGATTGTTGCAATATTTTATGTTACACTGTATTTGCGGAGCGGTTTTTTTAAACGCAATTTTTTGGAAAAAAATACACTTTAATGAATTAAAAAAAAAGAACTAAACAGTAAAGTTAGCCTAATGTTTTAACCACTTCCCGCCCGCCCTATGGCGGATTGACGTCCGGGAAGTGGTTGTGTTATCCTGACTGGGCGTCATATGACGTCCTTCAGGATAACATGCCGCAGCGCGCCCCCGGGGGCGCGCATCGCGGCGATCGGTGGAGCGGTGTGTCAGTCTGACACACCGCTACACTGATCTTGGTAAAAAGCCTCCGGCGGAGGCTCTTTACCACGTGATCAGCCGTGTCCAATCACGGCTGATCACGCTGTCAATAGGAAGAGCCGTTGATCGGCTCTTCCTCACTCGCGTCTGACAGACGCAAGTAGAGGAGAGCCGATCGGCGGCTCTCCTGGCAGGGGGGGTCTGCGCTGATTGTTTATCAGCGCAGCCCCCCCGCAGATCACCACACTGGACCACCAGGGATCACCACTAGGACCACCAGGGAAGGGGCAACATGTGGATGGCCAGGTATGTACCCCATGGCCATCCACATGTGCCCAGTATGCCAAATCTGTGCCAATCAGTGCCCACAAATGGGCACTGATTGGCACAATTATGTTGCAGTGATGCCCAGCAATGCCACCCTTAGGGGCATCACTGCAAACAAGTAATGCCACCAGTGCCACCCATCAGTGTCCATTCATGCCACCTGTCAGTGCCCATCCATGCCCATCAGTGCCCATCTATCAGTGCCCATCCGTGCCCATCTGTGCCAACTATCAGTGCCACCCATAAGTAACCATCAATGCCACCTACAAGTGCCATCAATGCCACCTATGAGTGCCCATCAGTGCCGCCTATTAGTGCCCATCCGTGCCACCTATGAGTGCCCATCAGTGCCGCATACCAGTGCCACCTATCAGTGCCCATCAGTGCCACCTATCAGTGCCAATCAGTGCCGCCTATCAGTGCCCATCATCAGTGCCCGTCAGTGCCACCTCATCAGTGCCACCTCATCGGTGCCACCTCATCGGTGCCCATCAGTGCCGCCATATCAGTGCCCGTCAGTGCAGCCATATCAGTGCCCGTCATTGAAGAAAAAAACGTACTTATTTACAAAAAGTTTTAACAGAAACAAAGAAAAACTTGTTTTTTTTCAAAATTTTCGGTCTTTTTTTATTTGTTGCGCAAAAAATAAAAACCGCAGAGGTGATCAAATACCACCAAAAGAAAGCTCTATTTGTGGGAACAAAATGATAAAAAATTTGTTTGGGTATAGTGTAGCATGACCGCGCAATTGTCATTCAAATTGCGACAGCGCTGAAAGCTGAAAATTGGGCTGGGCGGGAAGGTGTCTAAGTGCCTGGTATTGAAGTGGTTAATTTAATGTGAAAGATTATGTTACGCCGCGATAATCGGGATTTTTATTCTAAGTAAAAAAATAGTGATTCTCATTTTAGCCAGAATCATGCAGCTCTACAAAGGAATGAAGGGTCTATAATTTTTTATCATAGGTGTATTTTAAATGATAGAGACAGAATATCAACCAAAAATCCAGAAAAAACACAATACAAATGTTATAAATTGAGTTGCAGTTTAGTGAGTAAAATAAGTATTTGATCCTCAAGAAAAACATGACTTAGTACTTGGTAGAGAAACCCTTGTTGGCAAGCACAGAGCTAAAAGGTTTCTTGTAATTAGTGACCAGGTTTGCCTACATCTCAGGAGGGATTTTGGTCCACTCTTCTTTACAGATCTTCTCTAAATCCTTAAGGTTTCTTGGCTGTCACTTGGCAACTCGAAATTTCAGCTCCCTCCATACATTTTCTATAGGATTAAGGTCTGGAGACTGGCTAGGCCACTCCATGACCTTAATGTGCTTCTTCTTGAGCTACTCCTTTGTTACTTTTGCGGTAAGTTTTGGATCATTGCCATGGTAAAAGATCCATCCATGGCCCATCTTCAGTGCTCTGGCTGAGGGAAGAAGGTTCTCATTCAAGATTTTACAATACATGGGCCCATCCATTGGCCCCTCAATGTGGCAAACTTGGTCTGTACCTTTAGCAGAGAAACAGCCCCAAAGCATAATGTTTCCACCTCCATGCTTGACTGTAGGGATGGTGTTCTTAGGGTCATAGTCAGCATTTTTCTTCCTCCAAACACGGCAAATCCCCCTCCTCAAGAAGGCACATGTGCAGTGATGCCAATGAACATCTAATCTAAATAATTCAGAGAAGGATTGGGAGAAAGTGCAGTGGTCAGATTAGGGCAAAATTGAGCTCTTTGGCATCAACTAAGCCCGCCGTGTTTGGAGGAAGAAAAAAAGGGTTAATCTTATTTCACTTTAAGTACCTTATCACGTGCGAGAAAAAAAAAAGGGATTTTTCCTAATACAAGATTGATTTTAGCATAAACAGATTCATTCTATAAATGAAGCTTAGTGAACATCCTCACATTCAATGCAATGGCCCTGTATTTTGAAGATGTCGAAAGCCCGCCCACATCCCGAGAAGCTGGAGTGGAAAGAAGTCACTACAAGTAATAAGGTACAAGAATATAACCCTAAAGCTGACCATAGATTATACAATTTTCTTATTCAATTTCCTTTAGATTTACCTACAACTATGTAGTGCAAGGGCTACCTGACTGCAAACAAGTTGAAAGGGTTTAGGTTTGACCCCATATTATATGGTTTTGGTTAATCTAAAGGAAAATTGTACAAGGAATATATATGTATATATGTATACGTATGGCCAGCCAAACAGTGTGGAGGAAGGGGATGGGGCTCGTTAATGTAAGTGTAATTTTTAGCTCAGTTCAGCTTTACTGGCCATGTTTTTATTTTATGAAAATCCTTTTGAAATATATCACCATCCTGTTTTCTGTTTGATTTTGTGATATCAGAATACAATTCAGTGCTACTTTCTATGTCATCCCCAGATAATCCCCAGATGCCAGATAATTAATGAAAAGACGGAACAAAAAATGCCAGTACCAATCCTTTTGGTACACCAGTATATTTTATTTTGATTATGTTCTGTTTACAACTGTGTTCTGTTCTGTGAGGAGTGACAGATCGTGAGTTACTATTAGCTAGGAACCACGATCCGTCACTTCCTCTAGATCAGTCCTCTGCCCCTACAGTTAGAAACACACACAGGGAACACCGTTAACCCCTTGATCGCCCCCTAGTGTTAACCCCTTCCCTGCCAGTGATATTTTTACAGTAATCAGTGCATTTTTATAGCACTGATCGCTGGATAAATACCAATGATCCCAAAAATGGTCCCAAAAATGTGTCAAAAGTGTCTGATGTGTCCGCCATAATGTCGCAGTCCCAATAAAAATCGCAGAACACCGCCATTACTAGTAAAAAAAAAAAATTATAATAAAAATGATATAAATCTATCTCCTATTTTGTAGACGCTATAACATTTGCGCAAACCAATCATACGCTTATTGCGATTTTTTTTTCACCAAAAATATGTAGAAGAATAAATATCGGCCTAAACTGAGAAAAAATGTGCTTTTTAAAAAAAAAAAAAAAAAAAATGGAGATATTTATTATAGCAAAAAGTACAAAATATTGTGTTTTTTAAAAAATTGACGCTCTTTTTTTGTTTATAGCGCAAAACATAAAAACCACAGAGGCGATCAAATACCACCAAAAGAAAGCTCTATTTGTGGGAAAAAAAGGAAGCCAATTTTGTTTGGGTGCAGCGTCGCAATTGTCAGTTAAAGCGACGCAATGCCGAATTGCAAAAAATGGCCCGGTCATTCAGCAGCCAAATCTTCTGGGGCTGAAGTGGTTAAAGCATATCTAAACCCAAAAACCAATGCATGTGTAAAATATCAAGACAATAAATTATACACTTTGTTCACAAGAAATTTCTTGATTGTTTTCTATATGGTGTGCTATGTAGATGTATCTGTATGGAGGTGTAGGCAGTGGCTCCTATCACTTGTAATGTTTTTATTTCAAACTTCTGTAGCTGCAGTGTCATTCTCACTGCACCTACCGTCATTCCTCAGATACCTTGGCAGGCCTGCAACTCTGAGCTGAGGGAGACTCCTCTATGGCTCTAATGTGTCGCATAATGTAGCCAAGGTAAGGACTTCCCTTCACTCTGAACTGCCATGGCATCCGAGGTCTGAAAGACTGAGACCATGGGGTAGTGCAGGTATGGTCTAATTTATCGTGTAATTATGTGTACTGGGGAAGGAGTGTTTGGAGGTGGCAGAGATGTGTACTTGGAGGAAGAAGTAATGAAGGGGAAGTGTGTGTGTGTGTGTGTGTGGGGGGGGGGGGGGGGGGGGGGTTGAAGGGAGAACTGTGTCTTGGGTGGGGGGTTATACTGGGTGGAAAGAAATGGATAACTGGGGGGAAGATGTGCACTGAGGGGACAGGGAGATTTGACACCTGCACTTTATGCAATGCATGCTAATCTGTTCATTAGGCACTTTGATCTCTGCACTCTGTGCATAACATACTTGTAATCCCTGCATTCTGTGCATTATAGTGCCTTGAAAAAGTATTCATACCCCTTGAAATTTTCATTTTGTCATGTTACAACCAAAACGTAAATGTATTTTATTGGGACTTTATGTGATAGACCAACACAAAGTGGCACATAATTGGAAGGAAAATGATATATGGGTTTCAATTTTTTTACAAATAAATATGTGAAAAGTGTGGCATGCATTTGTATTTAGCCACCTTTACTCTGATACCCTAAAATGTAGTGGAAACAACTGCTTTCAGAACTCATCTAATTAGTAAATAGAGCCCACCTGTATGTAATTTAACCTCAGTATAAATACAGCTGTTCTGTGAGGCCCTCAGAGGTTTGTTAGAGAACCTCAGTGAACAAACAGCATCATGAAGGCGAAGGAAAACACCACACAGGTCGGGGATAAAAGTTGTTGAGAAGTTTAAAGGGTTAGGTTATAAAAAAATATTCCAAGCTTTGAACATCTCACAGAGCACTGTTCAATCCATCATCCGAAAATGGAAAGAGTATGGCACAAATGCATACCTACCAAGACATGGCTGTCCACCTAAACTGACAGGCCGAGTAAGGAGAGCATTAATCAGAGAAGCAACCAAGAGACCCATGGTAACTCTGGAGGAGCTGCAGAGATCCACATCTCAGGTGGGAGAATCTGTCCACAGGACAACTATTAGTCGTGCACTCCACAAATCTGGCATTTATGGAAGAGTGGCAAGAAAAAAGCCATTGTTGAAAGAAAGCCACTTGAAGTCCCATTTGCAGTTTGTGAGAAGCCATGTGGGGGACACAGCAAACATGTGGAATAAGGTGCTCTGGTTAGATGAGACCAAATGTGAACTTTTTGACCTAAAAGCAGAATTGCTATGTGTGGCGGAAAACGAACACTGCACATCACCCTGAACACACCATCCCCGCCATGAGACATCGTGGTGGCAGCATCATGTTGTGGGGATGCTTTTCTTCAGCAGGGACATGGAAGCTGGTCAGAGTTGATGGGAAGATGGATGAAATCTTCAAAGAAAACCTGTTATGCCGCGTACACACGGTCGTACTTTTCGGCTACAAAAGTCCGACAGCCTGTCCGACAGACTTTCAACGGACTTTTGTCAGACTTTTGGCGGACTTGCGGCAGACTTTCTTACGACCGGACTTGCCTACATACGATAACACAAAAGTCCGACGGATTCGTATGTGATGACGTACACCGGACTAAAATAAGGAAGTTGATAGCCAGTAGCCAATAGCTGCCCTAGCGTGGGTTTTTGTCCGTCGGACTAGCACACAGACGAGCGGATTTCTGGGTCCAAGCATGTTTCAAATCTAAAGCATGTTTCAAATCTAAAGTCCGTCAGATTTGCGGCGGGAAAAGTCCGCTGAAAGTCCGGGGAAGCCCACACACGATCGGATTGTCAGCCAGCTTTAGTCCGTCGGCGTCCGTCGGACTTTTGTAGACGAAAAGTCCGACCGTGTGTACGCGGCATTAGAGTCTGCAAAAGACTTGAGATTAGGGCAGAGGTTCACCTTCCAGCAGGACAATGACCCTAAACTTTCAGCCAGAGCTACAATGGAATGGTTTAGATCAAAGCATATTCATGTGTTAGAATGGCCCAGTCAATATCCAGACCTAAATCCAATTGAGAATCTGTGGCAAGACTTCAAAATTGCTGTTCACAGATGCTCTCCATCCAATCTGACAGCTTGAGCAATTTTGCAAAGAAGAATCCGCAAAAACATAACTTTTTAGATATGCAAAGCTGGTAGAGACATACCCAAAAATACTTTCAGCTGTAATTGTAGCGAAAGGTGGTTCTACAAAGTATTGACTGAGGGGGGCTGAATACAAATGCATGCCACACTTTTCACATATTTATTTGTAAAAAAATTTGAAAACCATTTATCATTTTCCTTCTACTTCATAATTATGTGCCACTTTGTGTTGGTCTATCACATAAAATCCCAATAAAATACATTTACATTTTTGGTTTTAACATGACAAAATGTGGAAAATTTCAAGGGGCATGAATACTTTTTCAAGGCACTGTATGCAATCTTGACCACTACACTTTGTACAATACTCACTCCAGTCTCTACTCTCTGTGCAATACACACTCCTGACTGCTAAAATCTTTGTGTTATGTGTTCCTGACGCCTACAATCTGTGCGTTTTTTACTCCTGACCCTGCACTTGGTGCTTTATATACTCCTACACACTGTGCATTATGTACTCCAGACCCTTGCACTGCTGACCACTAGGTTTTGTATGTTAAACACTCCTGATCTCTGAACTCTGTTAGTTGCACACTCCTGAACCCTACACACTTTGTGGTACCTAGGCATGATCCCTGCACTCTGAGCATTAGGTACTCTGGACCCTCTCACTCTATGTGTTACATTCTTCGGACCCCTGCACATTCTTGACAGGGTCCAAATCTGAACCTGGGACTTCTACGGTGTCTGGCTATAGCTCTTCTCACTGTGCCACCTGAGATGCTGGACAGCTCCCGGTCTGATCCCTTGGACAATCCTGCCTTATATTTTATTTCTGGCGAACCTTGAAACCTTTGCTCCTCCCATGAACTTCATGATTTAAGCCATGTCTCTGCATTTCCTGTTTGCCAGATTATTGTGCTCTCTTCAGCTATCTTTCTGCTTTGGTACCTGCAGCTGTCCTTATCTTCAATACCATTTGTTACTGACCTTTGGTTTGTTCCTTAACTATGCTTCCACTCAATCCTAACCTACAACACTTGTTTCCGACCTTTGGCTTGTTTACTTACTTTACCTCTGCTTGATCCCTACCTGCTACATCTGTTACCGGACCCTGGCTTGCTTCTGTTGGGGTGATCCTGAGGATCGTGATATGGCACCAGCATGTAGCAAATCAGGAGCTCTGGTGAAGACCAGTTAGTGCTTAGACCACGCGCCCGAGTCATCTGCCAGAGTGACCTGCTTTTGTACTTCTTCTTGTGGTCAGTGTGAACCTTTTTCTTGCTATAGCTACTGGTCTGTAAGCTTGACCCCTGACCGTGACAATTATGTACTCCTGACCCCTGAACTCTGTGTGTTAAGCACAAAATTACCCCATGTTCTCTTTCTTACTACTGTGTGCATGGAGTCCTCCTGACCTCTGCACTCTGGTTACATACTCCGGACGCCTACACTCTTTGCAGTACACACGCATAACCCCCTGCAATCTGTGAACCTGTGACTCCTGTGTTCTGTGCATTACCTACTCCTGACCACTGCACTTTGTACCTTACCTACTCTTGACTGCTGCACTCTGTGCTTTACCTAGTCCACAATTGCAATTCCCAATTCACTACACAGGCAAGACAAGGTCTGGAGACATACAGGCAAAAATGCACACATTCAGGTTTATAATACAGGGGTTGGACAAAAATATGGAAACACCAGCTAAAAGAACAAAATCGTTATCTAAAATTGTGTTGGACCACCTTTGGCATCCAAGATGACCTCACTCCTCCTCAGAATTGACAAATATTATTCCGGGTCACAATCCTGCCCGATGTCCTTTTGTCTCTTTCAGTCAGTTGACCATGTCGACCGTGCTGATGCTTATATGCTGTTATAACCTTTGATACTCTAACCTGACGACACCGCAAATAAATTGGCAATTTCAGTCACAGAGGCACCGGCTAAACGGGCACCAACAATGTGCCTTCTTTAAAACTTAGTAAGCTCTGGCATGACTCCATATTTCTATCAGCGCACCCAGTGAATGACGAAAGTGAGGCTTCCCACCTGTTAGGTGTTTAACCACACAGCGGAAGAAAAAGAATGTGAGGAAAAGGGAGGGTAAGCTGTTCTAAGACCCCCCTTTCCCTAATAAGAAAGTGGCAGTAGGAGTTTCAAGCCCCCCACTGATTGATTTCAAGGGGGGGTGTGATAGGTCAAAAAAGGTTAGCCACTTGCGAATTTTCTGGGGGGTCCTCTAGGATAGGTCATTTCAGGTCACCCTGACCCACCAGAACATTCCAGAAATTCCCAGGACCCATATTTAAGCAGGAGGCTGTGGGGGGGTCTATACCAGTCACCAGAGGGATATTTGAAGAGCGCCCCACTAATTTTGCTTACAGTTTTAAAAGTATTTATTGATTAACTAGTTGCCACCAGCCCTCTGTCAAATGACTCACGAGCGCCCCAGGGGCATGCAGCGCGGCGATCGAGGCTGCGCTGTGTTGCCAGGACACGGTGCGACCCCGATTTCTTTAACCATGTGATCGGCTGTGTCCAATCACAGCCGGTCACATGTAAATACAGGAAGTGCAGGTAATCGGCTCTCCTCGCCTCACGCAGTGTGTGGCGAGGAGAGCCGATCAGCGGCATCTCCTCGCAGGGGACAAGACATGTAATCAGGGTACTGATCATCAGTGCCCTGATTACGTTAAAGCACCACCAGTGCCAGTAATCAGTGCCCACCAATGCCAGCAATCAGTGCCCATTAGTGATGCCAGTCAGTGCTGGCTTTCAGTGCCCATCAGTGCTGCCCATCAGTGCCACCCATCAATGCCCATCAGTGCCCCCTATCAGTGCCCAGCACTGCCACCCATCAGTGCCACATATCAGTGCCACCTATCAGTGCCCATAAGTGCGGCATATTAGTGCCTCCTCATCAGTGCCACCTAATCAGTGCCCATAAGTGCTGCCTCATCAGTGCCCATTAGTGCAGCCTATCAGTGTCCATCAGTGCTGCCTCACCAGCGCACAAAAGTTTTTTTTTTTCAAGATTTTCGGTCTTTTTTTTTTTTTTTTAATTTAAGTTAAAAATAAAAAAAACCAGCAGTGATTAAATACCACCAAAAGAAAGCTCTATTTGTGTGAAGAAAATGCTAAAAACATTTCACATGGTTACAGTGTAGCATGACCACCAGGGGCGTAACTACCATAGCGACCCATGCGGGCGCTATGGGGCCCGCAGCCAAGTGGGGCCCAGTGAGGATGAGAGCACCGCCGGCACAGTCTTCCAGCCAGGGGAAGAGAGAGGAGAGGAAGAGCCAAGCTGTGCCTGTGCCCCATTCAGCTTCACCTGTGCAGAGGAAGAGGCAAGCCACCCGGATCAGCGGGGCTCTCGTCACATAGCTCCACCTCTTCGCCTGGCGCCTTTGATAGACAGAACGCCAATCCAATGCGGGACGTGTGATGTCATCAAAGGGGTCAGGCCAAGAGGTGGGGCAATGACGATGAGCCCCGGGAAGAAGGGAAATTCAAATGAAAGCTATTACAGCGGGCAATCCTGCTCTCTGCTGATCCGGGTGGCTTGCCTCTTCCTCTGCACAGGTGAGGCTGTATGGGGCACAGGCAGACCAGGCTGTATTGGGCACAGGCAACGCTGTATTGGGCACAGGTCACGCTGCATTGGGCACAGGTCACACTGTATGGGGCACAGGTCACGCTGCATTGGGCACAGGTCATGCTGTATGGGGCACAGGTCACGCTGTATGGGGCACAGGTCACGCTGTATTGGGCACAGGTCACGCTGCATTGGGCACAGGTCATGTTGTATGGGGCACAGGTCACGCTGCATTGGGCACAGGTCACGCTGCATTGGGCACAGGTCACGCTGCATTGGGCACAGGTCACGCTATATGTGGCACAGGTCACGCTATATGTGGCACAGGTCACGCTATAGGTGGCACAGGTCACGCTGCATTGACACTAGGGCAGCTGTGGGGGGGGGGCTGTTTGCAGGGGGCCCATACAACATTTTGCTATGGGGCCCTGCTATTTCTAGTTACGCCCCTGATGACCACGCAATTGTCATTCAAAGTGCGATAGCGCTGAAAACTGAAAAATGGCCTGGGCAGGAAGGGGGTGAAAGTGCCCTGTATTGAGGTGGTTAAAATAGTTATGGTAAATTGTTAATTGTTTATATTTGTGAAAAACAATAAGCAAGGCCGCTGCCATTATTAATCCAGTCTGGTGTGTCTAGTGTTCTTAGTATGTTTGGAGTTTATGCCGCCTACCGACCCATGTTACATCGCTCCCGCTTTCAACGCAAAACATCTTGTCACTTTCACACCTGCAAATCATGTAGTGTTTCCATATTTTTGGCTAGGGATGAGCCGAACACCCCCCCCCCCCCCCGGTTCGTTTCGCACCAGAACTTGCGGACAGGCAAAACATTTAGACAAACACAATAACACCTTTAAAGTCTATGGGACACGAACGTGAAAAATCAAACGTGCTAATTTTAAAGGCTTACATACAAGTTATTGTAATAAAAAGTGTTTGGGGACCCAGGTCCTGCCCCAGGGGACATGTATCAATGCAAAAACAAAGTTTTAAAAACAGCCATTTTTCCCGTGTTTAGAACAGTACCACAGCAAAATTTCTAAAGGAAAAAAAGTCATTTAAAACTGATCGCGGCTGTAATGAATTGTCATGTTCCTTCAATATAGATAAAACTCATTGAAAAAAATGGCATTGGGTCCCCCCCGTCCATTACCAGGCCCTTTTGGGTCTGGTAGGAATATTAAGGGGAACCCCAAACCAATTTTTTTTTTTAAATTGCACGGGGTCCCCCCAAAATCCAAACCAGGCCCTTCAGATCTGGTATGGCTTATAAGGGGAATCCTGCGCCAAATTTCTTTAAAAAAAATGGCGTAGGGGTCCCCTTGAAAATCCATACCAGTCCTGAAGGGCCTTTAAAATTAGCACTTTTGGTTTTTTATGTTAGTGTCCCATAGACTTTAACGGGGTTCCGCGGCTTTCGAATTTGCTGCGAACACCGCATGATGTTCGTTGTTCGCTGAACGTCCGAACAACCAAAGTTCGGGCCGAACCATTCGCCCATCCCCATTTTTGGCCAACCCCTGTACATTGATTACTGCTTAATGTACATTCTTTTTACTATTCAAGTTTTGTGCTAAAATCTATATAAAATGCATATAGAATGAACATCACCTAAATTAACATTGGCTACATAATATAATTAGCTTACTCATTTTGATAAAAACCACACAATCAGCTTGCTTTAATCAAGTAAATTCTCAGAGGTTGATGTCACTTTGTATAAGAGGATATTCCTGCGCTATCAGATATGGAAAGGCTAAACGTGGAGCAGCTGCGTGCACCTGTTAGGTGTCACTTGGCCTAAAGGAATGTTGTATAAATAATATGGTGCCGCGCTAATCCTATTCTATGAGCTTCTCCTTTGTGAAATGCAATAAGATAAATAAATATAGAAGGCCCAGCCTAAAGGGCCAGTGATAAATATAAGCAAGTGTTAAAATCCACTGTGTACGATAAATAAATAAAAGTAAAAATAAAAATAAAAATATATAGTGGATGTGAACAATAAATAAATAAACAGCCTAAAAGCCTCAAATATTCCAATCGTGACTATCCATAGGTGTAAATATTGTGATAATGTGACAAAAACCAAGAAAATTATATTAGCATAAATTAAATCCAATAATTAACAATCACAGACCAGCAAAGTGCAAGGTGCCAACACTGTGCAAACTAAATAGCTGAATCATAGCGTATACATAGTGTGAACCAACAATTTTTCCGTAAGGTGCAAGCGTGCAAACAAACTTATATAAAGTGTATAGTCCAAAACTGGATGGTATCAGAATAGTATGTCCCAGCAGCTGGAATATAAAAATCATACAGAAATAGCGTCCTTAATCTTCAATAAAATCTTTGTGACTTAAAGTGCTGGCATGCGCATGTAGCAGTTAAAGTGCCTGGTGACTCAAGGTTACGTGCAGCTTCGTGTGTAAACACTCCAGTGAGCAGTGGCCCCTTACCTCACAGAAATGGGGCAACAGCATATGACCAAACTGGTTCTTATCTTTTTTCGCCTAGCGGCTCCTGCGTATTCCTCACCGTCCTGGGGTGGGATTCCCTCAGATTCCCTCAGATTCCCTCAGGTATGATCCAGGGAGGTGTATTTGAAAACAGGAATAAAGGAGCCCAATAGTGTAATACCGTTTACAAGGTAACTAAATTTTATTAGATAAAAGTAGCAGGTACTCACATTTAAAATAGAACAGCAGGGTGTTTGTATCCGACGAGCGGCGAGCTCGTAGCTTTCTGTCAGTGTACTCAGCCTATCCTGTCCCTACGCGTGACGTCACACCACACGTGACTTCTGAAGTCACGTGTGGTGTGACGTCACGCGTAGGGACAGGATAGGCTGAGTACACTGACAGAAAGCTACGAGCTCGCCGCTCGTCGGATACAAACACCCTGCTGTTCTATTTTAAATGTGAGTACCTGCTACTTTTATCTAATAAAATTTAGTTACCTTGTAAACGGTATTACACTATTGGGCTCCTTTATTCCTGTTTTCAAATACACCTCCCTGGATCATACCTGAGGGAATCTGAGGGAATCTGAGGGAATCCCACCCCAGGACGGTGAGGAATACGCAGGAGCCGCTAGGCGAAAAAAGATAAGAACCAGTTTGGTCATATGCTGTTGCCCCATTTCTGTGAGGTAAGGGGCCACTGCTCACTGGAGTGTTTACACACGAAGCTGCACGTAACCTTGAGTCACCAGGCACTTTAACTGCTACATGCGCATGCCAGCACTTTAAGTCACAAAGATTTTATTGAAGATTAAGGACGCTATTTCTGTATGATTTTTATATTCCAGCTGCTGGGACATACTATTCTGATACCATCCAGTTTTGGACTATACACTTTATATAAGTTTGTTTGCACGCTTGCACCTTACGGAAAAATTGTTGGTTCACACTATGTATACGCTATGATTCAGCTATTTAGTTTGCACAGTGTTGGCACCTTGCACTTTGCTGGTCTGTGATTGTTAATTATTGGATTTAATTTATGCTAATATAATTTTCTTGGTTTTTGTCACATTATCACAATATTTACACCTATGGATAGTCACGATTGGAATATTTGAGGCTTTTAGGCTGTTTATTTATTTATTGTTCACATCCACTATATATTTTTATTTTTATTTTTACTTTTATTTATTTATCGTACACAGTGGATTTTAACACTTGCTTATATTTATCACTGGCCCTTTAGGCTGGGCCTTCTATATTTATTTATCTTGATGTCACTTTAAATTCATCATGAAACTGTGAGATTTGAACATTATAAGCTCCATAAAAGAAAATGGAGGCTTATTTACAGACACATCTCTATACATCCTCAAAGCAGCCAGCAGTTAATTTCCGACTGAGACATTTTAATGCATTTTTAAAGTGCTCATTATTTCAAGATCACGATAAGAATGTAGCATTTGAAGTCTACCGCCCTCATTTATTTTGGTTTTCCGTCCAGCTCTATACCTTGAGCACACAAATGTATTAAATGCGGGAATGTAAATGAAACTGAGTTTTTTCATTAGTTGTGCAGAAAGGACTTGGATCTTTTGCAGTCACACTTCAGTGATTATTGAAATGAAATGAGATTTTTGTATCTGTGTTTCAGACATGAATCTGTAATAAATCTTTTTTCATGAAAGCTTGATGTTTATGGGGGTGGGTGTTGCCTATTTGCTTTTTTCATAATTTGATAATATAGTTGCTGATTATTAAAACATGAATGTGGATCAGGGACTGATATATTCCAGCCTCTAGGTTTGGATACACATAACAAATGTGAATTTCATAGAGCTCACTTACCTTCGATAGTGATAGAGGAATTAGCATATGTGGCAGGCATAGACTGCAGAAACTAGGCACAATGGCTAGGGCATCCATCACTGGTGTTTTACATATATGGATATCTTGTAGCTGGAATTCTGCCTTATCCATGTCAATTACAGCTCCAATCTCTTCTGGCTGTTTCACCAGTTCCAATGGAACAGCTTCTATATGCCTTGCGCAACTATCTGTCTTGATAAAAGCCTAAATTATCTACAGTATATTCGGCCATGGGAATATGAGAACTTTAGTGAAAACCAAGAGGTCGAGAAACATTTTCTTGCACCCAGCAGCCCTTGTAAAGCAGTACAGGAGGTATGAATAAAAGTCCGGCACAGACAAAATGTAGTAAAATTGTAGCAGAATTTATTCTTAATCCATCAAGACATAAAAGAGTCCATGTACAACAATTGATGCATTTCGGCCCCAAACACTTAGTCATAAAATATATATGGTATGTACAGTATGTGTCTTGGCATAGACCTTATACCATAGACCAGTGGTCTGCAAACTGCGGCCCATGGGCTGGATGCGGCCCTTTACTTACCTTTATCCAGCCCTTGGGACACTGTTCCTGATGATGGAGCATTAAGTCCTTCCACTGTCACCAATGATGGGACATAACTCCTCCCACTGATATAAACAACTGTTTACTTTTTTCCACTGACAACAATAAAGCACTTTTCCTTCCACTGACACCACAGCAATAAGGCATTAATCCTTCCATTGACACCAACGGTTAGGTATCTTCCACTGACACCAGCACTTTTCCTCCCACCAATATAAATGATTGGGCACTAATCCTTCCACTGAAAACAACAATGGGATACTATTCCTCCCACTATTACTAACGATGGGCCACTATTCCTCCTCCTAATGACCATAGGCACTATGTAAATTTTCTCCTCTCACTGGCGACAGTCTGACCCCCCTAAAGTCTGGAGGAAAATAAATTTGCCCTTTGTTTACAAAGTTTGGAGACAATAGACACTGAAATATAGGGTTGCAGCACTGTTGACTTTCTATTCCTTTATAGTATAGGAGGTATACCTGTTGACAGTGGAGGATTAAGGTGGTCATGGGCCCCATGGCTACTTTTTGTGTGGCCCCCTCCTAAGCATGCTTTACCAGAAAATAAATTATTTAGTGCCATGTGTAAAAGGGTAGACCTATATTACACGCCTCAAGTGCAACTCTCAGGTCTACAGCCCAAACACATTCAGACATGAGCCAACTATAAACAGCAATACCACAGAAAAAAAGCATTCAAAATACACCTGCAAGCTGGTAACAGATTTGACCTTTCTAACCCAACAGCTAGGCCAAAAACATCTGCAACAGCTCCTGTTTAACTGAGGCAAAATCACAACATCCTGACAGAGACCAATCGAAATGCTGTGTAATATTCCAATAGAGTAAAAGCCATACAAATACCATAAACAGCAGAAGCAGCAGCACATAAAAGCAAGCAATAATCAACAGCAGAACAATCATACGCTCCAACGGCAGGAAGTGCCAGCATCCATCGGCGCAGGCGCAGCCTGTCCTTTGGGCACAACTGCAATCCAGGAAACGGACCAGACTCACTCCCAGGATATCCGGCAGCTTTTTCCAACTTGCTTGTTCACTATGTACCTTTGTGAGTACCTTTTTACAGCTTTAATAAACTCCATGTTTTTTACTGCACTTAGAGTGGCGCCTTTGTTTCATTTTCAGAGTGCACATAACAAGCACCCTAACATTAAGAGGGAAGTTTCAGGAAAAAAAACTTCCCACAGCCCCCCTGCACAGTACACAGACCCCTTTCCCTGCACAGTACACAACCCTCTGCACAGTACACAGACCCCCTGTACATAACACAGCCCCCTTTCCTTGCAGATAACACAGCCCCCTTTCCCTGCACAGTACACAGACCCCTTTCCCTGCACAGTACACAGACATCTGCATAGTACACAGACCCCTTTGCCTGCATATCACACAGGCCTCTTTCATTATAAAGCCCCCTGCACTCCCAGGAGACCCCCAGTCTCCTGGGAAAGAACTTTAAAGTTGAGAAAACATCACTGCCAGCCCTTTCTCATACACCGCTCCTCCTGAGTCACTCATTGTAAAGCAAAGCTTCTAAATACCTCAATTAACGCCGTTCTTCGTGACCTGGTCATGTGACTGCTCTCCTCTGCTGTTTCATTGACGGTCACATGACCGCTCTCCTCCTGCAATCAAAGGCTACACTCGGGAAGGAAGGAGGAGGAGAGCGGCCAGACAGAGCGGCTTTAATTGAGGTATTAAGAGACTTCCATTTGCATTGAGAGTGACACACGAGGAGCTGTGCATGAGAAAGGGCTGGCAGTAATGTTTTCTCAACTTTAAAGTATGCTGGCAGCGCTGTCCCAGGGCCAGGAGAGGCGGTACAGCTGGCCTGACAACCCCCCCAATGGGTGGCACCCGGGGCGGACCGCCCGATCCCCGCCCCCTGTTGGTAAAAAAAACATTTATCGGCGTATTCGTATAACACGCAGGCAAGGTTTTTATTCTACATATACATAAATATGTATAAAGTAATAAAAATATCATGGCCAATCGGGGGCCCTTGCACACGTGGGGCCCTAGGCTGCAGCCTAGACCAGCCTGTGCATTAATCCGCCCCTGCCTGTTGAGACTTTTAGTATCTGAAGAGACCAAATTTTATTTATTTTCATATCTGATATAGCTCTCACAATTTTTTCTGCAGCGCTTTGCAAAGGACAATAAACTATTTGCATCAATACCTGCCCCAAAAGAATAAACCAATTTCCCTATGAATGTCCTACACACAAGCAAACATACTTGGGACAATATGTGTAAAAGTCAATTAATCTGGCAGTAAGTTTTTGTTTAGTAGGAAGAAATCCATTCAAACATATGGAGCTCTTGCAAACTCCAGACCAACACTGTGGAAAGCCAAAGACTAATAATAAGCTTCACTACTGTGCAGTTTATGTTAACCACCATGGTGTAAAGGGTGAGTACACCATTTTTTGTAAATTAACCTTTTCTCTTGTCTCAGTTATCAGTTCTGCAAGGGACTTTTTAGAGGTATGTCCTCTTTTTGCAACATTAATCCTAAAAAACACAATATGTCTGTGGTTTATGAGGCCTTATGCACACAGGACTTTTTTTTCCTCCCCTGGACGTCTTGCAGGAAAAAAAGCAGCTTAAAATACAGTATCTCACAAAAGTGAGTACACCCCTCACATTTTGTAAATATTTTATTATATCTTTTCATGTGACAACACTGAAGAAATGACACTTTGCTACAATGTAAAGTAGTGAGTGTACATCTTGTACAACAGTGTACATTTTCTGTCCCCTCAAAATAACTCAATACACAGCCATTAATGTCTAAACCGCTGGCATCAAAAGTAAGTACACCCCTAAGTGAAACTGTCCAAATTGGGCCCAAAGTGTCAATATTTTTTGTGCCCACCATTATTTTCCAGCACTGCCTTAACCCTCTTGGGCGTGAAGTTCACCAGAGCTTCACAGGTTGCCACTGGAATCCTCTTCCACTCCTCCATGACGACATCACAGAGCTGGTGGATGTTAGAGACCTTGCTCTCCTCCACCTTCCGTTTGAGGATGCCCCACAGATGCTCAATAGGGTTTAGGTCTGAAGAGATATGCTTGGCCAGTCCATCACCTTTACTCTCAGCTTCTTTAGCAAGGCAGTGATCGTCTTGGAGGTGTGTTTAGTGTCATTATCATGTTGGAATACTGCCCTGCGACCCAGTCTCTGAAGGGAGGGGATCATGCTCTGCTTCAGTATGTCACAGTACATGTTGGCATTCATGGTTCCCTCAATCAACTGTAGCACCCCAGTGCCGGCAGCACTCATGCAGCCCCGGACCATGACACTTACACCACCATGCTTAACTGTAGGCAAGACACACTTGTCTTTGTACTCCTCACCTGGTTACCACCACACACGCTTGACAACATCTGAACCAAATAAGTTTATCTTGGTCTCGTCAGACCACATGACATGGTTCCAGTAATCCATCTCCTTAGTCTGCTTGTCTTCAGCAAACTGTTTGCGGGCTTCTTGTGCATCATCTCTAGAAGAGGCTTCCTTCTGGGACGACAGCCATGTAAACCAATTTGATGCAGTGTGCAGCGTATGGTCTGAGCACTGACAGGCTGACCCCCCCACCCCTTCAACTTCTGCAGCAATGCTGGCAGCACTCATAGATCTCCCATTTCCCAAAGACAACCTCTGGATATGACGCTGAGTACGTGCACTCAACTTCTTTGGTCGACCATGGTGAGGCCTGTTCTGAGTGGAACCTGTCCTGTTAAACCACTGTATGGTCTTGGCCACTGTGCTGCAGCTCAGTTTCAGGGTCTTGGCAAACTTCTTATAGCCTAGGCCATATTTATGGAGAGCAACAATTCTTTTTTTCAGAGCCTCAGAGAGTTATTTGCCATGAGATGCCATGTTGAACTTCCATTGACCAGTATGAGAGAGTGAGAGCGATAACACCAAATTTAACACACCTGCTCCACATTCACACCTGAGACCTTGTAACACTAATGAGTCGCATGACAATGGGGAGGGAAAATGGCTAATTGGGCCCAATTGGGACATTTTCACCTAGGTGTGTACTCACTTTTGTTGTCAGCAGTTTAGACATTAATGGCTGTGTGTTGAGTTATTTTGAGGGGACAGCAAATTTACACTGTTATACAAGCTGTACACTCACTACTTTACATTGTAGCAAAGTGTCATTTCTTCAGTGTTGTCACATGAAAAAATATAAGAAAATATTTACAAAAATGTGAGGGGTGTACTCAATTTTGTGAGATACTATATGTGCCAAGCAGCTTAAAAAACGCACCCAAAACCGGGTTTTGCGAATGTGTTTAGATGTATTTAAGAGCGTCAATCATTTGAGCGTTCATTCATTCCATTGGCCAGAATATTAATTTATTCTGCTCATTGGATTAAATGAATACTCAAGCGCTTAACACGCCTAGTGTTTTAGGCACGTTTACAGGCATTTAGGTGCATCAAGCGTTTTTCTGCTCAAACTCCCTTCTCCCGAATGCGCAAGTGATTGCTTTTTTATTCAGGCTCTAAATGCTCCTCTTCTAATACTCCTGTAAATGCCTATGTGAGCATGGCCACATTGGCCAACATAGAGGTGTGTTTAGAAGCAGGAAAAAAAAAAGTGTACAACGCCTGTAAAAGCGGCGTTTATTTTTTTATGTCCTGTATGTATGAGGCCTTACACTGAAACATGCAGTGAAATGATACAATCTTTTATCTTACCTTTCCAGTTATGCAGCATGTGTATGGAACTCCACAAGACAAAGGTCCAGTGCTGTTACATGAGTGATATGGATTCACCTCCCAGTCTCTAAACTCTTCTCCTCCACAGCAGGAAAACTGTAAAACATATAGAGCACAACGTCTGTTAGACCACACAAATTATGACTTTTTAGGCAACAACCAACAAACTTATAACAAATATATATATATATATATATATACACACACACACACACACACACACACACACACACACACACATACACACACACTGTGTAGATCAAATATATCTGTAGTGTTCACTGTTTGTCAACTCCCTGTTTGTTTTCGGACTTCTGGAAATTACATGCAGTGATGCGCTTTCTGTTGAAAGGAACACATGGCGGGGCGGCAGCCATTCCAGCGGCTGTTGCCGTTCCACAATGTCAGTATGCAAGTCGGGAATAGAGCACACTTTTGAGAGAGGACATATGACACCAACAGGAGACGGGCAGTTGGGATTTTCCTGAGCACCTGAGATTTTATGTGTGCGCTCTCAAACAGTGAACACTACAGATATATATATACAGTATCTCACAAAAGTGAGTACACCCCTCACATTTTTGTAAATATTTTATTATATCTTTTCATGTGACAGCACTAAGGGTCGGTTCACACTGGGGCGACTTGGGATCCGACTTGTACGCCCTCAAGTCGCCCCAAGTCGCCCCAGAAAGAGATTCAATGGGAGTGAACGCTAGCGTCTTAATAGACACTACTGAAGTCGCTCCGACTTCAGAGCGTACTCCCTGTACTACTTTGATCCGACTTGGTAGGCGACCTGTACCATAGAAATCAATGGAAGTCGCCTCCAAGTCGGATCTCTCTGTAAAGTCAAGTGACTTTGCAGGGAAAACCCCTCCCTCCCAGAGAGCTGATTGCCCTGTGATTGGCCACAGCCGAAGTCGCCTGTCATGGAGGCGACTTCAAGTCGCCTTGTAATTTGCTAAAGTCGCGCTGATGTCGCGCTGAAGTCGCGTCGAAGCCGCGTTGAAGTCGCCGTGCAAAGTCGCGCTGAAGTCGTGTTGCCCCAGTGTGAACCGACCCTCAAGAAATGACACTTTGCTACAATGTAAAGTAGTGAGTGTACAGCTTGTATAACAGTGTAAATTTGCTGTCCCCTCAAAATAACTCAACACACAGCCATTAATGTCTAAACTGCTGGCAACAAAAGTGAGTACACCCCTAAGTGAAAATGTCCAAATTGGACCCAATTAGCCATTTTTCCTCACTGGTGACATGTGACTCGTTAGTGTTACAAGATCTCAGGTGTGAATGGGAAGCAGGTGTGTTCAATTTGGTGTTATCGCTCTCACTCTCTCATACTGGTCACTGGAAGTTCATGGCAAAGAACTCTCTGAGGATCTGAAAAAAAGAAGTATTGCTCTACATAAAGATGGCCTAGGGTATTAGAGGATTGCCAGGACCCTGAAACTGAGCTGCAGCATGGTGGCCAAGACCATACATTGGTTTAACATTGGTTCAACAGGACAGGTTCCACTCAGAACAGGCCTCGCCATGGTCGACCAATGGGGTTGCGTGCACGTGCTCAGCATCATATTCAGAGGTTGTCTTTGGGAAATAGACATACGAGTGCTGCCAGCATTGCTACAGTGGTTGAAGGAGTGGGGGGGGGGGGGGGGGGGGTCAGCCTGTCAGTGCTCAGACCATATGCCACACACTGCATCAAATTGGTCTGCATGGCTGCCATCCCAGAAGGAAGCCTTTTCTAAAGATGATGCACAAGAAATCCCGCAAACAGTTTGCTGAAGACAAGAAGACTAAGGACATGAATTACTGGAACCATGTCCTGTGGTCTAATGAGACCAGGATAAATGTATTTGGTTCAGATGGTGTCAAGCGTGTGTGGCGACAACCAGGTGAGGATTACAAAGACAAGTGTGTCTTGCCTACAGTCAAGCATGGTGGTGGGATGGTCTGGGGCTGCATGAGTGCTGCCGGCACTGGGGAGCTGTGAACTACAGTTCATTGAGGGAACCATGAATGCCAACATGTACTGTGACATACTGAAGCAGAGCATGATCCACTCCCTTCGGAGACTGGGCCGCAGGGCAAGATTCCAACATGATAACTACCCCAAACACACCTCCAAGATGACCACTGCCTTGCTAAAGAAGCTGAGGGTAAAGGTAATGGACTGGTCAAGCATGTCTCCAGACCTAAACCCTATTGAGCATCTGTGGGGCATCCTCAAACGGAAGGTGGAGGAGAGCAAGGTCTCTAACATCCACCAGCTCTGTGATGTCGTCATGGAGGAGTAGAAGAGGACTCCAGTGGCAACCTATGAAGCTCTGGTGAACTCCATGCCCAAGAGGGTTAAGGCAGTGCTGGAAAATAATGGTGGCCACAAAAAATATTGACACTTTGGGCCCAATTTGGACATTTTCATGGAAAACCTTTTTTTTTTTTTTTTTTTGCCCCACTCCTTATTATATATTTGATACTACATAATACAGCTGTAAATGTTTAATATGACTAATGTGATGACTTTTGACCTAGTCTGATGCTACGGTACCCCACCTAATGAAGCTATAAGGTGCAAGTTGCATGTATTAGGAGGCAAGCACCTTTGTCCCCCAAATGGGACAGCTTGCTGACATCGCCTACAGTTTGGTCACTCATTGCCACGCTGGTTCATCATTTGACACTGTTGTTATGCACGCTGCTTCTGTCCTTTGTGAGCATTCAATTTGCTATTTGGATTTATTTTTATAATAAATCTTGGGTAATGCCCTAGAGGTTTTTGCGCCCCCTGTACTTTCTTTTCTAGTATACTGTATGGTTGGATTCCCCTGTCTGAGGAGGGCTGCACCGCTGAAGCATTGTTCCGGAGAAAATATAGATCACAGACATTGCCCTGATCTGGTGACCATCCTTTTGACACAAAAGTTAAACCTTATTCCAAATTATTCCAAACTAACACTTAATAGTCCCCCTCAACTGTATAATTACTGTGTAGGAAATTCTCTTAAATGCATTGAATCAAAATGAATATATATTATATATATAGTAGAGAGGCAGCCTGGAGCAGGTTTAGGAGGGGGTTAATTGTAGAGGGCAGGTATTTCCCCCTCAGGCCTGTTTATTAGGCAGCTGGTCAGAGAGGCTGGATGATGGTTGTTTTGCTGTCTGTGGTGAGGAGACCTGGTTGCTGCATGGAAGCCTCCATACTCCGACTTTGATCTGCTGGGTGAGCTGGCCTGTAACTGGAACTTTCTTTACCGTATATGCTGTGGCTGGGACGCTGAAAGATTCATGTAAGCTTGTGTTGTTTTAGCTGCTCCTGAAGATAAAGACTGTAATTTTTCTGTTTGCTGTATAAAGCGTTTTTTAATTTTAATGAACTGTCTCCCAGAAGCCTGTTTACCCCTCTGATCCCGAAGAAGAAAAATAATATTATATATATATATATATATATATATATATATATATATATATATATATATATATATATATTTCTCCCTAAGCCCTGTAACTCCATTTTGCAGGATAGCTTGGCCTGCATCAAGGATTTCAAAATAAAAAGGAATTCATATACTATCATCACAGGTATAAACCATTTACCAGAATACAATATTTTTGCTCTAGTGGGCCTATAATAAACTCTTTGTATAATGCAACTTGTAGTGAAAGTCTTATGCCGCGTACGCACGAAATTCGGCCAGCAAAAGACCGATGAGAGCTTTTGGTCGGAAAATGCGACCGTGTGTATGCTCCACCGGACTTTTGCTGGCGGAATTCCCGCCAGCAAAAGATTGAGAGCAGGTCCTCAATTTTTCGGTTGGAAAAAGTTCCTATCCGAAAATGTGATCATCTGTACAAATTTCAACGCGCAAAATTCCTACGCATGCTCGGAAACAATTCGACGCATGCTTGGAAGCACTGAACTTAATTTTCTTGGCTCGTCGTAGTTTTGTACGTCACCGCGTTTTTGACGGTCGAAAGTTCAGAGAACTTTTGTGTGACCGTGTGTATGCAAGGCAAGCTTGAGCGGAATTCCGTCGGAAAAACCATCCAAGTTTTTTCCGACAGAAAATCCGCTCGTGTGTACCCGGCATTAGTGGTTGTTTAACAACTTGTGTCTATTTTTCTCTTGCTTATGGACTATTAAAGTACTGTTGGAGAAAGGATGATTTTAGCCTTTCCTCTCCATTCTGGAACAGTAGCAGATTTCATTTTTCTATTGAAAAGGAAACGCTAAGGCATTGTGTAAGGATTCTAGAGGCCATTGTGCTCAAAGCTCCTTTGTTAATATGTTCAGTCATGCTTTGAAGCTATAGATTTTTTTTTTTTAAAACCATAATAGAAAAGGGGACAGTGTTGCACACGTAGAATTCTTTTTTCCTCAATTTACAGAATCCATACTTCGATTTACTTTTTTTGATTCCAAGTATTCTCTAATAACAAGTGAGTATTTTATGTTTCTCTAGGTTCAGCCAGAGTTCTTTGAAAATCCTTTTATCTAATTTTGTTAAATCAAAGGTTATATGAAGAGGATCGTTCTTCATTATCTACAAATATTCAATACAAGATGCAGTTCATTTTCTATATGGACATACATTTGGCAGAATTTGTAAAATTTGGACCATTTATAAGAATACAAGAGTGATCAGACCAAAACACATTTCTCCTTTTTATATGATTATAATCGAAAGTTTAGGCAGCACAGAATAGCACAATCAACATGTAAACAATAGAAATAAGATAAATAAGAAAATGGTCCTGCTCAATCGTTTGCATACTCTTAGTTCTTAATATCATGTATTGCCCCTTTAGCATTACTTTTTCGTGAATGAGGACTTTTATGTTCTCGTGTGGTTAAGCTTTGGTTAACTTTTTTGGCCAAAGGACTCCAGGTCCTGTAAATTCTTTGGTTGCCTAGCATGAATTGCATGTTTGAGATCTCCACAAAGTGACTGAATTATGTAGAGATCAGCAGGCTGTGATGGCCACTCTGGAACCTTCACTATCTTTTGCTGCAGTCGCCGAATGTTTAACTTGACCTTATGTTTCAGGACACTGTCATGTTGGCACATCCAAGTGTACCGCTTGTACAGCATCTGGACTGAAATGTGTACATTTTCCTAAATTTTTTTCTAATTATATGCTGCACTCATTTTGTCATCAATTCTGACAATATTGCCTGTGTTGCTGTAGCTTGCACGCCCCCAAAACAGCAAAGTCACCTCCATGATTTTACACTATGTATAATGTGCTTCTCTTCATAGGCCTTGTTGACTCTTCTCCAAAAATAGCTTTTATGGTTGTGTCCAAAATCTTCAGTTTTGGCCTCATTACTCCAAATGGCTTTGTTCCAGAAGTTTGGGCTTTTCTAGATGCTGTTTGGCATATCAACCAGGTTGTTTTGTGATTTTGGTGAACAACAATGGCTAACATATTACAAACATATAAGCACAAAAATTAGAATGTGATGGCTTTTATCGTTTTTTTTTTTTTCTTTCATTTGGCCATTTCAATCTGATCCGCCTGTCAGATTCAGTTTTTTTTTACTCAGATCTAAATGGAAGTTCAATGTTAGTCTATGGCAGCCTTTCTCAACTAGGGTTCCTCCAGAGGTTGCTAGGCGTTCCTTGAGAAGTCAGCAGTTTCTACTCCTCAGATAAGTAAGCATTCAAACCAACAATCTTTTTAGCTATCTATAAGGGGGATGTTTCTTTCCACTGACCACAAATGTAAAGGGCATTACTCTTTCCACTGACCATCACATTATTGTACATGAACTGTAGATATAGTAATTATTAGCAGGGGTTTCCTAAGACCAGAAACGTAGTTTACGGGGGCTCTTGCATATGGGCTGGCTGAACCCATTTAGCATAATTCCCAGCATATTTCTTCCACCAGGGCAGCCCAGCGTACGGTGTGTCATTCACATGAATGGCCGCGTGCCGATGTACGTAAACAATTGAAAATTTTCTATCAGCTGTGGGCTGCCTGTAAAGAAACACAATGAGAATTCTGTTGAATGGGCTCAGACAGCCTGTTTTCAAGCACCCTAAAGGTTCCTCTACAATAAAGAGGTTGCAAATGACTGGTCTAAGGTCAGGTGGATGTAAACAAATGTGTCTGTTTACATGCGATTACCTCTGAGTTCATCTACTGTAGGTCTGAAAAAATATCCTAAAAGCTTTGCATCCTTTTTTCATTTTTTCTAACCTAACTGTGAAGGAATGGCAGTAAAAGGATGTACACAGATGCACATATCTTTTCATCTGCCCACCTATAAACCTAACATAGGTCAATTAAGCTCTGTTTTTTTTCCTCCATCCCAAGATAGGAAAAAAAAAACTGTCACAGGTTTCACAAAAATGAACATTGTTCCTTTTCTGCTCTGAGGCAGCAGAGGAGTCTGTTCACGGATCCCTTGCTAATAAGAAATGGAGCCTTAATCCTCACCCTTATACACAGTGAAAGTGAAAAAACAGATCACACTCCTTTTTGTGAGCTTTACTGACACACAAACATAAATCAATAGTGGGAAGTGTTCTGTGTATTTAAGAACATAAGGGGGTTTTGGAGGAGATTATTCATGTAGACCAAGCAAGGTTTATGCCAGAGAAGGGCACTGATATCAACCTCCAAAGATTCTTTCTCAACCTCTCAGTGTCCCATACCAATAGTGGGCGTAGGGTCATTGCCTCCCTGGACGCGGAAAAGGCGCTCAACTCGGTTGAGTGGAGTTTCCTGTGGGAGATATTGCATAAAGTCGGCTTTGGCCCTAAATTTCTCCTGTGGTTGCGTATGTTACATAGTGCACCCAAAGCCCGTATTCAAACTAACGATAGCCTATCAGCGTTCTTTCCACTGCAGAGGGGTACTCGTCAGGGGTGCCCTCTATCCCCTGCCCTTTTTGTCATCTTGATTTGAGGCTCTGATCGGATTCAGGGCTTAAAGGTGGGTTCCCTGGAGGAAAAAATCTTTGTACGCTGATGACGCACTTTTATACCTCCAAGATGCTGACGAGTCCCTAATGGCTGCACTGGATATCTTTAAAGTGTAAGTTCACCTTACAGATTTTTCTGTAAAGGAGGAAAAATCTGTAAGGTGAACTTACACAGGTCCCTCTCCTCGCCCCCCCCCATCGGTCCCACTGACTTGGACCGCCACAATCTTTGGTTCTAAGCCCACGGTATATCTGCGCCAGGAGTCCAGGATTTAGAAATCCTCTCTGCAGCCATGCATCTTCTCCATAGCTGACAGGACGGGCTATGCGGCTGCTGATTGGTCGGCGCCGCCCATGTGACAGCGCTGACCAATTAGAATGCTCTAAAACATCTCTCCTGATGAGGGATGTTTTGGACATTCAGCTCAGGGGATTGCTAAGCCCCAGACTCCTGGCGCGGACATACCGGGGCTTAGAACCAGAGATTGCCACGGTCCAGGTGAGCGGGAGCGAGGAGGGGGACCTGTGTAAGTTGACCTTACAGAGTTATCTGCAAAGGTGAACTTACCCTTTAACGAATTTGGTAGGTTTTCGGGTGTTCGTATCAACTGAGCTAAGTCAACGCTTTTTCCCTTAGATCCCCAAGCTAGAGAAGTTGCTGCAGATTTCCCGTTACTTTGGACTGATCAGTTTAGATATCTGGGTGTCCAGGTTTTTTTTTACCTTAATTTGGCTCCTGGAATTCGTTGCCACTGAATCTTCTGGGCTGCATAAATCAGCTCAAAATTATAATTTCTCCTGAAATTTTTGTACATGTTCCGTAACTGCCCAATCTGGATACCCGACTCTTTTTTTTTTTTTTTTCTCGGAAATAGATAGATGTGTTGGGACATTTATCTGGGGGGGGTTTCTCCCTAGGTTAGCCAAATTGACCCTGGTTCTTCCTGTGCGATGTGGAGGGTTGGCGTTGCCGCACTACCGGACCTATTATTGGGCGGCCATTTTGGTCACAGTTCGGTGGTGGTTTGTGCTTGGGTCAATGCAGCTGTGTGTCTGGAGGCATCCGTTCTTGGGTCACTCCAGGAGCTGGGCAACTTGGTCTATAAGGGTCGTCGGGCTTATGCTGGCCTTCCGCTTCCTACTAAAGTGACACTAAAGGTCTGGGTGGTGGCCAGGCATAGGTTTGGCCATTCCAATCAGTGTTCCCCTTTTAACCCGCTGTGGGGGAACCCTAACCTTCCACAGCTCCGCTATATTCCTAACCTCCAGGTGTGGGTCCGCTATGGCATTAAAACTATTGGGGGTGTGTTCTCGGTGGGGGCCTTGGATCTCAAGGCCAAATTTCCCTTACCTGGTTGGATGTATTTCCGATACCTGCAGTTGCGTCATGCTGCTGGTGTAAATTCCCGACCCCGCTATCTATGGATCCCATTGAAGAACTATTCGCTCAAGAATCTTTATCTAAATCATTGTCGGCTCTGTACTTTGCCTTGCTGAGTGAGGACTCTCCCAAGATGGATAGGCTCTGGGATAGGTGGAAAACCGACCTCCCGGGCTTAGACAGGGAAGATTGGGAAGATTGTTTGAAGATATTAACAACTTAATGCTATCTTCCAAAGGATAAGTTTATACAGGTAAGAATTTTGCAGAGTCTATTATACCCCCCCAGAGACTGCGCAGGATCTACCCCCAGAGGTCGCAGGATTGCCCTAGGTGTGGTAGTGGTGAAGGAACATATATCCATATTTTCTGGAGCTGGCCGAGGATTGCTCAGTATTGGGAGGAGGTGGTGGAACTCATTAAAGGTGGTTTACAGCTAACTCTTCCGGTTTCACCGGAGATGACTCTGATTCAGGATGATGAGCAGCGGCCTAGGTTTACTAAAATACTGTTAGCATACCTTTTCTATTATGCCAAATGGGAAATTATTCTAATGACCTGTACACATGATCGGACTTTCCGACGAAAAATGTGCGATCGGAGCTTGTTGCCGGAAATTCCGACCGTATGTAGGCTCCATCGGACTTTTTCCATCGGAATTTCCCACACACAAAGTTTGAGAGCTGGATCTAAAATTTTCCGACAACAAAATCCGTTCGCGTAAATTCTGATCGTGTGTAGACAATTCCGACGCACAAAGTGCCATGCATGCTCAGAATCAAGCAGAAGAGCCGCACTGGCTATTGAACTTCATTTTTCTCGGCTCGTCGTACATGTTGTACGTCACCGCGTTCTTGGCGCTCGGAATTTCCGACCAACTATGCAAGACAAGTTTGAGCCAACATCCGTTGTTGTCGGAATGTGCGATCGTGTGTACAGGGCATAGGATGAAATGCCCATTCCCCTCCCTCCGCAGATTCATGGGAAAAAACAATTAATGCTGCTCTTCCTTTATATAAGTTAACCTACATTACCAGGAATTGCCCCAAGAAATTTGAGGTGTGGCAGCCATAGACAGCTTGGGCTGGGCACTCGTGCCTTGCTTTTGGTGCTGGGATGGCTGCGTTGCCTTCTCTTTGTCTCTTTTGGGTCTTGATTGGGCAATGAGATTGATGTTTTATTTCTCTTCCTTTTTATTGATGTTTATTCTCCATATAGGGTTTACCCATGGTGTTGGAACGAATGGCCTGTAAGTTCACCTGATGTGGGCTTTGCCTTCTCTAGAACTGTCTGTGTATATTGCACCTCTTGATATTGTCCACATTTTTTCAATTGTACCATGCCTTTGTTTTAATAAAGGAACATTCTGATTGTTAAGAAAGAACACAAGGGACAACGTCTGATGGAATCATTTGATGATAACATCATTAATGAGACTGGCTACATTTTCTGGAATACACACCACTCATTTCAAGTCTAACACTGCACATAAATCACCTAACCAATATGAATTAGCCCACCACTGCATTATATACATTCAACCTTTTCCAGTCCATTGCGTGGTTACTATTTTTACAGTAGATCTCAGAATAATTATTGAATGCCACAGTCTGAAATAAATGAACAGGCTGGCCCAGATGGATCACCTAACACAAGTATTTGAATAAAACACAAAAAATACCATAACAGGCAGTATTAATCTGAGAGCCAGAACCTTGGGACACATTGAATGATTTTCCTGGATTCAGGTTCATGCTGGGAATGCATTATAAGAAAATAATGACTCAGAGCTGGCTTCAATGGTGAATTAATGTTTCAGAAATTTGTCCACACATATTTATTAAACAGGCCCTTGGCTATAGGTGCAGGTACAAAGTAGCCTCTTTTGGATCCAGACAATTTCGCTCCATGTATTGTATACATTATTTTTGTTCTTGAAAGTACAGGAAAAAGTTGCACCCTGCAATGCTTAGCGTTCACAGTTCAGATAAACATTTTTTTCCTTCACAACCAGTTCTACATGTTCCCCCATTTTACTCCTGCAGCTGCTGAATGCCAGCCGGAGAGAGAGAAAGAGATTTGGTCTTTTGGTGGCTGCAGGAGGAAAATGGAGGGCATTAGTTCCTCTATATGATGCCCCCCCCCCCCCACCGTCCCTCCTATTCAGGTGTACAGGGTAGCCACATGAGCCCCCTTGAGCATGGGGCCTAGTCACAACCCCTGTAAGTAGGCCCCTGAGCTTGTACATCTGCCTAAGCACTAACCTTTAACCATTCCCTAAATATCAAATATGGGACTTTCACACTTACTGTAGATACAGTATAATTAAAATTTATGTACACCCCTAAAATTATCTTTTCCAATTTTCTCCTTTCTGGTCTGCTAAATATACCATTGAATATATTTTATTCTATCTGCTGAATAAGTGCAAAATACTTTTTGATTTTGCCAGAAATCTTGTTAGCAGAGATGTACTAAATATGTTTTTTTTGCCTTGACATATGCTTTAAAGCGCTGCTCTCTCTTCTCCTCACAGGACTCCTGCTGCTGTCAATCAAATCCTGTGAGGAGGGAGCTGGGTATGAGGCCAAGCTGTGCTGTGTGTGTCTAATGACGCACACAGCCTGATTCGGGAGCGAGCCTGCATGTGTGTCCCCATAAGAAGCGGCTTCCTTTGGCAGTGCACCAGGATGAGGAGGAGAAGCCTAGAGCACTGGCGGGGGGCCCCAGAAATGGAGGTTCAGGGCTGCTCTGTGGAATGTCATTGCACAGAGCAGGTAAGTAGAACATGTTTGTTATTTTAGAAAAAAAAAAAGCTTACAACTTTTACAATGAATAGGAGAAGTAAAATGGTGAGGTCTCAAATTCATTATTACATAAGCAAACACTGTTGTTACTGTTGTGCGGCTGGATGAAAGGTTTGAAAATAATTGTAATGTTACTTGCACCCTTGGTCACTGTGAATAATGGCAGCACTGTAGAGCTAGCTTGTAAAGCTGGGGGACATTTTCAATTGTGTTGCAAAGCAGCAAGGCAGTGTTAAACAGGAGCAGGGAAGCAAGAACTGAGGCAGATTTATGAAAGTCGAGTCCGTTCATAAATTCCTCCCTCAGCTGCTCTAAAATAGCACTGGGACAATAAAATCTGTACCTGACCAAGGGGCGTCAGGAGGGGGGGCTGAAGCCCCGAATGGGTCCCCAAAAAGCCCCGGGTGTCAGGCATGCACAATTTAATTGTTAGCCCCGAGTGCCGCCGAGTGGCGACCGATCCAATCCCGAGCGCCGCCGAGTGTGGCTGAGTCACATAGCAGGTCCCGCCTTCTGGAGCCTGCAGTGCCTATGATGGACGTCCCACTGGTCCAATGGTGGGACTGCGGGACGTTTGATGTCCATCATAGGCGCTGCAGGCTCCAGAAGGCGGGAATTGCAATGCGGCCGCCACGCCACATCGATCCCCACTCGGCGCTCGGGGGGGCGGCTCTCCTCCTCTGGCCGCCTCGCACACCACGGCTGAGCTGTTGCTGCAGGACACAAAATGAAGTCTGGACTGTCTCCTGGTCGGGTAGGTCAGTGCGGGTAGGTCAGTGCAGGTAGGTCAGGTAGATAAAAATTAAATATATTCCTGAGCTATTATGTGAATATAAATACAAACAACTGCTGCAAACACAGAATGTGGGTCAATCCATACCCATATAAAAGGAATGGCTGGAATTACGCCCGCAGACAACTTCAGCTTGCAAAGCTTAGAATCCTGGGAACAGGACTTACAATGTAAATTTACGTCACGTCAAAAGCAGAATATAATTCATTTCACATACAGATCCTCGATCTGCACGAAAATGCAGGAGACTAATTACAAACTGATCACTAGGTGGTACAACACTCCTGTAAAATTACATAAGATGTTCCCTTCCACATCGGATAGATGCTGGAGATGCCATAGTGATCGTGGCACCATCCTTCACATTTTTTGGACATGCCCATTGTTGGAGCGATTCTGGCAAACCATCCAAAACATTATGCAGAAGTTCACCGAACGAACAATGTCAAACGATCCTGCCCTATTTCTGCTCCACGCCACCACCTCGGCTAGTAAAGTGTACAAAAAATCACTGATCCGGCATCTACTGGATGCTGCCAAAGAGTGTATTCCCTTGTTTTGGAAATCTACGCAGCCCCCTTCAGTTGGTGTGTGGATCAGAAAGGTAGAAGACATTAAGAGAATGGAGGATCTGATTCTGACCGCTAGAAATCAAAGCCAATTGTTTACCAGGACTTGGTCCGGGTGGAACATGTTTATTTTTTCAGATGAAGGGCAGAAGCTGCTAGATGGGAACTCATCTGTTTAGTAGAGGCCACCTATGATATGCTTTGGTTTGGTGTACAGCGCGCAGCGTTAGCTCATCCCGAACCTGCCAGGCGATGCACGCAGTAGCCGTCTCCCTGTCCCCTCCCTCCCCCCCTCCCTTTATCCCTATCCCCCCCTGTCCCCCCCCCCCTTTTTTTTTGATCCCCAATGCTATTCCTCCTTCCTTTATTTTCTATCTCCTATCTCTTTGTTTCTATTTAGGTTATTTTCTTTCTATAGTTTTAACAGGAATAGGTAAAAGAAAATGGAAACGGAGAGGGTCGGTCCCACCCACATATTTTGTCTTAGTCATACATATAAGGCTTATTAGTGTTACACGATGGTTTACTTACAAAGAAATATTTCTTGCTGTATCTATATAAGGAGATTTTGTACCACTGGAGGCTGCGCCCTCAAAAAGGAATGTCTGTACATGCCTTATGTTACCATGTTGGACCTACGTCCTCTCTTGTTCTTTAATAAACTTATAATTTGAAAAAAAAAGGAACGGCTGGTGCCGCGCTGTTATAAAATTATAAGTAACTAAAGCTTCATAAACTAATAAACACTGTGCAATATTGCTAAAGTGCTAAAGGTTTATGTGCAAAGTAAATGATAATCACAAAGATGAATACTGAGCTGTTAAAAAATAACTAAAACTTCACAAACTAATGAGAAACACTATGCAGTATTGCTAAAGTGCTAAAGGTATATGTGCAAAGTAAATGTCGATCACAAGGATGAATACTGACACATATGGTGATATATAAAATCTTCCATCAATACAGTGACTGGTTTAAAAGTGCAAAGTGATGATATTTTTTCACGATTCACGATATTGGCCCAGGAGTGTGGCATGAATAAGCCAGCAACGTGAACACAGATCCTCATTTTTTTACACACATGCAAGGTAAGAGGCCATTGCTATTAGAGTGTTTTTGCACGAAGAGGAAATCCTTATTCCTGCACTTTGCACTGTGTGGTTTTATGCACAGAAGAAGAGACTGAGTAATCTTTTGCACGTTGCACTTTGTTCCATTTATGGAAGAGGACTAATATTATTTATTTCAGCACTTTGTATTATTTGGTTTACTGTCACTTTGCACTTTTAAACCAGTCGCTGTATTGTTGGAAGATTGTATATATCACCGTATGTGTCAGTTTTCATCCTTGTGATAATCATTTACTTTGCACATATACCTTTAGCACTTTAGCAATACTGCATAGTGTTTCTCATTAGTTTGTGAAGTTTTATCATTTACTTTCCACATATACCTTTAGCAATATTGCACAGTGTTTTTTATTAGTTTCTGAAGCTTTAGTTACTTATATTTTTTTAACAGCACAGCACCAGCCATTGCTTGTGTAGGTAGGTCAGTGTGTGCATGTCAGGTAGGTCAGTTTAGTGGTCAGCATTGGTGGGCACTGGGAAGCCAGGCAGCAGCCAGCAAGTGAGCTTACCCCCCGCCACACAACCACAAACCCCCCCCCGTGCCAGCCTTGGACTTGGGGCTGAAGCCCCTGGTCTATTTGCCACCTAGCAACGCCTCTGGCCTGACCACTTAATTGTGCATCTCTTTAGAGTGAAAATCTGTCTCATCTCCAGCTTTGAATTTGTCACAGACCTGTGCAAATCTGTCCCAGATGGCCGCTTAGAATCGCAGTTGCAAATTCACATAAAACTGTTTAATACACTACAGCCATCTAATTTTTTTTGCTAATGGTCATTAACGATCTCTTATTATTTAACAAAATCCTCAATCAAGATTATGTCCTTTCAGATCACATCTGCCAACATTTACCAACCTTTTCTTGCACAAAATCCATTATGTTCTTGAAATCCAAGTCATCGTAATAATGTTTCATCCCCCCAAGGATGTTCGCATGCGCAAACTTCTTTAGCTGCAAAAAAAGAGAATTATGATAGGTAAAAGAAAAGGGATTTCACATTATTGTAGTAAACAATACAAAACAATTCATATAAATAACCTGTGATACAGACATTATAAAATACATTTTTAAAGGTTTTAAAGAGAACAAGTCAGGACTGTTTTTTGCAAGGATCTGAATATTCCGGTGTTGACACTGAACTTCGGACAAATGACTAGGGACACATATGAAATATATTTATGGGTTCCGTTTCTTAGAAGGAAAAACCCCAACACTTTTTCTGTGGTGTTGCTGAGGCACTTTTCCTCGTTTGTGGCTATATAAAAGCTGTTTGACCTGCCAGAGGAGAGCTATCTGCTCACTCTGCTCCTCCTGTAAGCATGTTCCTTGTCATCATATAAAACACTGCCACATACCCGATTGGCCCAAGTGCTACCCCCTCCCTCTCCCAGCAGGGAAGAATATTGAATAACTGCATTACATTACAATTGAATAAATTATCATAATTGTGCAGATCTAGCTATGAAAGATGTATATTTGCCTAACTCATTTCACCCAGCGCAGCCCAACACACCAGGCGTGAGTGGCTCTAAAGCCTCGTACACACCACTAGTTTTGTTTGTTCAACCCAGTGGGATTGAGCCGCTGTACTAACAATCCAATGTTAGTACAGTGTCAGCAATCTTCCCTGCTGTGCTATTGTGTTCTGACAAAGGAGCGCCCCGCCCCCCCCCCCCCCCCCCCCAGAACACTCCAGCCATCGGCTCAGAACACCGATCAGGAGCCAGTTGGCAGACCTTTTTCGATCACGAGCCTTCGACAGAAGTCAGCCGAACCGCCGGCTTCTGTTGGACCGAGTGCCATACACATGGGCTGAATGTCGTCTGGTTTCTATTGAACCAACCGATTCCAGCCGACGTACTAGGCTTAAGTGTGCATAATGGTATCAAACAGCAAAGCCCTCTAGTTGCTTATATTTAAAAACAGGGTTCTATCATTTAACCGCTTGCCGACCGCACTATAGCCGAATGACAGCTGCAGCGCGGCTCGATAACTCTGGGAGGGCATACATTGACGCCCTCCCAGAATCGTGCTCCCGGAAATCCCCTGGGGCGCGCACCCGGAAATATCCATGAACGCCGGGTCCTGTGGATCACGGTAAATGGCCACTGACAGCGGCCGTTTACCACGTCATCAAATGACGGAGCGATCACTTGTAAACAAACCAGCGTCATGTCCGGTTCCTCTCTCCTCTCTCTGTACAGTGTGAGAGGAGAGTGGAGAGATCAGATGCAGCAGCGCTGTGGGCTGGATGTGTACTGCCCACAGCGCTGATCTGTGACAATTCCTGCCTCATCCAGCCATCCATTTATCTGTGCTCAGCCATCCATCCTCATCCATGCTCAGCCATCCATCCTCATCACTACTCAGCCATCCATCCTCTGCAATACTCATCCATCCATGCTCAGCCATCCATCCTCATCAATACTCAGCCATCCATGCTCAGCCATCTATCCATCCTCTGCAATACTCATCCATCCATCCTCCTCAATACCCAGCCATCCATCCTCTGCAATACTCATCCATACATGCTTAACCATCCATCCTCTGCAATACTCAGCCATCCATCCTCATGAATACTCAGCCATCCATCCTCAGCAATACTCATCCATCCAGCCTCATCAATACTCATCCATCCATCCTCATCCATCCATCCATTATCAGCAATACTCATCCATCCATATCAATACTCATCCATCCATCCATCCATACTCAGCAATACTCATCCATCCATCCATGCTCAGCCATCCCATCCACCCCCATCTACACCCAGCGGTAGCCGTACTCAGCAGTACCCAGCTGTACCCATCCGTACCCAGCATACCCAGCCGTATCCGGCCGTACTCAGCAATACTCATTCATGCTCAGCCATCCCCATCCATGGCTCATCCATGCCACATCAGTTCTCATGCATGCCACATCCATGCCACTACAGTGCCTCACAAAAGTGTAATAGTTAGTCAAATTAGATTTGACATTTATGCCCCTAGAACACCTGATGGTGCTCCCTGCATGTTGGGCCTCTCTATGTGGCCGGGCTGTGTAAAAGTCTCCCACATGTAGTATCGCCATACACGGGAAGAGTAGGAGAATCTATTTTGGGGTGTAATTTTTGGTATGTACATGCTATGTGTTAGAAATATTGTATAAATGCACAACTTTGCGTAAAAAAAGACACACATTTTCCAAAAACTTGTAGAAAAAAATGACATGTTCAAAAGACTCATTATGCCTCATAGATTATACATTGGGTTGTTTTTTTTCCAAAATGGGGTCATTTTTGGCGTGTTTCCATTGTCCTGGTACTCCAGGGCCTTCAAAAGTGTAAGAGGTAGTCAAGAAAGTATATGTGTTATTTATGCTCCAAGAACGCCTGATGGCGCTCCCTGCATGTTGGGCCTCTGTATGTGGCCACACTGTGTAAAAGTCTCACATATGTGGTATCGCCATAATCAGGAGGATGTGTTTTGGGGTGTAATTTGTGCTATGCATATGCTCTGTGTGAGAAGTAACCTGCTAATATAACAGTTTTGTGAAAAAAAAAATCTTGATTTTGCAAAGAATTGTGGGAAAAAATTACAACTTCAAAAAACTCACCATGCCTCTTACTAAATACCTTGGAATGTCTACTTTCCAAAAAGGGGGTATTTGTACTTTCCTGGCTTGTTAGGGTCTCAAGAAATGAGATAGGCCGTCAGTACATCAGGTGTGATCAATTTTCAGAGATTGGCACCATAGCTTGTGGACTCTATAACTTTCACAAAGACCAAATAATATACACCGATTTGGGTTATTTTTACCAAAGATATGTAGCAGTATAAATTTTGGCCAAAATTTATGAAGAAAAATTACTAATTTGCAAAATTTTACAACAGAAACTAAGAAAAATTCATTTTTTCTACAGAATTTTCGGTCTTTTTTCTTTTATAGCGCAAAAAACAAACAAAAAAAAAAACAGCGGTGATTAAATACCACCAAAAGAAAGCTCTATTTGTGTGAAAAAAGGACAAAAAATTCATATAGGTACAGTGTTGCATGACTGAGTAACTGTCATTCAAAATGTGAGAGCACCGAAAGCTGAAAATTGGTCTGGTTAGGAAGGGGGTTTAAGTGCCCAGTGGGTAAGTGGTTAATCTGAAGCTAAAGCTGAAGCTAGAAAAGAGAGAACCCGATTTACTAAAGCAAAGCAAATGCACAAGATCAGGGAAATGCTGACCTGCATGCAAATATCCATGCAGTCCCCCCCCCCCTTTTACATCACAGTTCCTCCATAACATCACAGTCCCTTCCTTTGACTTACATTCCCCCCTCCCTTCATATCACAGACCCCCCCTTCACAATACAGCAACTTTCCTTTATGTTATAGTCCTCATGGCCCCCCTTCATATCACAGCCCCCTTCCTTTACATCACAGTTAACCTTTCACATCACTGCCTCTTCCTTTATGTCAGAGTGCCCCCCTAAATCACAACCCCTTCCTTAACATCACCATCCCTCCTTCACATCACAGCCTCCCTGTTCCATCACAGACCCCCTTTACATCACAATCTCCTTCACATCATTGACCCCTATACATCATAGCACCCCTTCACATCACAGTTGCCCTGTTCCATCACAGACCCCCTTCACTTCATAGTCCATCTCCTTCATATTACAGTCACCTTACACTGAGATGACAGCCTAAACACCTCCTAGGTTGGATAAAATCAACAAATTCACTGGTGATCTATAACATTAGGTACATGTGATAATAAAGTGTGCTGTGTTGTGTCCAGGCACACTGGCTTTTGCTGTGTATTTACCTATAATATTCTCCCTGAACTCTGTTCACAGGCTATACTTTATGAATGGAACAGCTGAGGAAGGGGGTGGAGGCACCAGAACTGGAAACAGAGATCGTTCCAACAAAACTGGGAGGCGGAAGTGCTCTTTTCACTGTACTTTGCAGCAGCGTCTCAGTTGAGCTTTCAGCCAAATAAAGAAGAAAAAGTTTTAGCAGAAGTTGTAGAAAATATCGTAGGTGAAAAAACATGCTGGCATTGTGGTTTAAGTAGTGTTACGTTAAGCTAATTCAAAATGACTGGGCTGATCTCTAGTGATCCCTTTTAATATGCTATTGTTGCCATCCCCCCCTGAGGAAGACTTACTTAGTCGAAACGCGCCGGTGCTCTGGATCTATGCAAATAGGATCATCACGTTGAATTTTACAGCCTACTGCCATCCAATGGTGAAGTGACATGTTAGATTTTTTATGGTTTTGCGATATTTTGTATAAAGTTCCCCTAGGCTCTATGGGGTTTAATTTTAATGTTGTCTCAATAAATATGTGATATTACCTCTATATTTTGTGCGTATCAAAAGGTCCCCTTTTCCCCCAATTTTCTCCCCTTTGTGGGTTTTAGCATTATAGTTTGAGGCGAATACAAAGGTAGTTTGAGATACATTTACACAATTGATGCAATAGTCATCTGCACACGATTGGATAATTGAAGTGAATATTCACACAATTTATTGTGTGCATATTCTCAAACCCTTTATTAAACCAGCCTCATTGTCTGCATGCTACAGCACCCTGGTATTCCAGAGACCTGGGACACCTTAGGGCTCATTCGCATTAGATGCACTGGGCAGCCTTGTACAACGCATTGACATGGCAAAAAGCCTTGTTCCCTATCACGATAGTTTACACCACTGTGCTGAGGTTATGCGTGCTGGAAAAAAGTATGGCATGCAGTATTTTTTCGCAGTCCAGTGCAACGCATCCCACCGCATTGCACCATACCGAGGCCAATAGAACTTAATGCAATGTCATTTTGTTAAATATTAGCTAAAAATAAATGCATCAGCATGGCTGCCTTCCAGCACACTCCACTGCTGATGTGAACAGGCCCTTAGTAAAAAGCTGAAGCAACATGCAGACACATGGAAGTGCCTCCAATTGCATATGAGTGGCACATTAGTAACTTTAAAACTACAAGGACTGTCTCTCTTGTAAATTCAAACCAAACATAGTTTGGGTATGTAACATTATATTTCTTATATAAACTCTTCAGATCAATATCTTGTATAACCCTTTAGTAGAGCTGCACGATTATTCATTAAGAATCGTTATCGCGATTTTTTTCCCCATTGCGATCTCGACAAAGTATTTCCCAATTCTTTATATGCAGAGAATCCTCTCTGCTCTGCTAAAGCCAACAGCCTTAAAAAGAAAGGGGAAAAAAAAAAAAAAAAAAAAAAACAGTCTGCCAAGAATCACAACATTTTTTAGCAGTGAAACTTAAGTATAAAAATTGTAACGATTTGTCCTTTAGATCAAAGGAATACACTTTGGTGTGTATGAGGGAAGTTTAACCACTTAAACACTAAACCTTTTTCTGACATTTGTTGGTTTCAAGTTAAAATCATTTTTTTTTATTTGCTAGAGAATTACTTAGAACCCCCAAACATTATATATATTTTAGTAGAGACCCTAGAGAATAAAATGGTGGTTGCTAGAATATTTTATTTCACAATGTATTTGCGCAGCAGTCGTTCAAATGAAAAAATTACACTTTAATGAATTAAAAAAAAAACTAACCAGTAAAGTTAGTCCAATTTTTTTGTAGAATGTTAAAGATTTTACGCCGCGAGAATCGTGATCTTTTTATTCTAAGCAAAAAAATTGTGATTCGCATTTTGGCCAGAATTGTGCAGCTCTACACTTTAATATAGCGTAAGCCTGTTGATTTGCACTATTGATTTCTATATTGTGTCATTTTCATTTTAGCATTAAGGGCCAGCTACAGAGCTAACTGCATTTTGTTCACCGAGTCCATGAACTGTACACTGACCTACATGTATTCATTCAATACAATGCTATATATAGTGAAAACGGAGCCCGGCTATGGCTTTTTCCTAACAATCCGTTTACTGAGTAAATGAGAGATAATTGACCTAATGTATAGAGACATCTCCCACAAGAACTCACTAAACAGCATAACAAATTTTATTGCAGTTTGTTGGTCCTCTCCTGAAAGGCCAGGAGAAGCCTAGCAGTAAATCAATCAACTACTCACATTTCTCTGGGGAAGAAATCGATTGCTAGATACCCAAGTACATGAAAGTATCTGACTGGGCTGAGAGTTTACACTTGCAACAACATGTCTGATCTACAATGACGTAGGCAGCATGTCTGATCTACAATGACGTAAGCAGCATGTCTGATCTACAATGACGTAAGCAGCATGTCTGATCCTCAATGACGTAGGCAGCATGTCTGATCCTCAATGACGTAGGCAGCATGTCTGATCTACAATGACGTGGGCAGCATGTCTGATCTACAATGACGTAGGCAGCATGTCTGATCTACAATGACGTAGGCAGCATGTCTGATCTACAATGACGTAGGCAGCATGTCTGATCTACAATGACGTAGGCAGCATGTCTGATCTACAATGACGTAGGCAGCATGTCTGATCTACAATGACGTAGGCAGCATGTCTGATCTACAATGACGTAGGCAGCATGTCTGATCTACAATGACGTAGGCAGCATGTCTGATCTACAATGACGTAGGCAGCATGTCTGATCTACAATGACGTAGGCAGCATGTCTGATCTACAATGACGTAGGCAGCATGTCTGATCTACAATGACGTAGGCAGCATGTCTGATCTACAATGACGTAGGCAGCATGTCTGATCTACAATGACGTAGGCAGCATGTCTGATCTACAATGACGTAGGCAGCATGTCTGATCTACAATGACGTAGGCAGCATGTCTGATCTACAATGACGTAAGCAGCATGTCTGATCTACAATGACGTAAGCAGCATGTCTGATCTACAATGACGTAAGCAGCATGTCTGATCTACAATGACGTAAGCAGCATGTCTGATCTACAATGACGTAAGCAGCATGTCTGATCTACAATGACGTAAGCAGCATGTCTGATCTACAATGACGTAAGCAGCATGTCTGATCTACAATGACGTAAGCAGCATGTCTGATCTACAATGACGTAAGCAGCATGTCTGATCTACAATGACGTAAGCAGCATGTCTGATCTACAATGACGTAAGCAGCATGTCTGATCTACAATGACGTAGGCAGCATGTCTGATCTACAATGACGTAGGCAGCATGTCTGATCTACAATGACGTAGGCAGCATGTCTGATCTACAATGACGTAGGCAGCATGTCTGATCTACAATGACGTAGGCAGCATGTCTGATCTACAATGACGTAGGCAGCATGTCTGATCTAAAATGACGTAGGCAGCATGTCTGATCTAAAATGACGTAGGCAGCATGTCTGATCTAAAATGACGTAGGCAGCATGTCTGATCTAAAATGACGTAAGCAGCAAGTCTGATCTAAAATGACGTAGGCAGCATGTCTGATCTACAATGACGTAGGCAGCATGTCTGATCTACAATGACGTAAGCAGTTTTACTCAACTACAAAGTTTTTACTATCAAGGCTTGCTAAAAGGTAAGGCAACTACATGTGACAAACCTTCAAAAGGTCTGCAGTTCAAGTGGAAACTTTCTGTTTCAAAGAGGGCTCTAAGAGAATCCCAGCGTGAAGCCGGTAAGCCGGACATAAACCCTAAGGCCGCGTACACACGATCAGACATTCCCACAACAAAATCCTGGATTTATTTCCGACGGATGTTGTCTCAAGCTTGTCTTGCATACACACGGTCGCACAGATGTTGTCGGAAATTCCGATCGCCAAGAACGTGCTGACGTACAACACGCACGACAGCACTAGAAAAGGGAAGTTCAATAGCCAGAGCACCACCCTTTGGGCTGCTTCTGCTAATCTTGTGTTAGTAGAAGTTTGGTGAGAGACGATTCACGCTTTTCAGCCTCGTTAAAGGTTAAAAAATACAAGATAATAATGGTGTTGTGGTAACTTGACACACAAAACGAAAAAAATATATTATGGAGATCACTAGAAAAAACAAAAAAAAATAAAATCAGATCATGATAAAAATAAAAAAAAAGTAGATCACTACAAAAAAAATATAAACATTATTCTGTAGATCTGACAAAAAAATTATAAAGATTATTCATGCGATCACGAGAAATAATAAAGAAATCAGTTTGTCAGAACTCTGTATGAATATCAGCAGAAAAACAACTTCATTATTCTAGCATTATAAAGAAGAGAATGAGCTGCATTAAAAGATTAAAAAATTTGCAGCGTGACGAGCTATCTCCATTACGAATGCTAGTTTTACCAGACCGAGCGCTTCAGTCTTACACTGGATTCAGAGCATGCGTGGAATTTTGTGCATCGCAATTGTGTATACACACTCGGAATTTAAGACAATGGATTTTGTTGTGGGAAAATTTGAGATCCAGCTCTCAAGTTTTTGTTGTCGGAAATTCTGACAGAAAATGTCCGATGGAGCTTACACACGGTCGGAATTTCCCACAACAAGCTGCCATCGAACATTTGTTGTTGGAAAATCCGACTGTCTGTACGTGGCATAATACAGATAAGTTGCAAAGATGCCCTTACTTTTTTCTTCACCATGTTTTTTAGTGTTATATGTATTGTGGAAGAGTTGAGTCTCCATGCGTGTTAATTTAGAAATTAACACTATTTTAGTCTACTAAAATACGACAAAAACTAAAACGTCATTTTAGTCAAAATGAACACTGCACTACCACATAGTAGGTATAAGTAGGGGGCATTTACTAAGCTGCTGAAAACAAAAGAAAACAAAATTAAGAAAAAGGGTTTTTCTTATTTTTTTTTCTTAATTTCGTCGTGCCTGCACCTCCCAGCCCTTTAAGGGGTTTATGACGCCGGGAGGCGGGGCTTAAGATCACATGACCATTGTGACTGGCTGTCACGGCAGTCATGTTACCCGAAAGCTTTTGGTTAGGCACCGGTAACTGTGCAGGGAGCGAGCAGCGCGCGCGCTCTCTGCACAACTGTATTGACAGCAATTCACGCAAATACGTGGCCTCTCTGCGCCAAGGACCAGGCACCAAGGGGTTAATATGCAATGTTGGTAATATATTCCGGTAATATGTGCAATGGCATTACAGACAATAGAGTTTAAAGTTTTTTGGTGGTTTTTTTTTTTTTACATTTTAACTACTTCTGGACCGCCCGTAGTCGTTTTACGTCGGTACTTTGATGTAGAGTACCGGGGCTATGGCAGCAGATAGCCATAACTCTGGTATACTCGTAAACGGCGGAAGGTCCTCTTTCTGATAAAAGTGGCCTCCGCGGCGGATTCACCACGAGATCTCTTTTAGCGCGGTAGGAGAGGGTGCCCCCCTCCCGCCGCACTCAGGTTGCCTCCGCCGCTTAACGGAGCCTTTGGTAGCGGCGGAGCCGATCAGGTCCTCTCCCCTCTGAGACATGGAACCAAGTGAGGGAAAGATGGCCCCAGCTCGGCTCCATAACATTGGTCTTAAAGGGGATTTTTATTTTTTATTTTATTGCATTTAAGTGTAAATGTGAGATCTGAGGTCTTTTTGACCTCCAGATCTCACATTTAAGAGGTCCTGTCATGCTTTTTTCCTATTGCAAGGGATGTTTACATGTTTATTACAATAGGAATAAAAGTGACCCAATTTTTTTTTTTTTAAAAAGGGGCACTGTAAAAATAAAGTAAAATAAATAAGAAAAATTAAAAAATTAAAAGTGCCCCGTCCTGCCCAGCAAGCGAACGCATACGTAAGTCACGCTCGCATATGAAAACTGTGTTCAAACCACCCGTGAGGTATCGCAGAGATCGTTAGAGCGAAAGCAATACTTCTAGCAAAAGACATCCTCTGGAACTCAAAACTGGTAACCTGTAGACATTTTTAAACGTCGCCTATGGAGATTTTTAAGGGTCAAAGTTTGTCGCCATTCCACGCAATTTTGAAGCATGACATGTTGGGTATCAATTTACTCGGCGTAACGTTATCTTTCACAACATAAAAAAAAAATTGGGCTTGTTTTATTTTTGAATTCAAAAAAGTGTATTTATTCCAAAAATATTGCGCTTGTAAGACCGCTGCGCAAAAACGGTGTGACAAAGTATTGCAACGACTGCCATTTTATTTTCTAGAGTGTCTGAAAAAATAAAAAATAAAGTTTAGGGGTTCTAAGTAATTTCCAACAAAAAAAAAATGATTTTAACTTGTAAACACCAAGTTTGAAAAATAGGCTTGGTCCTTAAGTAGTTAAAGTTGCACTTCTGTTTGTCAAAAAGCAATATTTTTGTATTTTATTTACGTTTATAAATCTTGATTTTATTTATAAAGACGTTCTATATCACAACGGCTACATCTGTGTCTATAGTGCATGTTCTAACCTAAAAAAGAGACGTTCGGGTTTTCGGGAGCTGTGTGCCGCGGCCGAGTCAGGTGGCCAGAGTCCACGAACCTGGAAGGAAGACCGGGGGGAAGATGGAAGCCTCTGCAGCTGTGATAGTGTGCCACTGGAGGGCTTTGTTTTAAGGTAAGTCTTTCATAATGTGCTAGTATGCAGTGCATACTAGCACATTCTAATATTGCCTTGCAGGGGGAAACTTTTTTTTTTTTCCATTGACTTTACTACCACTTTAAATAACTCATTAGATTTTAGTCAACTAAAATGTACTGGAGATTTTAGTTGACTAAAATACAATTCAGATGACTAAAATATGCAAAATGGCATTTTAGTCAAAAGACTATGACTAAAACGAAATCGAAATTTCACATCAAAATTGACACTGGTCCCAGTGAACTCTAGTCTGATGTGTTGATTGATGAATAGGGTGATTGGGCTTGCTGCTGAGTATGCCTGGTGTACTGAACTGGCAAATTAGTAGAGAACTCCACATCATAAATAAATACTGGGGGATCAGTGAATGTGAAAATGGATCGTAGAAGCAGACCAAGTGAATCACACATGATTATCCACACATTTCTAATCAGCAATATACAGTTAGAGCAGAACTTCAGTCATTTTTTTTTATCTTTCCATCTATTAAATCTGCCATTGTTTTAACTTCGGATAGTAAAACATTTTTTCCTGCCAGTAAATAACTTATACAGCCTACTTCCTAAATCTTGTCTGGTAAAAAGCCTAGGCTTATGACAACTCTCTCTCTCTCGCACTCTTGTGAGAGTTTGCCAGGAAGGGAGGGGGGTGAGTCATAAGAGGGCCAAAGAGAGCTGCAGAGCAAGAGGTGTGCCTTTGTGTGTCAGTGTAAATTCAGGAAGTGAACAGGCAGCAGCTTCAGCTGCCCACAGTTAAAATGGATGCAGCCAGACTCAGTGGAGGAAGATTTCTGCAGTGTATTTGGCAAGTACAGAATCACAGTGCACTGTATATAAAATAATATGCAAAGTGGTTGGAGGGAAGCTTCAGAATGGCAAAGATGGTTTTTATTATAAATTATGTGAGCAGACTGCAGTTCCTCTTAAAAATATTTTTGTGTGCTTGCAAATACAAATCAAAATCCTTAAATAATATGTCAACCCAAAATGTCATACTCCTGATATGTGCCTGCTGTACCAGTACTTGTATGAAAATTTATCCTGTTCTCTTTGTATTGCTTCCTTTGTGTGAAATCCCTGATGATCCTGCCAGTCACTCTGCTTTCCTATTAAAAACTGACCACATTAGGCATGATAGCACATCATGGTCAGTTCTCTAGCTGTGTTGGGAACTCAATCTGCTCTCCTCCAATGATCAGACTTGGGCTGACACGCCCCCATCCCCCGCACAGCCATTCACTGGACAGATCAGTGTACTGCTGCTTTTCCTCCTCCCCCAGTTCTTTATGCAGCTGAGAACAGAGGGCATGTGATCACTTGTAAAAAGGGAAAAAAGGTATTTATCATGTTATATATAAATATATATATATATAAATATATATACACTACCGTTCAAAAGTTTGGGGTCACCCAAACAACTTTGTGTTTTCCATGAAAAGTCACACTTATTCACCACCATACGTTGTGAAATGAATAGAAAATAGAGTCAAGACATTGACAAGGTTAGAAATAATGATTTGTATTTGAAATAACATTGTTTTTACATCAAACTTTGCTTTCATCAAAGAATCCTCCTTTTGCAGCAATTACAGCATTGCACACCTTTGGCATTCTAGCTGTTAATTTATTGAGGTAAGCTGGAGAAATTGCACCCCACGCTTCTAGAAGCAGCTCCCACAAGTTGGATTGGTTGGATGGGCACTTCTGGCGTACCATACGGTCAAGCTGCTCCCACAACAGCTCAATGGGGTTCAGATCTGGTGACTGTGCTGGCCACTCCATTACCGATAGAATACCAGCTGCCTGCTTCTGCTGTAAATAGTTCTTGCACAATTTGGAGGTGTGTTTAGGGTCATTGTCCTGTTGTAGGATGAAATTGGCTCCAATCAAGCGCTGTCCACTGGGTATGGCATGGCGTTGCAGAATGGAGTGATAGCCTTCTTTATTCAGAATCCCTTTTACCCTGTACAAAGCTCCCACCTTACCAGCACCAAAGCAACCCCAGACCATCACATTACCTCCACAATGCTTAACAGATGGCGTCAGGCATTCTTCCAGCATCTTTTCATTTGTTCTGCGTCTCACAAACGTTCTTCTTTGTGATCCAAACACCTCAAACTTGGATTCATCCGTCCACAACACTTTTTTCCAGTCTTCCTCTGTCCAATGTCTGTGTTCTTTTGCCCATCTTAATCTTTTTCTTTTATTGGCCAGTCTCAGTTATGGCTTTTTCTTTGCCACTCTGCCCTGAAGCCCAAAATCCCGCAGCCGCCTCTTCACTGTAGATGTTGACACTGGTGTTTTGCGGGTACTATTTAATGAAGATGCCAGTTGGGGACCTGTGAGGCGTCTGTTTCTCAAACTAGAGACTCTAATGTGCTTATCTTCTTGCTTAGTTGTGCAACGCGGCCTCCCACTTCTTTTTCTACTCTGGTTAGAGCCTGTTTGTGCTGTCCTCTGAAGGGAGTAGTACACACCGTTGTAGGAAATCTTCAATTTCTTTGCAATTTCTCGCATGGAATAGCCTTCATTTCTAAGAACAAGAATAGACTGTCGAGTTTCAGATGAAAGTTCTCTTTTTCTGGCCATTTTGAGCGTGTAATTGACCCCACAAATGTGATGCTCCAGAAACTCAATCTGCTCACAGGAAGGTCAGTTTTGTAGCTTCTGGAAGGAGCTAGACTGTTTTTAGATGTGTGAACATGATTGCACAAGGGTTTGCTAATCATCAATTAGCCTTCTGAGCCAATGAGCAAACACATTGTACCATTAGAACACTGGAGTGATAGTTGCTGGAAATGGGCCTCTATACACCTATGTAGATATTGCACCAAAAACTAGACATTTGCAGTTAGAATAGTCATTTACCACATTAGCAATGTATAGAGTATATTTGTTTAAAGTTAGGACTAGTTTAAAGTTAGCTTCATTTAAAAGTACAGTACTTTTCCTTCAAAAATAAGGACATTTCAATGTGACCCCAAACTTTTGAACGGTAGTGTATATATATATATATATATATATATATATATATATATATATATATATATATATACCCACACACATACATGCATACACACAAATGTTTTGCCTTTCATCTTTATTTTAAACTGAATGGGTTGTTTTATAAGGCGAGGGTTTACATATACTTTAACCTTTCATATGCACTGCACTGTCCAAACATTGCCAGTATCCTCTCTCCATCCATGTCATTCTGACTAAAGAACGCCATGGGAACACTATGGTGCCCAGGATGATCGTAACCAGCTCTCTGCTCAGGGAGCACTGAAAACTGAGTAATCAGCTGTGTTTGATCATCGCTCGGTCCTCAGTCTTAGGTGCGTCGGCGGTAAAGCGTCGCTATTTTTAACAGTGCTTTACCGTCAATTTCGCGGCACTATTCGGCCACTAGCAGGGGGCTTTTACCCCCCGCTAGCAGCCGAGAAAGTGTTAAAACCACCCGCAAAGTGCTGCTGCAGCAGCTCTTTGCGGACGGTATAGCCGCGCTGCCCATTAATTTCAATGGGCAGGAGCGGTGGAGGAGCGGTATACACACCGCTCCTTCGCTGCTCCGAAGATGCTGCTGGCAGGACCTTTTTTTAGCGTCCTGCCAGCGCACCGCTCCAGTGTGAAAGCCCTCAGGGCTTTCACACTGGAGACCCAGGAGCGGCTATTTCAGGGCGCTTTGCAGGCGCTATTTTTAGCGCTGTAGTGCCTGCAAAGCGCCCCAGTGTGAAAGGGGTCTTAGAGCCGGCGGGGGACAGATGCAGCATTAGACCGATACTGCATCCACCTAGGTAAGTATAATTCTGGATAAAAAAAGAAAAACAACAACCCGTACTTCTCTCAGTCAGTCAAGTCATTCTCTCAGCAGCTCAGCTCATCCTGTCCCTCTCTCTCATAGCTCCTGCTCTGTGTTTACAATGGTGAAGGTCAGCTGAGAAACAGGGAACAGGGTGAGTTGAGCTGCTGAGAAAACTACGTGAATGACTTCAGTATTCTGCTGTGAATTCTGAGAATGAACTGATTAATTGTAAAATGTCTGCAACTCCTCTTCATTGCTACGCATTCCAACCTATTAAGAAAGGTCCTGCTAAAAACCAGCATAGCCAATCAGTCATAATTACCTGATGCAAGCCTGGGAAAAAGGACCTGTGACTGGTTACTAAAGCTTAGTGCTGTTAGCACATCTTCAACAAATACATTTAATGTTCTGAGCATTGTGAAAAGAAATTGGCTCTTCATAAGGCCGACAGAACGTGAAATATCCACGTAGACCTCCAATACAAGGCCAAGCTACGCCTAAAGCATTACCCCATCTTAAATGTGAACAATAAAATATGACAAAGAACAATTGAGGACACAGTTTATAGGACATGCTTCTTTACAGTTTCTGCCAAACCAAAGACAATGAATATATTAAATATGGGCAATTATAAAAGAATGGGCATGTCTAATTAATCAAGGCAAGAATAAGAATGCCTAATTAACTCTACTAGCTCTAATTAATGAGTCTCTCTCGCCATACCCATAAATCAAATGAACACATCCAGTTATTTTGGCACCTTTTTTCTGCTAACCATACATTACCATTACAGAAATAAAAACAGTTATTGTCTCATTTTTCTCTTTAATATGAGGCCGACAACGTGGCTGCAGTTTGTTTATTCACATTGAGGCGAACATACAAGACGGATACATTACAGGTGAAAACAGATGGCTAGATACATAGGAGATTAATTAATTAATTAAAACAAATTATTCTTTTTTAAAGGGCGAGTTCACCTTTGTAAAAAAACTGCCTATGCAGCTAAGGGGTGTTTGTAGGAAAAAAAAAACCTCTGACTAAGGTTGAATAATGCACAGCAAGGCCATTTACATAAGTACCTCCTGAAGCCTGACTGGAATACTCCCAGGATGTTGCTAGGACGTTGCTAAGAGAGGCCTTGGTTGTTATTGTTCACCTTCACCATCACAGGAGTGAGCTTTTTTCTCAGATTTAAACCTCCTTATATGCTCTTTCTCTCCCCTGATGCAGTAGCTCTGAGCTCAGTATTTGAGAGCTCACTCCTGTGATGTAAGAGATGAGCAGTAATGACTAGATGTCACTTAGCAATGCCCAACAACATCCTGGGATTATTTCAGTCAGGCTTCAGGAGGTACGTAAATGGCCTACACCTATAGCAAGGGCATTATTCAACTTTAGTTGAAGCTGCACCGTTTGTTTTTATCTACATACACATCTTATCTGCATAGGCAGGTAAAGGTGAACTAACCCTTTAAATAAAGACTTAAGAGTACCTGTCATGCACATGCCGTAGGCCTCTCAGCATTGATGGTTAAAATACTGCTTAGCATATCAAAGCATGAAAAGAACCATAAGGAGATCTGTTGTTGTTCTTACTGCCCACTTAGGTACCATAGAATTACAAAACACAGCAGGCCCCACAACTACCTCTGACAACCACAATGTGGAGAGCAAGGGGAGTGTGACAGACCTAGCCGGGACAGAGGCTTTTGGAGAGGACTGAATGTAAGCCTCTTGCCGACCGATTATGGGCCCTGGATTTTAAGGGAACAATACTCTTTGCGAGGTGAATGAGAAATCCAGTCTGATCTGTACTAATCGGACTCAATCTTGCAGGGCCGGTACAAGGGGTGGGCAGGCGGGGCTTCTGCCCTGGGCGCAATGTGGGAGGGGGCGCTAGGTTGTGAGCAGAAAAATCTGTCCACAAAATGTAGCTGTAAAACTTGTATGCCCCTGTTGCCTGCCTAAATGAAGGATTATGCGCTCCTGCTCATTGCTCTGCGGCAGCAGATGCACCCTTTTCCAAGCTCCCTTCTTGAGTTCCTATGAGTCCCCCCCCCCCCCCCCCATCGGAGCTGGTACAGTCCCAGTGAAAGTGCATGTGGGCAGAGCAGGAAAAGAACCTCACATTGCAGCATCGATCTTTGGTTCCCGCCCAGCACACAGCAGAGTGCTCCTCCAGAGCAGAGTGAAGATGTGTAAATCACGGATGACAGACTGGATCCTCTTCTACTGTGAGTGCTGACTGCTCTGCATTCCACACTGTGATTATAAACGTGCCCTGTACTTTTCAGTGCAGGTTTATTGAAAGTGAAAGTAAAAGTAAAATTCTTGAACAGGTTAGGAATTAGTGTGACATTTCTGGTGCTACATAGATGTAAACCACATAATATCTTCTAAAAAGAATGATAGATATGAAAGATGAAAGATATAATGTGTATGTGGATTACATCTATGTAGCACCTGAAATGTCACACTAATTCCTAACCTGTTCAAGAATATAAGCATTACAAAAGCAAAGGATGTGATTTCTTGTCCCAGCCCAACTTCAAGAAAGTCCACTTTTGCAGTGTGGGGGAGGGGGGAGAAGGTGGGTACTGTATAGTCTTTTTTTTTTTACATGTGAATCTATGCTTCAGCCAGCTCCAGTGCTCTCCTCCTCCCTATCACATATAGAGGAAGATTAACCCTGTATGGTCCAAAGTGGAGGCTGGAGTGTGACCACTGTCACTCCTGACACAGGAGCTGCAGGGAACCAGTAACAGAACTGCAGAGAGCCTGCTGAAGCAAAGGACAAGGTAAAACAGTACACAGTTCAGGGGCTGAATTTTTGATCGGTGTGTAACCCTCTCTGTTAGACAGAAACCGATTGTTATATCCACTTCTGGTGAAAATCCTTGTTCAATTAGCTGTTTGCAGTACTGATCAGTGTATTCTGATAGGGGAGAGTCCCTGCTGTCAGAATACAATGTCCCAGTGAGGGGGTATTCCCACGCCCACCCCACTTGTGTGGATGGAGGAATCTGTCAGCCACTTGCTTGAGCCCCATCTCGATCCAGCAATGTGCACAAGAGCACTTGCTCTTTAACCACTTCCCGCCCGGCCTATAGCGGATTGATGGCCGGGCGGTGGTTTAGTTATCCTGACTGGGCGTCATATGACGTCCTTCAGGATAACATGCCGCAGCGCGCCCCCGGGGGCGCGCATCGCGGCGATCGGTGGACCGGTGTGTCAGTCTGACACACCGCTACACCGATCTTGGTAAAGAGCCTCCGGCGGAGGCTCTTTACCACGTGATCAGCCGTGTCCAATCACGGCTGATCACGCTGTCAATAGGAAGAGCCGTTGATCGGCTCTTCCTCACTCGCGTCTGACAGACGCAAGTAGAGGAGAGCCGATCGGCGGCTCTCCTGGCAGGGGGGGTCTGCGCTGATTGTTTATCAGCGCAGCCCCCCCTCAGATCACCACACTGGACCACCAGGGATCGCCACTAGGACCACCAGGGAAGGGAAACATGTGGATGGCCAGGTATGTACCCCATGGCCATCCACATGTGCCCAGTCAGTGCCAAATCTGTGCCAATCAGTGCCCACAAATGGGCACTGATTGGCACAATTATGTTGCAGTGATGCCCAGCAATGCCACACTTAGGGGCATCACTGCCATCAATTAGTATCATCAGTGCCACCCATCAGTGTCCATCGGTGCCACCTGTCAGTGCCCATCTGTGCCCACCTATCAGTGCCCATCCGTGCCTATCTGTGCCAACTATCAGTGCCACCCATAACTACCCATCAACGCCACCTACGAGTGCCCATCAATGCCACCTACGAGTGCCCAACAGTGCCGCCTATCAGTGCCCATCAGTGCCACCTATCAGTGCCCATTAGTGCCACCTATCAGTGCGCATCAGTGCCGCCTATCAGTGCCCATCATCAGTGCCCGTCAGTGCCACCTCATCAGTGCCACCTCATTGGTGCCACCTCATCGGTGCCCATCAGTGCCGCCGTATCAGTGCCCGTCAGTGCAGCCATATCAGTGCCCGTCATTGAAGAAGAAAACGTACTCATTTACAAAAAATTTTAACAGAAACAAAGAAAAACGTGTTTTTTTTTCAAAATTTTCGGTCTTTTTTTATTTGTTGCGCAAAGAATAAAAACCCCAGAGGTGATCAAATACCACCAAAAGAAAGCTCTATTTGTGGGAACAAAATGATAAAAAATTTGTTTGGGTACAGTGTAGCATGACCGCGCAATTGTCATTCAAATTGTGACAGCGCTGAAAGCTGAAAATTGGGCTGGGTGGGAAGGTGTCTAAGTGCCTGGTATTGAAGTGGTTAATGGACTGTTTGTTTATAGTGCACTATAATAGTACTTTGCACTGTGTGTCTGATTTGCAGCACTGGGAGTTTGGTAGTAACTCCAAAACCAAATTGTGTAAAAATGAACCATGAGAATTTGACTAGAGTTATTTGAATATTTGGGAGTTATTCACATTATATGTTATAGTATTTCATTTTTTATTTACAGTACCAGGAGTGTGGTCTTAACTCCCTCACGACATGTTTTTGCAGCACAGGGAATTTGGTCCCACATACATGTGATATGTAATTGAATATTTATGAGTTGTTCGCATTATATGTTTTAGTATTCTACTTGCAGCACCGGGAGTCTGGGATTCGCCCCCTCACAATTTTGTTTGCTGCACTGGTATTTTGGTTCCATATTCATGTGATATAAAATTCACTTGGCCATATTTGATAATGGCACATACACTAAATGTGATATAATTTATAGGGGTACTGCTATGCACTAGGGTGTATATACTCCTGGTCTCTGTACCCTGCAGTTTACCGCTCTTGACTCCTGTACATTGTATATTACTGTACATACACCTTACCTCTGCACTCTCTATGTTTTCCTCTCCTAACTCCTGCACACTGTACACGCTGCTCCTGATCATTGTACTTTGACCTCAGATAGATAGATATCAGGTGTGCAAAATAACTGGTCATGGGGGGGCGCAGCCCGGTATGTTCGCCCTGGGCGCTGGTTGACCTTGTCCCGACACTGCTATCTTGTATATATGTAAATATTGTATATTGTCTCATTTTGTTGTGGACTCTTTGCTGTGATCGGTTAGGCCCCTTTCACACTGGGGCGGTGGGGGCGTCGGCGGTACAACAGCGCTATTTTTAGCGCTGCTGTACCGTCGTTCTTGCAGCGGTATTCGGCCGCTAGCGGTGCGGTTTTACCCCCCCGCTGGCAGCCGAAAAAGGGTTAAAATCCCTCGTACAGCGCGGCTATAGCCGCGGTATTGCCGCGGTATAGCCGCGCTGTCCCATTGATTTCAATGGGCAGGAGCGGGGAAGGAGCGGTGAATACACCGCTCCTTCCCTGCTCCAAAAAAGCGGTTTGCAGGACTTTTTTCACCGCCCTGCCTGCGCACCGCTTCAGTGTGAAAGCCCTCGGGCTTTCACACTGAACAAACAGCGGAGGCTGTTTAGGGGCGGTTTTCAGGCGGTATTTTTAGCGCAATACCGCCTGAAAACCGCTCCAGTGTGAAAGGGGTCTAAGGGTGTGGCTGTATTCCAATGTTCTATTGTGTCTGTCTGCTCTGGATATTATGGGATGTTTCTCTCTATGGAGGGAGGGGGGATTCCTCCAGCAGCCCCTGCTAAGACTGTTTACTGAGGAGTAGTTTGAACACACCTGACCTGTGTGTCTATTGTCATTGGACAGTCTAACCCGCCCTGTTTTCCAAGGGTGGGGGGAAAGAGTCTCTGAGTTATTTAATCTGTTGTGTCCATGTGTGATAATAAATTAGTTTGTTGTTTGCCACTCCAAGACTGATGTTGTCTGGTGACTGGGTGGGCTAAAGGGTCTTGGATAGTGCTGGTTCTGGACAGAGGAAGCATTTACGGCGGTTTGAGGACAGGGGTTCGTCACAGGGAGCATCCATTAGAGCAGTCATTATAAAAAGAGGTTCTGCGGAACTCTAATGCCGCGTACACACGAGCGGAATTTCCGACAGAAAGAGTCAGATGGGAGCTTTTCATCGTATATATTCCGACCATGTGTATGCCCCATCTGACTTTTTCTGTCAAAAATTCAGAAGGGCTTAGATAGAGAACATGTTCTATATTTTTCTGACAGAACAAGTTACTATCGGAAAAACTGCTCGTCTGTATGCTGTTCCGACGCACCAAAAATGATGCATGCTTTGAAGCAAGTACGAGACGGAAGCTATTGGCTACTGGCTATTGAACTTCCGTTTTCTAGTCCCGTTGTACGTTGCCGCGTTCTGGACGGTCGGAATTTGATGTGACCGTGTGTATGCAAGACAGCTTGAGCGGAACTCCGTCAGAAAAACCTTCAGAGTTTATTCCAACGGCAAAACCGGTCGCGTGTACAGAACATAAGGATCCTCTGTAGATTGCTAAGGATTCCTTGAGCTGTGGCTGGCTGACCTCTCGTCTTATGGTTCCTGCATATTTATGGTGTCAGTTCTACTTGAAGGAACCACTGTGATGACACCACTGATCTTTTTAGCTGTCTGTAAGTTTGGCATTCTGATCACCACTGTGAGGAGGGCCTCCTTCCTACTGACCAACAATATAAGTGGCATTTCTCCACTGACCCCCAATGTATTTTTTGCAGGGGACCCCTAGACCTTACAATTATTTCAAGGGTTCCTGTTAGGTAAAATGGTTAAGAAAGGTTGTATAAGAGTGTCTTGGGTGGGGGAGCTCTAAAAACAGTTTTTTGTAAAATTTTAATAGCATTTTAAATGTTTAAATTTATAAAAAAATATATTGTTGCACAAACACATACAGTATGTAGCATGCCATTCTTTGTTTTTTTTTATTACTTTATTTGAAAGAAATTAGATTTTCTAGACAACCTTTTGATGAACTCATCACACCAATTGGATATTCAAGTTCCTTCAGTATGCCAGATTGTGCAAAGCCAAATGACAATCGGCTCAAAGGGCAAGGACACAACCATGCAGGGGGTCTATACCAAAGACTTTGCATCAATATTCATGGGTTGCCTGCAGCAAAATAGAACTATTCAAATCTATAGAAGCATTAGCTACTCCTCCAGCAAATCAATGTATCCTTTAAAGTATATGTGCACTGCACATTTGATATTCGTGTTGAATTTGTGAATTTCGCAAAAATATAAAGAAAAATGAGTATGTGTAATAACAGTGATATCAAGTGAGTGCACAGTTCCAGAAGAAGGCGGTGGTGCTGGGACAATGCTGGTATTAGCAGCTGAACTTACACTATTTTAGAAAATGTTTATGTTGTCAGCACAAAAGCGATAAAAGATATCAAAGATTAAAGCAACCAGGGGCATAGCTAGGATTCTGGGGGACCTGTGGGTGTGGTCACATTGTGCTGACAGTGGGAGGGGCTTAAAAGGGCACGGTTAAAAATAACCTAAGCCTACATGCAGTATATACATCACAAGTATGACACCCCTGTACCCTGAAAATAAACTTTTTTTTTTTTCACCATAATTGACAGTTTCACAGATACACATAAATCTCAGCACCCTTTTAAATTAAACTCTTTTACAATATATGCTTGTTGCAAACAAAATAAAGAGCTAACACTTTGTTTGCCCCTAACTTAAGGAAGGACTCCATTAAAATAGTTAGGGACTACTTAGTCACCAACAACTGTTGAGAAAATTAACACTTTGATCAGCGGTATGTAATGTACTATATAGCATATATAGTGCAGGACTGCAGAATTATTTAAAGTGGTAGTAAACTCTCCTTTAAAAAAAAAAGTTTTTTTCCTGCAAAGTAATATCATAATGTGCAAGTATGCACTGCACCGAAAGACTTACCTTAAACGAAGCCCTCCAGCAGTGTGCTGTCACCACTGCAGAGGCTTCCATCTTCATGCGGTCTTCCTTCCGGGTTTTACGTGCTGTGACCGCATGAATGGCCAAGCCGCAATGACGTCACGTTTTGGCCGCGACACACAGCTCTAAAGAAACAGCACGGGTATGCCGTTCTTTCAGAGCACATGAGCCGTCATCGGCTGCAGAGACACCAAATATCTTCTAAACAGTGCACCTTTAGGAGATTTATTTTACCTACAGGTAAGCTTTATTATAGACTTACTTGTAGGTAAAAAAAAAAAAAAAAAAAGCGTTTACTACCACTTTAACGTACATGGTGCAGAGATGAGCAGCATGTAACAGAGAGCCTAGTGTACAGGGTCCAGGGGTCAAGAATGCTTAATGCCTCAGCGTACAGAGTGCATGGGCCAGGAGTATGTAACATACAAAGTACAGGGGACAAGGGAAAGAAAACGACAGAGTGAGAGGCCAGGAGTGTGTAATGTACAGTACAAAGTACAGAAACCAGGAGTATTTAACGTACAGCAGTTAGAAGTATGTAACATAAAGAAAGCAGCAATATGAACCTAAACGTCCAAGAAAAAACACCCTCTCATCAATATTGCTCAACTCCAATCAAAAAGATCTCCCCTTCCCAAACAAAAATACTCCCCCAACAACTCTAACTCATTCCATCCAGCATAAACATCAAAACATCACTCTTCTACAACAGAGAATCCAGCAATACCCACTACATTCAAAACCCCCTGCCCAACCTTCCAGTCAACTGCACTGCAGGTACCCACTGTCTTACTTGCTGTTTGTGCACTGCAGTGCTTGAGCAGGCACCAAGTGCAGATGAACAAACCAGCTAGCTGGAACCAAGCATGTGGCATTTGCAAGACTCATGTTCTCACTGTGGGGGGGGGGGGCAGTGTGATGTAGAGGGTGGAGCAAACATCCACCACTGCCCTCAGATGCAGGTCCAATGAAATATGGGGGTGATGATGCAAAAATAATAATGAGTTGTTGTGGAATCAGGACCCAATGGACTCAGCAAAATACGTGAGGCACATGCCACAAGTGCCTGGCACTAGTGATGCCCATGAATGCAACTGTGTATTCCTGTATATATTAGAAAATGTCATTTTACATTCTTGCAAAGTATCCTAATCTGTTTTTAAACAAGCCTCTAGTCATCTTCCACACAGGACAACTCTGGGAGTAGGAGAGGAATCACTAGGAGGCTGATGGGTTCAATAAAATTGGTTGATAAAAATCTCTACTAGCTTTCTCCATCCTTGGAACAAAGGTAATCATGGCCAAAGAGTCAAACCCTTTAAAATACATAGACAAGTTTTAATGATACAAGCAGATGAACATACTGTAGGCTCTATCTACAGCAGGAAATGATGGTTAGAACAGGGCATCTTAACGGCACAAAATGGTGCTTCCAATAATACCAAAAATGGGAAGACACACCGCAACCCTTTGTACAGGTGAGACTCTACCTTATCCTATCCCTGCACAATTCTACTGTTCACAAAACTAGAATACACTACTTCTAACAAATGATTTTACAGTGACACATAACTGTTGTTTGTTTTGGGTCTTCACATCTACCCAGCTCAATTTTTTTTCTATTACCACTCTGATTACTCTTCCTCCTTATTCTTACTAGCTAAATTCCTTTCTGACGTATACATGATGCCAAATCCTTTCATACAACGATATTCAGAAATTCAGCGTGAAATTGCCTCTTTTCAATCTAAGAATCTTCTAGCGCTCTGCTTGCCATTTATGAGACAAGTGATGCTGCAAAAGATGAATTTATGATTCATACCCTCTATCAACAAAAGAGCATTCCACTCTTCACGACTGCATTAAAAATTGGAAAGCAATGACTCAAACTTTACACAAACACTGGGCAACGTGTGCCATCAGAGAGAGAAACAAGGAAGAAAGGGACTCGTTTGGTTCTCATTATTGATCATTGTATAGAAAATAATATTCCAGGCAGGGAGTGTTAAACTTGCTAGACTGAAGACCTAATGAAAACAAAATCAGTCATTTTGGCTTAAAGTACGGTATACTTTTAAAAGTAGTTGGTTATGTTTAAAAATGCTCCATAAGTTCTGCATATAGAACAAAGAACACACATGCTTGCTCTACATCTCCTCTTTTACATTTTGTTTTCTTTAATAATATATATTTTTTTAATCAGATATTCTTTATGAAATGATTTTGCTTTTAACTTTAGAGGTAGGCCCAGGAGACATAAGCCCAAGTACAAAAACAAAGAGCAGAACAAACAAAGTACAAAAATACAAATAGTTAAGTAAAAACCAAAAAGAAACAATATACGTTGTCTCCTTAAAGTGGAACTTTACCCATAAGAAGATGATAAAAAATAATGTTCTTTAGCAAGAAACATATATTCCACATTAGTAATTATGCTACCAAAATGAGTGTGTGCTGTAATTTGCCTCCATCATTGCTTCTGTTCCTTCTTGCTGGAGGCTGACATTTTGCTGAAGCCCAGAGCCCCTGAACAGCAGTAAATCATAAATCAGAACTAAACCCATCGATTATAACGTGGAATTAAACCCTCCTATCATTTTCAGCCAATGAAGCTATCATCTTGGCCTCCAGTTAAGGACCAGACCTTTTTCTGATATTTGTTGTTTACAAGTTTAAATTAGTATTTTTTGCTAGAAAATTATTTGGAACCCCCACATATTATATATATATATATTTTTTAGCAGAAACCCTAGGGAATAAAATGGTGGCCACTGTATTTGCACAGCAGTGTTTCAAATGCAATTTTTTTGGAAAAAATACACTTTCATGAATAAAAAAAACCAAAACTGTAAAGTTAGCCCAATTTTTTTTATAATGTGAAAGATGATGTTATGCTGAGTAGATAGATACCCAACATGTCATGGTTCAAAATTGCGTCAGCTCATGGAGTGGCGACAAACTAGGGGAATTAAAAATCTCTATAGGCGACGCTTTAAATTTTTTTTTTCTTATTTATTTTACTTCTTATTTTTTATTTTTTTTGATCACTTTTATTCCTATTAAAAGGAATGTAAACATCCCTTGTAATAGAAATAAGCATGACAGGTCCTCTTTATTGCCAGATCCGGGGTCAAAAAGACCTCAGATCTCACATTTACACTTAAAAGCAAAAAAAAAAAAAAAGAAGTGATTTTACATTTACTAATAAAAAATAATTGTCCCTTTAAGACCGTTAGATGGAAGTGATGTCAGACGTCGCTCCGGTCCTCCAAGGGCATAGAGTTGAGTGGGGGCCATCTTACCCGCACTCGACTTCCTGCCCATTGCTTCACGGGATTGGATCGTTTTTGCGGCTACTGACGCCTTCGGTAAGCGGGGGAAACAATGGGAAGCGGCGGGAAGGGCACCTCTCCAGCTGCCCATAAAAAGGAATCGTGGCAAATCCACTGCTGGGACCACTTTTACGTGAAAGAGGAGAAAATACCGGGGTTATGGCAACTACCTGCTGCCATAACCACTGTATACAACGTCAAAGTAATGACATAAAACAGTGGGCGTCCAGAAATGGTTCAACTGCCATAACTGATCAGTTAATGGACAGTTTGACAGTTTGGTTGAGAGCACAACCAATGTGACAGTTACTGCTGGGATTTTATGAAAATGTTAAATCGATGGGTTTACTCCTGCTTTAATGGTTTCAAAAAGCAGTTACATTGCTGGAATTGCTCACTGTCACATTTGCTTGTTTGATCAACCCAACTGTCAAACCATCAAATGGCTGGTGTCATAACTGATCACATGTGCAGCACCATGGCAGTTGCAGATCAAACAGAAGCAGCTTCTTTGGCTGTTAAGGATAGGAGGGTTTTATTTTGCTTTAAGGCTGTTAGCAGATCAGCCTCTACAATTTCATCAGTGCCAAAAAATTGAGAGCAACTGAGCATGTGCAGAACAGGATTTTAAAGAGTATAGGCACTTATTTGTAATGTTTTACATAGTTATACCTGCAAAAGGGGCCAGCATGAAGTGATCTTGCAGGACTTAGTTTTCTGACTAAAGTTACACTTTAAATCCATTCAACCAAGAGCAAAGTATTAAAATGCATAAAGCCGCGTACACACGAGCAGAATGTCCAACAGAAAAAGTCAGACGGAATCTTTTCATCGTATATTCCGATCGTGTGTGTGCCTCAGACTTTTTTTTTTAAATTCTGATGGACCTAGAAATAGAACATGTTCTAAATATTTCCGACGGAACCAATTCCTATCAGGAAAACCGCTCGTCTGTAGGCTATTCTGACGGACCAAAAACGACGCATGCTCTGAAGCAAGTACGAGACAGAAGCTATTGGATACTGGCTATTGAACTTCCTTTTTCTAGTCCCGTCGTACGTGCCGTACGTCACCTCAATCTGGACAGTCGGACTGTGGTTTGACCGTGCGTAGGCAAGACCGCTTGAATGGAATTCCGTCGGAGTTCCGTCGGAGAAACCTTCGGAGTTTATTCCGACGGCAAAACCGGCCGTGTGTACAGGGCATTAAAGACATCTGTGACAGACCTAGCCGGGAGAGAGACTTTTGGAGGGGACTGAATGCTAGCCTCTTGCCGATCGATCGTGGGCCCTGGCATTTGGGGGAACGGTGCTTTGTGAGCTATATGCCTGGGGACCCTTGAGGTGGTATTACTATGGATTCGGGTCCTGGTCCCCCAGGACACACAGACTCTGGGGACCCTGGATTTGCCATATTAGAAATAGTGGCCGATTCATAATGCTGGGACAAATACTCTTAGGAGATGCTGATGTCAATTCCAGCCACCTGTCTGTCTGTTGCCTGCTAGAATGTGTATTGTAAATAAGTCTAGTATGGGATCTAAGAGTCATTAGATCCCCATTGTTGTTTGTGTTATGTAACTCTGCTATTGTGATAATGTTGATTGGGTTTTCTGAGCTACAAGACAGCCAGTCTGGCCTAAAGGTCATGTCTGAGTCATCTAGGCTGTCTAAAGGGATTAGTTAATTAGCCCATGGTAATTAGGTTTCTGGTCACAGGTGTATGTTCAGAGTAATATGAGCAGGAGGTATGCACCTCCTCTTTTACTGTATAAAAGAGCCTGTATTCCTTTCAATAAAAGAGATTCCTGGTTGAACTTACATACAGCCTGCCTGGTGTTTGTTCTGAGCTACACAACTGGATTCGAACGGCACATAGCTGTAGTTCTAGTCCCGGAGCATCGGATGACCGAACCATCAGATGTTGCGATCTGCAATCTGATTCTATAGCCGCAGCGGAGTGTCGGGAGTGTGGAACCTAGCGAGCAGGGGCTCAATACAACATCTCTAAAAAAGCTTGTGTCAGACAAGGCAGACATGACCACTAAACCTGTCAAAGGGCCGTACCATTTCACAAAGAAAAATAATTACTTGTTATCAAATTAGTAGTTAGAGACATACTGTGTACATATATATATATACAAACATATATATATATATATATATATATATATATATATATATATATATATATATATATATATATATATATATATATATATATATATATATAAAACGGAGAACAGAACTGTATCCCTAGGAGTAGGCTTAAGCTGTCTACAACATGTCGAATAAGTAATAAAGAATCTCTCTCTATATCATAGTGTCTGACTACCCATAGTGTCCGACTACCCATCATACAATAGGAACCAATATACTACTAAGTGTGCCATTGGTTTTAATAAATTCTATATTTAGTATACATAATACAGTGTATGTGTCCTATAATTATGCGTCAGGATAATAAAGGTGAGGGTAAGCGAAGCTCAACCTAATAATCTAACTCTAATGAGTTGCAAGGGGGCCAGGCCCGAGGTGTCTAGCTAATTGTTCCAAAATCTCCTGTTGAGAATTAGTGATAAGTTTGTATGCAATAAACAATAACTTTGTACATATATACCAAAAAATGGAAATTACACAAAGCAAAAAGTGATCATTTTTCTTTAAAAACACATGCATCCCTGCATCCTGTGTTCTTCTGGCTTCTACAGATGTTACACTTACCTGAGTTTCGAAAACAAGTTCAATGACAATCAGTAGGACCTCTATGATGAAGATGGCAAGCAAGACCCAGAAGAACTGAAGAAAGAACAGGAAAAATTGTTGAAATCAAAGGTTGACAACAGTTTTACAGATATTTAAAAGCAAGCAATGACCCCCTCCTATAAAACATAATGGGCCTTAGTATTGTTCAGTCTGTTTTTCTCAAACAATGATCACATTCATGGCTTCAAAATCCAACCTTTAGAGGTTTAAAAAAAATTTCACTGGCAACAGTTTTTTTAAAGGAAGACTGACTTCACAGTAAAGTCTAATTAGTCACCATACCTGACCAGCAGGCACCTAAAGGCAACGGCGTGAATGATAATGAAGTAGCAGGCAGAATATCGGTGAAATGACGTTGCTGGACAAAGGACTCAAGTATGGGATATTTATTCCACTTTTTTGGCCAAAAAGTGGACACTCTTGACCCGACTCGTGTCTGAATGTCAAGTGTGCCCAAATTACAGTTTACACAGTGTAAAAATAATTTCAGTATATTGCGTCACAAGCGAACAGGCGGTACATTTCCGTTATACAAAACATTCTGTGTGCAGCATCCCCCCCAGCCTCCCCTAATACTTACCTGAGCCCAATCGCAATCCGGCAATGTGTACAAGAGCCTCGGCTCTCTGGGGACTCTCACTCCCCATTGGCTGAGACAGCAACTGCTACCAACGTCCAGATAAGTTCTTCCAGGAATGGAAGAACATGATATTCATCCTTGCTCCTAATAATGCAGAAACGGGGGACTGAAAGGCCAATTGCCAGGCCTGGATCCTGTCACAAAATTTTACAGTGTTCTGGCATCAGATCTAGTGCCTGCCTTTACAGTGAACCTGTGCTATAGGCAATGTTAAAGTGGAACTAAACTCTCCCAATCAGCATTACCTATTTTTAATCCCTATGCTACTAGCCTTAGTAAATAGATAAGAAGATATATTTACTTCTTTTAAACTTTTTTTTTTTTTTTTACATTTCATCAGATGCTTTATGGTTTTTGGCCTTGGCCAAAATGATGTCATACATCCCAAGAGTCTTTACGGGCATTTTTCTTCTGTCATCTCATTTAAGAACCCTCCTGACTGAATGCCTAAAGTGGTTGTAAAGCCTTCTGTTCTGCAGCTCCCCAGACCCCCTCTTTTTCTTACCTGAGCCCGATCTGATCTAGCGATGTGCACAAGCACAGCGGCTCCAGCCGCTGTCTCTCTCCTTAGTGGACAGATTGATAGCAGCAGGAGTCATTGGCTCCCGCTGTAGTCAATCAAATCCAGTGACACAGGAGCGGGGGGAGGGGCCGAGTTCCACTGTTTGTGTCAATGGACGCAGCAGCAGGACTCGGGAGTGAGCCCACACAGGTGGCCCCTGGGAAAGCGGCTTTCCATGGGGGCACCCGATGAAGGAGGGGCCTGGAGTGCCGGCGGGGGCCATAGAAGAAGAGGATCGGGCTGCTTTGTGCAAAACCATTGCACAGAGCAGGTAAGTATAGGCATGTTTGTTATATTTATAAAAAAAATAGGGTGTACAACCCCTTTAAGCTAATGGCAGATGGCTTCCAGGAAGCAAATGATACATGAATCATCTGCCCTTACTCAAGATGGCCGTGGCTGGAAATGCTAGGGTTTTTTTTTTATCAAGCATGGAGACATAGATGGATGGGTGAACTTGCTTTGAATATTATTAAAAATTAGTTAAATAGTGTTTTTAGTAAGTGGTGCTCAGATACAGCTGAGTTTTGCTTTAAGGTTTACCGGAGGCAAAACTATGAACCACTTTTATAAATCCGGGCTGAAAATGCACTGTACACAATAGGTTGCATTTTTCATTAAATAAATTAAATAATTAAATTAATATATATACATACATACACACACACATACACACACAGTTGTGCTCGTAAGTCTACATACACTGGCAGAATTTATGATTTTTTGGCCATTTTTCAGAGAATTTGAATGATAACACAAAAACTTTTCTTTCACTAATGGTTAGTGTTTGGCTGAAGCCATTTATCAATAAACTGTGTTTACTCTTTTTAAATCATAATGACAACAGAAACTACCCAAATGACCTCGATCAAAAGTTTACATACCCTTGTGATTTTGGCCTGATAACATGCACACATCCTGACCTGTGATCTGTTTTCTTGTAATTAGTGTGTGTGTATAAAAAGTCAATGAGTTTCTGGACTCCTCACAGACCCTTGCATCTTTCATCCAGTGCTGCACTGACGTTTCTGGATTCTGAGTCATGGGGAAAGCAAAAAATTTGTCAAATGATCTGCAGGAAAAGGTAGTTGAACTGTATAAAACAGGAAAGGGATATAAAGAGATATCCAAGGAATGGAGAATGCCAATCAGCAGTGTTCAAACTCTAATCAAGAAGTGAAAAATGAGTGGTTCTGTTGAAACCAAACCACGGTCAGGTAGACCAACTAAAGTTTCAGCCACAACTGCCAGCAAAATTGTTCGGGATGCAAAGAAAAACCCACAAATAACTTCAGGTGAAATACAGGACTCTCTGAAAACATGTGGTGTTGGCTGTTTCAAGATGTACAATAAGGAGGCACTTGAAGAAAGACGGACTGCATGGTCGAGTTGCCAGAAGAAAGATTACTACGCAAATGTCCCAACTTACAATATGCCAAACAGCACAGAGACAAGCCTCAAACCTTCTGGCACAAAGTCATTTGGAGTGATGAGACCAAAATTTAGCTTTTTGGCCACAACCATAAACGCTACATTTGGAGAGGAGTCAACAAGGCCTATGATGAAAGGTACACCATTCCTACTGTGAAACACGGAGGTGGATCGCTGATGATTTGGGGATGTGTGAGCTACAAAGGCACAGGAAATTTGGTCAAAATTGATGGCAAGATGAATGCAGTATGTTATCAAGAAATACTGGAGGAACATTTGGATTCATCAGCCAAGAAGCTGTGCATGGGATGTATTTGGACATTCCAACATGACAATGATCCAAAACACAAGGCCAAGTCAACCTGTCATTGGCTACAGCAGAATAAAGTGAAGGTTCTGGAGTGGCCATCTCAGTCTCCTGACCCAAATATCATTGAGTTACTCTGGGGAGATCTCAAACATGCAGTTCATGCAAGACAGCCCAAGAAGTTACAGGAACTGGAGGCTTTTTGCCAAAAGGAATGGGCAGCTTTACTATCTGAAAAGATAAAGAGCCTCATCCACAAATACCACAAAAGACTTCAAGCTGTCACTCATGTTAAAGGGGGCAATACACGGTATTAAGAACTATGGTATGTAAACTTTTGATCAGGGTAATTTGGGTAGCTTTTGTTGTCATTAAGATTTAAAAAAAGAGTAAACAAAGTTGATTGATAATAAATGGCTTCAGCCAAACACTAACCACAAGTGAAGAAAATGTTTTTGTGTTATCATTCATATTCTCTGAAAAATGGCCAAGAAATCAAATTCTGCCAGGGTATGTAAACTTATGAGCACAACTGTGTATGTGTATATTATATCTATCTATCTATCTATCTATCTATATGTATATCATAGTATTTATATATGCACAAATTAGAACTATACATATACACACAGCCACACAGACAAGCTTTCCTTATCTCCTTATCTATTACACTGTGTCATATTCCCTTAATATTTGATTCATTGCCTTGTCGGTGACCTGTGCCCTTCATTACATCTGTGCCATTTTGAATGGAGGGAGTAAAAGTCTCCAGCATATTAAAATGGCAAGCATCACAATTAAAATGCAATCATGTAAGGAAGAGCTGGGAACGAGAGATGTCCTGGCTTGTCAATGACTGCTCATGTGTCTGGATATTAACTGATCGCATGACAGAAACAACATTTCTTTGCTTAATCCCCAGCGATGGCCAACATGTCTTCACCAATATTGTGTTCCAATATTGGTATTAACCTTTGGGCTGCTAGTAAATTACAACAAATGGAGCACTCACATTTCTTGTCTCTGCAGCAGCCATGATAAATTAGGTCATTAGCATCTAATAGGTCTGAAATAGTTTCCCCGGGTATCACTTGTTTAACTCTTTGTTGCATTGACTGGTATACTGCAGAAAGTGAACCTCAGGAGTGGCGGTAACGTACTGAGCCATGTTGACCAATAATAAAGAGCAATTATATGGAACTATAAATGTTTTTCCAAGCCAACTGCACAGCAAGATGACTCAGTGGTAAGCAATGTTACCTCCAGCCTTTGGCAGCTCTACAAGCATAGCACAATTCACTGCTACTAAATGGATCCTCCATAGCATATGGCAAACAACTTTTACAATATATGATTACTATAGCCATAACTGAAGTCCATACAGATCATTTTATAGATTGTAATGTACAGACTATTAGTAAGCCTCCTTAAACCAAAAAAATGTTTGATAGCAAAGAATAAAAAACTTCACACCAAAGTCAATAGCCAAGGTCCTCCAAAAATAGATTCCCTTTTGAAAAGACATTGTTGAGCTTACTTAGGAACTTTTAAATTGGGACCAAGGCCTTTATTCACACTGGGTGTTTAGCCCTGTTACATGAGATTTTGGCATTCGGTTCAAGCAGAAGGTACAAGTGCCCTGTCCAGCAGTGCTGCCAGCAGCCTGTAAAATGGGAGGCTGAAGGCTGCTGCGGCTGGGCGGTACACGGTGGTAATAACTTTTAGGACACCCAGGAATAAATGCACGGAATGCAGACAGAAATTATTGCAGCTTTATATTAAACCATTACATTTTTTTATTTAAAGGTAGCTAATATACTGTAAGTACCCTAACTTGAGTTGGTATCATTCTCTTGCCTATACATCAGCACTGGGGGAGGAAGGGTTAGATCTTTGCCAGTCAGATGTACTGTATGCAAATCTGTTGACAATGGACAAGCTGATTGGAGGATAGAACAGAGTGTACAGAGTGTGCAGAGGGGTAACATTATTAGTCTGCTGCTCTTTCAAGGTTCATGCATATGGGATCTTAAATGGCATTTTATGTGCCTAGCGTAATTTCCCAGCGCTTTCCCACACCATACAGACTGCCATACAAGTATATGGCTGTATGCAGCTATTCTCTTCAAAACGCCAGTGCTGCAACGTAGTATTTTTCATAATTACATAGTTAGCCAGGTTGAAAAAAGACAAAAGTCCATCTAGTTCAACCAAAAAAAAAAAAAAAAAAATCATACAATCCCATATACACAATCCTTCACCCACAGTTGATCTAGAGGAAGGCAAAAAAACCCCAGCAAAGCATGCTCCAATTTGCTACAGCAGGGGAAACTGGAGTAACTTTACCTTAATGTCAGTACCCAGTTAGACTTTCAGAATGCACAACATTTGCACAGGCCTGTATCTAGCTTATCAGATCTGGGGGTGTATTATAAAAACTCAGGGGGGACATCATTTTAATGTTGTGACAGAGATTCAGGGAACCAGTATTCCCCGTTCACTCAATGGGCTACTGTGCCATTAGTCACAACCTGGAAAACATTTCTGACAGGTAGTGCAGAGGCAGTGCAGGGGTAAACAGGGAGGCTGTCATTATATTAGGATGATTAAACAGAACCTGTGCCTCCCTATGTCAAGTGTCCCTATCAGAGCCCTCCTTAAATCAGGGGTCCTCATCAGAATCCCATTTTACATCTGGTGTCCCCATCAGGTGCCCCCATCAAAGTGCCTCCTTACATCCACTGTTGGCATCAGAATAGATCCTTACATCAACTGTCCCATCAGAATGTCCCCTTACATCAACTGTCCCCCATCAAAGCCCCCCGATTGCCCCCATCAGAGGGACCATTACATCAACTATCCCCATCAAAGTGCTCCTTACATCAATTGTCCCCATCAGAGTGTTCCCTACATTACCTGTCCTCATTAGAATACCCCTTAACCACTTGAGCCCCGGACCATTATGCTGCCTAAGGACCAGAGGTCTTTTTCCAATTTGGCACTGCGTCGCTTTAACTGCTAATTGCACGGTCATGCAATGCTGTACCCAAACAAAATTTGCGTCCTTTTCTTCCCACAAATAGAGCTTTCTTTTGATGGTATTTGATCACCTCTGCGGTTTTTATTTTTTGCGCTATAAACGGAAAAAGACCGAAAATTTTGAAAAAAAATGATATTTTCTACTTTTTGTTATAAAAAAAATCCAATAAACTCAATTTTAGTCATACATTTAGGCCAAAATGTATTCGGCCACATGTCTTTGGTAAAAAAAATGTCAATAAGCGTATATTTATTGGTTTGCGCAAAAGTTATAGCGTCTACAAACTAGGGTACATTTTCTGTAATTTACACAGCTTTTAGTTTATGACTGCCTATGTCATTTCTTGAGGTGCTAAAATGGCAGGGCAGTACAAAACCCCCCCAAATGACCCCATTTTGGAAAGTAGACACCCCAAGGAAATTGCTGAGAGGCACGTTGAACCCATTGAATAATTTTTTTTTGTCCCAAGTGATTGAATAATGACAAAAAAAAAATATATATATATATATTTACAAAAAGTTGTCACTAAATGATATATTGCTCACACAGGCCATGGGCCTATGTGGAATTGCACCCCAAAATACATTCTGCTGCTTCTCCTGAGTATGGGGATACCACATGTGTGGGACTTTTTGGGAGCCTAGCCGTGTACGGGGCCCCGAAAACCAATCACCGCCTTCAGGATTTCTAAGGGTGTAAATTTATGATTTCACTCTTCACTGCCTATCACAGTTTCGGAGGCCATGGAATGCCCAGGTGGCACAAACCCCCCCCAAATGACCCCATTTTGGAAAGTAGACACCCCAAGCTATTTGCTGAGAGGCATATTGAGTCCAGGGAATATTTTATATTTTGACACAAGTTGCGGGAAAGTGACACATTTTTTTTATTTTTTATTTTTTTATTTTTTTTGCACAAAGTTGTCACTAAATGATATATTGCTCACACAGGCCATGGGCATATGTGGAATTGCACCCCAAAATACATTTAGCTACTTCTCCTGAGTACGGGGATACCACATGTGTGGATTTTTTGGGAGCCTACCCGTGCACGGGACCCCGAAAACCAATCACCGCCTTCAGGATTTCTAAGGGTGAAAATTTTTGATGACCCCATTTTGGAAAGTAGACACCCCAAGCTATTTGCTGAGAGGCATGGTGAGTATTTTGCTCTCATTTGTTTTTGAAGAAATGAAGAAAGACGAGAAAAAACTTTTTTTTTTTTCTTTTTTCAATTTTCAAAACTTTGTGACAAAAAGTGAGGTCTGCAAAATACTCACTATACCTCTCAGCAAATAGCTTTGAGTGTCTACTTTCCAAAATGGGGTCATTTGGGGGGGGTTTGTGCCACCTGGGCATTCCATGGCCTCCGAAACTGTGATAGGCAGTCAAGAGAGAAATCAAAAATTCACGCCCTTAGAAAGCCTGAAGGCGGTGCTTGGTTTTCGGGGTTCCGTACGCGGCTAGGCTCCCAAATAGTCTCACACATGTGGTATCCCCGTACTCAGGAGAAGCAGCAGAATGTATTTTGGCGTGTAATTTCACATATTCCCATGGCATGTTTGAGCAATATATCATTTAGTGACAATTTTGTGCAAAAAAAAAAAAAATTGTCTCTTTCCCGCAACTTGTGTCGCAATATAAAATATTCCATGGCCTCGACATGCCTCTCAGCAAATAGCTTGGGGTGTCTACTTTCCAAAATGGGGTCATTTGGGAGGGTTTTGAACTGTCCTGGCCTTTTATGCACAACATTTAGAAGCTTATGTCACACATCACCCACTCTTCTAACCACTTGAAGACAAAGCCCTTTCTGACACTTATTGTTTACATGAAAAAGTTTTTTTTTTTTGCAAGAAAATTACTTTGAACCCCCAAACATTATATATTTTTTTAAAGCAAATGCCCTACAGATTAAAATGGTGGGCGTTTCATTTTTTTTTCACACAGTATTTGCGCAGCGATTTTTCAAACGCATTTTTTGGGGAAAAAAAACACACTTTTTTAATTTTTAATGCACTAAAACACACTATATTGCCCAAATGTTTGATGAAATAAAAAAGATGATCTTAGGCCGAGTACATGGATACCAAACATGACATGCTTTAAAATTGCGCACAAACGTGCAGTGGCGACAAAATAAATACATTTTTAAAAGCCTTTAAAAGCCTTTACAGGTTACCACTTTAGATTTACAGAGGAGGTCTACTGCAAAAATTACTGCCCTCGATCTAACCTTCGTGGTGATACCTCACATGCATGGTGCAATTGCTGTTTACGTTTGACGACAGACCGCCGCTTGCGTTCGCCTTAGCGCGAGAGCAGGGGGCGACAGGGGTGCTTTTTTTTTTTTTTCCATAATTATTCTTTTGCTTTTTTATCTTATTTTTAAACTGTTCCTTTCATTTTTATTTTTTTTTAATCATTTTTATTGTTATCTCGGGGAATGTAAATATCCCCTATGATAGTAATAGGTAGTGACAGGTACTCTTTTTTGAAAAAATTGGGGTCTATTAGACCCTAGATCTCTCCTCTGCCCTCAAAGCATCTGACCACACCAAGATCGGTGTGATAAAATGCTTCCCCAATTTCCCAATGGCGCTATTTACATCCGGTGAAATCTAAGTCATCAAATGCTCGTAGCTTCCGGTTTCTTAGGCCATAGAGATGTTTGGAGCCACTCCGGTCTCTGATCAGCTCTATGGTCAGCTGGCTGAATCACCGGCTGCATTTTCAGGTTCCCTGTTGAGACAGGAGAGCCAGAGAAAAACACGGAAGACGGTGGGGGGGGGGGGGGGGGCATTCCCTCCCACGGCTTGTAAAAGCAGTCTAGAGGCTAATTAGCCACTAGGATTGCTTTTACATGAAAGCCGGCCGCTGGCTGAAAAGAATGATACCAAGATGATATCTAAACCTGCAGGCATCATTCTGGTATAACCACTCAAAGTTGTGAATGGCGTACCTGAAGACAAAAAAATGGTTAACAATAAAGCACAGTAAACGGTAAAGTATAAAAAATTGCATACCTGAAAAGCAAACATGATAAAACATAATAACAATAAAACATTGCAGAATAGAATACAGTAAAAAAGAGCAGAACAATAGAGAGAATAGAGAGAGAGAGAACAATAAAACGACAACTATTTTTTTTTATTTTATATATATATATATTTTTTTTTTTTACACTTTTTTTGTAACTAACTTTTATAACTGTAACCGGTTCCAGGTTCGGGTCTCTCAAAATGCGATGGCATCTTGGGAGACCCTGTGAAAGTGCACCTAGTCTGTGCAATGCTGTTCCCTACGCTAATACTCAACTAGTGCATGGTAGCGTTCAAAACATTCACCAATGCAAAGACCAGGATTGTCAGGACAGGAGGGACAATAATAGCGGGTGTCACGCCTATATCCGCGCTTGCTGCAGACACAACATCTTTTTTGGGGGGGTTCGCTGGGTAGGGGTACTCGGGAGGACATAAAGAAAATGCCTCTCATGCAGCCGACTGCATTTGGTTGGGGATGTGAATGGGGGAAGTATGGGTGCTGCAGAAGTGGTGGGTTCCCAATTAGGATTGGCGAATGCAGCAGGAAGGGCATTATGGGCACGACGGGCCTGTGTTTGTCTTTTTGGTGGCAGCGGGACACTACTTGTGCTTGCCACCTCACCAGCTTGTACTGCACTTATGGGACTCGCCACGTCACCAAGTGTTACTGCAGTGCTGGTTTGACTACGACCGGGGTGTACTAGGCCGCTGGCGCTTGCCAGTTCACCAAAACGCTACCAAAAAAACTGTTAGCGATCGCAGGGATCAGGCCTGACTCTGCGAACGCTGCACTTATGCGTTTAGTCTTTTGTAAGTGACAGTGATCGATCGATAATGCACTTGGGTGGGCTGGGCTGGGCGGAGGGGCAAAACGCAGGTGCTAGCAGGTATCTGGGCTGATTCCGCTAACGCTGCATTTTTGAGAAACCCTAAACTGCTGGGGACGCTAGTATAGATCTCATCGGATCAGATATTGATCCGTTCAGATACTATACCACTAAGGGTGGTGTGCGGTGCGTGCGTGGGTGTTAGCGGTACTGGCGCTAATCTGACGCTGCCTGGGGCTGGTGCTTGCCAGTTCACCAAAACGCTACCAAAAAAACTGTTAGCGATCGCAGGGATCAGGCCTGACTCTGCGAACGCTGCAGTTATGCATTTAGTGTTTTGTAAGTGACAGTGATCGATCGATACTGCACTTGGGTGGGCTGGGCTGGGCCGGGCGGAGGGGCAAAACGCAGGTGCTAGCAGGTATCTGGGCTGATTCCGCTAACACTGCGTTTTTGGGAACCCTAAACTGCTGGGGACGCTAGTATAGATCTGATCAGATATTGATCCGTACAGATACTATACCACTAAGGGAGGCGTATGCTGCGTGCGCGGGTGTTAGCGCTACTGGCGCTAACCTGACGCTGCCTGGGGCTGGTGCTTGCCAGTTCACCAAAATACTACCAAAAAAAACTGTTAGCGATCGCAGGGATCAGGCCTGACTCTGCGAACGCTGCAGTTATGCGTTTAGTGTTTTGTAAGTGACAGTGATCGATCGATACTGCACTTGGGTGGGCTGGGCCGGGCGGAGGGGCAAAACGCAGGTGCTAGCAGGTATCTGGGCTGATCCCGCTAACACTGCGTTTTTGGGAACCCTAAACTGCTGGGGACACTAGTATAGATCTGATCGGATCAGATATTGATCCGTACAGATACTATACCACTAAGGGAGGCGTATGCTGCGTGCGTGGGTGTTAGCGGTACTGGCGCTAATCTGACGCTGCCTGGGGCGACGCATATCACCGCCGGGCGATCAGGGGGCTAAACCTTTATTCGGTAATAAACGGCGGGTGCCCTGACACTATAAAAAATAAACGAACTAACCAGCGTCACCCGTAACACTTATACGGTGATCAGTGGTGAAAGGGTTAACTAGGGGGCCATCAAGGGGTTAAAACATTTATTAGATAGTATATGGGGGTCCCTGACGCTACAAAACGCTGACGGCGAACCTAAATTTTTACGTCCCTAACTAGCGTCACCAGCGACACTAATACAGCGATCAGAAAAATGATCGCTTAGTGACACTGGTGACAGGGGGTGATCAAGGGGTTAAAACTTTATTAGGGGGGTTAGGGGGGTACCCTAGACCTAAAGGGGGGTAACAGTAACTGTCCCAACACTGTAACTGTCACAAACTGACACTATGCAGTAATCAGAAAAAAAAAAACAAACTGCTTGGTGTCAGTTTGTGACAGGGGGGGGGGGTGATCGGGGGGCGATCGGGGGGGGGGGGGTTGGGGTGTTTAGTGTGCCTGGCATGTTCTACTGTGTGTGTGTAGTGTTGTGCACTCACTCACATGTCTTCTCTCCTCGGGCCGGAACGGAAATTACCGAGCCGAGGAGAGATGACATCATTTCCTTTGCTGCTGTTTAGCATACAGCAGCAAAGGAATGATTCGATTGGCCGGCGGCGATCGCGAGGGGGGGGGGCCACGAACGGATGGTCTCCCCCTCACCTCTGATCGCCGCTGGACAAAAGACGACCGCCTCGGGCACCGGTGGGGGGTCCGATCTGACCCCCCACCCGCGGAAGGCAAATCACGTACATGTAAGTGATTTTGCCTGTCCGTGCCACCTTGCCGACGTACATCGGCGTGAGGCGGTCGTCAAGTGGTTAAAACAATTGTCTTCAACGGAGTGCCTCATGGATCAATGGATTCACTCCTAGAGACACGAGCACAACTAAAATCTGGGGGGGGGGGGGGGGAAGGGGGTCAGAGCCCACCCCAGCATGCCTCTAGATTTGTGTCTACTTTTGCATTTGGAAAATACATTGGGCGCACATGCAGGGGTAAATATCAATGCAAAGAAGCATCTGCATTTACAAGAGTTTAACAGTTTACAAAGGTGCAGCCACATACAGCCATTCACTTGCTTGGCAGGCTGTGTATGACAAGGACGTGCAGTCAGGGGAGGCAGGTGAGGCAGAGCCATGAACATTAAAAAAAAATGGTAGCCTAAGTCCCACCCCACCACTGGTAAAAATTTGGGGCTTCTACAACCTAGGGTTCCAGAGATACGGGGCTGCTTGTGCAGCCTGTCAGAAGCTACATACAGAGCGGCCAGTTTAAATACAGTTTAAATACAAGCTGGCACACTGTTTGCAGCAGAGAGAGGTTAAGCTCATAATCTCTCTCCTCACTTCTTGTCAGAGGCACTGAGCTCAATGGACAGCTTGGAGTCTTGGACCAATAGTAAAGTACTATTAGCCCCAGCTGTCCAAAAAAAACGCCTCTCACTGCAGCTTCATAGAAGGGGCATGTGTCTAAAAGACAAATACTCCCTTCCAGCCCAGCCCTCTTATCTACAAGGAAAAAAACATGTGTTTATGGGTATAAGATTTACCAACAATCCCATTTTCTCACACAGTTAAGAGGGAGAATGAGAATTTGCTGCTGTTGAAAAGGTAATGTTATAATCAAGCTAAATCACATATTATTATGCTATATGTTATAAGATAATAATTTATTATTGATCTATTTACTGTGAAATTACTGGTTGGAAGTTATAACTTCAAACTTCAGTAATTTGTCCGTTAAGCCACCTGCTTGAGTGCAGTTTTTGAAAATATAGAAAATTACCTTAAATCAATATATATTAATTATTTGTATATTACTTTTTGGTAATTAACCCCTTGCCACCCAGGCCAATTCTGTCACTTCTCTCCAACATTTAATAATCATAATTTTTTTGCTAGAAAATTACTCAGAACCCCCAAACATTATATATATTGTTTTAGCAGACACCCTAGGTAATAAAATTGTGGTCGTTGCAACGCTATTATATGGTATTTGCGCAGCAATTTTTCAAGCTCCTTTTTTTGGAAAAAAAATGTTTTTAATGAATATAAAAAAAAACACAAAAGATAACCTGATTTTTTTGTATAATGATGTTACGCCAAGTAAATAGACACCTAGCATGTCACACTTTAAAATTGTGCACACTTGTGGAATGACTTTAGTACTTAAAAATCTCCATAGGTGACGCTTTAAATTTTTTTTACAGATTACATGTTTAGAGTTGCAGAGGAGGTCTAGCGCTAGAATTATTACTCTCACTCTAACGATCGTGGCATATGTAACCTGTGTGTATCTGGCTCTGATACTAGCCAGTGCCTCACCAGCCACTGACCTCACCGCAGGTCCCTGGTGTATGGCATATGCTGGGAAATTATGCTAGGCATAATAAATGCCTATTAATAACCAAAATTTGCATGAATCCTCAAAGTAAAGTCAGCAGGCTGGGGAGTGGCGAGAGGACCCCCACTGTATCCCTGCTACATTCTGTAACTGTAACAAAGAAAGTGTCATCTGTCTGGCTGTGCCATGAAAGTACTTTGTACAAATCCTTTAGCAGGTAAAATAGCTGCTATATATGTACAGTAAAACCTTGGATTGCGAGCATAATTCATTCCGGAAGCATGCTTGTAATCCAAAGCACTTGTATATCAAAGCAAATTTCCCCGTAAGAAATAATGGAAACTCAAATGATTCGTTCCGCAACCATTTATTCATAAGTCATTCAGTTTACAGTCCATATAAAAAGATTATAGCAATGTGACCAGGTTGTATAACCATAAAATGTCCATCCTCAAATGGAAGCCTCCACAAAAGGATTAGAAGAAAAATCCAGCAGGAGCTACAGAGTATAAAAGAGAAGAGAGGCACCTCTAAGTGTAGCAATATGGTTACATTTAATGAAGGTAAAACATTTAGTAACTCACATGGTTGATGAATAAAAGAGGCACATCTAAGTATGCAGGCATCCGGGGTAAATCTGTCCACATAGACCATCCCCGCATCACCGGCTCTCACCGCTGTCTGCCTGCAATAGTGACCGGGAAGACTACCCTGCAGTAGAGCGATCTGAAACTCAGGCTTGAACCGCTCATGGAGCGCAGCGTGGAAGGGACAAAGCCAATGGCGGTGAGGAGGATGGTCTATGTGGACAGCTTTACCCCAGATGCCTGCATATTTAGATGTGCTTGTTTTAATCATCAACCATGTGAGTTTCTAAATATTGTACCTTCATTAAATGTAACCCTATAGCTACACTTAGAGGCGCCTCTCTACTCTTTTATACTCAGTTGTGACATGACGCTACTTATATATCAAGACATCGCTTGTATGTCAAGTCAAAATTTATTTAACAATTTTGCCCGTCTTCCAAACGCTCTCAAACCAAGTTACTCTCAAACCAAGGTTTTACTGTATTTTAACTTTGTATTTAGCGGTTTCCTGAATAATTGCAGATGTGTAAAGGTAGTGGTCATTTTGTATTTTCTGCAATAAAGAAAATATATTTTAATAGGAATTTGATAAATATAAATTGTTATTAAATTGATAAATATATTTAAAGAGACTCTGCAGTCACAAATGAGAAAAAAAAAGTTTTTTTCACTTAATTCCTGTGATTATATAGCACAAAAATATAATATTTTATAGAGTACATAACACTATTAGCCATTCAAGAATTATTTTAAATGCAGTTGTATGTGCCATTTATTGTGTTCACTTCTGGGACAAAACTGAACTGCTCTGCATTTAGTTTAAGATTTTGAAAGATTTGGAGCTGCAAAAGTGATGGATATCATTCAGCCACTTTTATTTGTGCTGGGGTTGTATCTAATGAACTTTCATAGAAAGAAGAGCAATAGCAGTAGAAAATAATCTTTTAGTCAAGCTTAATAATTCTTCCTATGTCTGGGTTTTGTTCCTGCTGAATGTCACGCTGTCTGGGGCAGAGGTCCCTCACATGGCCTACACTTTAACGAGAGTATTTGCATAACTCTAAGAAAAAAATAGAGCCCATAACCTGATAGGGGAATAGTTGTAATCCTTTTTTAAAGCAAAATTGTTGTTTGTCCATTTAAGATGAATGCCAGTTACCCTTTGGGGCTTATACGGACATTTCACTTGCTCCTCAGCCGTCTTGTTTGCCCCCTGGGGCTATCGAACCCCATAATTCATGGTACGGTGAAAAACATGACTCACTTACCTGTCTTTCAATATGCAGTATTGGGCACCTAACCCACTAATTGCAAGAGCTCAGCACTGTCATGTGGCAGAATGAAGGGTCCTAAGCAACGTTTAAGACTAATGTTGTGATTTTTTTTTTCAGGGACTAAGGGCAAAGGGAATGTGAAAGGTAAGCAATAGAATTAGAAAGAATTCAGTAACCTTTTTACTTTGCCCTGAATGGGCAGAATATAGGTGCAAATTAAGGGTCTACAATGTAGCTGGAGGACTGAATCACATACATAGTATCAACATATGAAAATTTCTTCTTTAATACCGGTAAATTCACTAAAGCATAATGTTAGAACCTGGATCACCTGCTGTTGGCACTATGGTTCCCTGAGTGGAGGGTTGGAATTCAAGTGTCCATCAGTGGGTGTCTTCTAGCCGGCAGACCCCAGTAATCAGTTTTCACCTGATGCTGGCTGCTGGGAGGGTATTTAGGTCCTCCCCTACAAAATGATTCTTGCCCCAGTATTTTGCTTACTGACAGATACTGCTGGCTGCTATGCTGTTCCTGCTTCTGTCCTGTTCACTGTACCCTGAATCCTGCTGCCTTGCATCTGCTCCCACTTGTACCTGATCCAAGTTTTGTTTCCCCCTTCCCATCTGATCCCTACACCTCCATTTTTCTAGTTTTTCAGTGTTCCCTATTTTGTATATACAGGCAGTCCCCGGGTTACAAACAAGATAGGGTTTGTAGGTTTGTTTTTAAGTCAAATTTGTTTGTAAGTCGGAACAGGTACATTTTTTAAGTATAGCTCCAGCAAATAAAATAGTTTTTCAGTTTTTTGGATATCATATGAAAGGGTAAACACCCCTGTAACATTTGTTTTGCTGTCTGAAACCCTGTTCAGAAGATTTTACCTCACTTTCTGTCCCTATGACAATTAGATTTTGAAAATTTTGGGTTGTTGTGGAAACAAGGATTGGTGATAAAGCTTCAGTGGAGACACCTTTTTCCCATAACTCTTACAGGAGTGAATTTCCCTTCCTAAGAGTAGATTTCCACTTACTTCCTGTTGTCTCCCTCCATTTGTAAGTAGGAGTCGTTTGTAAGTCGGATGTTTGTAAACCGGGGACCGCCTATATTGTATATAGTTAGTTTTTAGTTAGGCTTCTGTTCTGTTTCTTAGTTATTAGTCAGGTATTCTGTCATGGAGTTTTTTGGTTTACTCAGAGGCGCAGCTTGAAGCCTGTGGGGCCTGATGCAAAAGTTGATCTGGGCCCCCCCCCCACTACTTACAACATGCGTGCAGATACATCCACCGCACGCCAAGATACTCAAAGTAGCTTAAGAGTTTTGAGTTCCCAGAGTTCCTCTACATCAGAGGACAGAGATCACCGCTGGAGAATCAGAAGAGGACAGGGACCCCTAGCAGGTCACTTGGCAGAGCTCCTTTCCCATCCCAGCACTGTATACAGCTCCCCACACACACACTACACAGGGCTGAAGTCACATTTCTTTACGCACATTCTGTTAGTCTTCTGGCTTTTATGTTGCCCTTCTGACCTGTGAAATTCTCTGGTCGGAACGGCAGTATAGTTGCAGTAGACAGATACTCCCTGTGCAGATCATGGCTAAATGGTTGTGTTGTAAAGGAATGTGATTTCAGCCCTGCGGAGGAGGAACAGTATAGTGTGCTGTAATGGGAAAGGAGCTCAACAGCCGGGCATAGCATGCAGGGTGGAGGGGGTGGTCAGGGGGCTTTGGGGGGGGGGGGGGCAACTTAGATCTGGGATGGCAAAGCCATGTGACACAAAATCTGGAGCCTGCAGCCCTTCAGGGGCCCCCCGAGGAGATGTTAAGACTGTCAGGTCACCTGAGACCAGGTGACAGATGCACTCCATAGGAGTCGGAAGTGCACCGCTAAGATAGTGGACCCTAGGACTGACCGCTGCGGATAGTTCCCTGGGAGGTTCAGGAAGCAGGTCTACTGGATCACTAACACAGATCCCAGTGGGAGCTAGAGCATAGATTCCCCAGGGCGTGGAGTCTAAGAGCCAGCAGGTGTTCACCAGAGTCTCTGGTGGTGAGGATGGACTGCGCTGCAGTCTGGCTCCAGGTCGCGGCCCCTAGGGTCTCACAGCTCACGCTCACGGTAGACAACAGGAGAAGGAAGCAGCAGGCTGGAACAACAAGGATAGTAAAGGGATAAGGCAGAGGTCAGGTTGACTAGCAGACAGGAACAACAGAGTACATGCCAAAGGTTCAGGGTCACAGGCAAACAGGGATAGTCAAGGACACGCCAAAAGGTCAGGGTCACGAGCAGACAGGAATAGTCGGGAACACGCCAAGGTCGGTAACAGAGAGAAACGAAGAGCACACGGCAAGCAGGAAACAGGAAGCCAAACACACAATGAATACACAATAGTTGATCAGCACCGCTGGCTTGCAGTGCACAGGTTAACATAGGGTTCCCTGATAGGGCCTGGGGTGGAGCCATGCTTAGAGGAGAGGTTATAAAAACAGCCAGGTGAGAGTGGCTTGCCTCTTAGTCTGAACACATGAGGAGAGGTAAGCAGACAGAGAAAGATCACTGCATAACCATGACAGTACCCCCCCTCTTACGAGGCCTCCCCCTCACCCGCCTGGGCCCAGGCTTAAAGGGAAACTCCAGATGAAACCTCCTCAACAGACAAGGCGCAAAGATCTCAGATGCAGTGATCCAAGATCTCTCCTCAGGACCAAACCCTTTCCAATGTACGAGGTACTGAACAATGCCTCTACGGTGCCGGGAATCCAGAACTTGACTAACCTCGTACTTAGATTATCCTCAGAGACCGAAACCGAGGTAGGGAGAGGACGAGACGGCTTATTGAGGACTAAAGGCTTCTTAGGAATGGGTAAGGGCATGAGAAGACCATCAGAAGTCTGAGCAGGGTCCCCCAGACCCTTAAAGCTGAGCTGGACATCCAGCACAGGATCATCAGACTGGGCAGAGGTCAGTGAATCCCTGAGACCAGGTTGGTTAGAAGGTGATGTGTCACAGGAGTCAAGCTGGATAGCTGAAACACAAGCAGAATGCAGAGAGTCCTGAAAAAAAGGTTGAAAACCCAACCTGGCCAAATGGGGCAGTCTATCCAAAGGATGGATTGAGCCTCTTAGACAGGTTTGAATGGACATAGTAGTAGTAGGGTGAGACCAGGTTACAGAAGGTCCTGAATAAGAAAAAGCAGGAAGCTCACTGGGCATGGGTTGGACTGGCATAACTGTTGCAGAGGCTGACTGAATAGTATCGCCAGGTGTAGCGATTATCTCAATCGCATCACAGGGCGTAGCGACTGTGGAACTTACAAGTTAGCCTGGCTGTGCGTCCAAGGGAGTTTAGGGGCAGGCAAAGGTAAACGATTATGCAAACTGGAGTGAATGATCAGCTCCGGTTCATAGGTGGGCTCCTCATCCATCATGCCACATGATCTAGAGCAGTGTTTCTCAACTCCAGTCGTCAAGGCGCCCCAACAGGTCATGTTTTTTAGGATTTCCTTCAGATGAAAAAGCTGTGGTAATTACTAAGGCAGTGAAACTGATCAAATCACCTGTGCAAAAATAATGGCAAGCCTGAAAACATAACCTGTTGGGGCGCCTTGAGGACTGGAGTTGAGAAACACTGGTCTAGAGAGTGCATCAGTCAGACTATTGCAGGCCACATCCCAGAAATCGCTATATACAGCGGGAAGAGCAGAAGATACTGGGATGGTGGCAACAGGAAGTTTCTCTTTTGGGGTAACCTTGAGTAGGCAGGAAGAGGAATAGGAGGAACCCCAAGCCAGGATCTGTCCAGCAGTCCAGTCAACGTGTGGAGAATGGAGCTGTAACCAAGGAAGACCTAATATGATAGGAGATGAAGCCTTAGGTAAGACAAGGAAGGAGCTTCACTCCTGGTGGAGTGTCCCTACCGACATCTTAACAGGGAGGGTCTGGAAGCGGATAGGGCCCCCTGGGAGAACAGTGCCATCAATCGCCAGGACCACCAATGGCGTTGTAAGGGGCAAAAGGGTAAGTCTCATGGAAGATGAGACCAGCGGGCAGTTACGTGAGTGCTGAGCGGCACTCGGAAATGAGGTATTAGGCAGCATATTTTTATAAATCACATACTGTACACTGGGGAGCATCATGTTATCTAACAGAGGGAACTATAGAACGAAAAAAAAAGTGGCTTTACAAATACTGTCTGTTGCAGTGCGTCAACATGTGTTATGTTGCACCACTAGAGCCTTAAATTCGTACTTGCAGCAATTTGTACGTTACAGCACACCACAACACACAAGAGTATTTTACCTTGCATTGTAGTGGACTGCAATTAAGTGCGTTGGGGTCCCATTTAAAATGAATGGCACCACAGAGCAACAACACACATAATGCTCACATTATTACAGCAGTCTGAATAGGTCCCAGTAATGCTAGGTCTTGTCCCTGCCCTAGCTGTGACTGGACAGTGAAGGGAGAAGTAGCAGACCGGTGAGCTAATTTCCCTGACACGCTTCTCTGCTTCTATCAAGTTCCTTGTTAGCACATGAGCATTACAGCACAACTGATTGGCTACTTCTGTTTCTTCTCCCTTTAAGACTGGATATCACCTTTTGCAGGCTGGATTGATTTTCTCTGAATTCGGCAATGGGCGTAAGAGCTAGGAATGGTAAACTGACTAAAAATGTGTCAAACTTAGAAAAGTTATTTTCTCTACTCAAATTGAGGTACACGTCCTCATTTGTTTATTCGCTGATCCTGGAAGCTATTTTTTTTTAATTATTTATAGGAAACAGCAAGATCACAAATACAGTAATAGAGACTGGCATTGACAATATTACATACAGTAAGTATGCACAAACCTTGTACATTCAGGTCTTTATCAAACAGAAATCACCTCCTATTGAGTGGCCACAAAGTCAGCAGCTTCCTATTGGGGCACTGGAGCCGAGTCACAGCTCCCTGTGTCCATTCAGACATGGAGCCCTAACCTGGCCCCACCCCCTCAACTGATTGGCTGACTCACTTTGATTGACAGCCACAGAAGCCAATAGCGCCGCTGCTGTGTCTCAGCCAATCGGGAGGAGTGTCCCAGATGGCTTAGACATTCGTGGACATGGCTGGAGAGAGAAGGGGCTCAGGTAAGTATTTGGGGGGTTCTGGGGAGGCTGCTACACACAGGTTTTTTATCTTAATGCATAGAGTGCATTAAGATAAAAAACCTTCTGCCTTTACAACTCCTTTAAGTCGCAGCTGGATGATAGGGGAGAGTCTTTGTCAGCAGGCGGGTATGCAGGCCTGAATTTATAAGATGATGTTTGATTTTTTTTTTATATATCTTAACAGGAATGGATTTGGGGTGAAGAAGGAAAAATGAAGGCTCTATCAGGATCTTGAATTTTGGAGATTAGTCTGACATTCTCCCAAAACTCTGACAGTTGGAGGCAGTCCTGGCAGCTTTTAATTGTTCAAAGTTGATAGGAAAGGTAGTTTCCACATCATCACAGCTGACACTACAGGCTGATAAATCATATGTGTCACATTTTAAAGAAAGGGTCACTAATGAGTAAGCCGCCACTTAATTCTGAGAAGTGACATGCAAACCACGGCTCATTCTCTTCTTCTTATTCTATAATAAGGGCAAAAAGAATGTAGATAGGATGATTAAAGGCTAAAAATATATGTAACTATAAATAATATTATATATATATATATATATATATATATATATATATATATATATATATATATATATATATATATATATATATATATATATATATACATATATATACATATATATATATATACATACATACACACACACACACTATTTTAAAAAGGTTAATAGAGATGCAGTAACAGGGACCTTGTGATTCCAGATCTCAGAAAGGAAATGATTAGAAGCCTTGCCATTTAATTTTGCTTTCTGATTGCTTAGATTTTCTTCCTGTTACAAAAACACAACAGGAGGTCCAAAGACATCTCTCCTCTTGTCACTTTAACAGGTTCTGGTTATAAATGTAAAATGTTAATTTTCTCTCTACTTTCTATCCCAGTGAATATCCCCAGCAGGGTCACAGACTGTAATTTGATGGAGGTTCCAACCCTTGCTTACTCTAAAAGTTAAAGATAAAGCTTAAAGTGATATTAAAGTGGGGTTCCACCCAAAAAACAAAACTACCTGTAAAAATTAAAAAACAAAAAAAATTTGGATATTTTTTTTTTTTCACTTACCTCTAAATGCCTGTTGCTAGGTGGTCCCTCGTAGTCTGCCTGTCCCTTAGCCTGGGCTGGTGACATCACTTCCTCCTCGGCACAGGAAGGCTCCGCTCTGCTCCCTCCCTCCTGTCAATCATCTGGGACCCATTACAGGTCCCAGGTGATTGAGCGGCCAATCACGGCGCACGGCGCCGCTCGCGCATGCGCAGTGGGTGCCAGGCTGTGAAGCCACAGCCCGGCGCCCACAGTTGAAATGCCGGCACCGACGAGCGGAGGGGGGAGACGAGCGGGGCTTCGATCCCCGGCATCGCTGGACCCAGGGACAGGTGAGTGTCCAATTAAAAGTCAGCAGCTGCAGTATTTGTAGCTGCTGACTTTTAATTTTTTTTTTTTTTTTGGACGGCCCCCCTGGGTAGAACTCCTCTTTAAAGTACATTTTTATTTATTTTTTAAATAACAAGAATGTCATATTTATCTGCTCTGTGCAGCAGTTTTGCACAGAGCAGCCCCGATCCTGGCACCTCCCTCCTGCAGAGTGGCCCCAGAGCAAGGAGCTTGCAATGGCGGCACCCAAGGAGGCTCGCTCCCAAGTCACTGCATGAAGGTAAAAAAAACTTGAGCCTTTAGAACCACTTTAAAGCCCTATTGAGCCCTCTTAAACTGTATCTGTAGCCCAAACATAATTTTTTTCTTTGAATAGGGTTGGAAGCGTTCGGTTCTTCTGCCATTGGAAGCTTCATTGGAGAGATTTCTTCACTTCCTAGCTAGTAAAAAAGTTGTCCACAGGACATGACATGAGAGGATAAGTTTTTTAACAGGAACACAGGCAGAAGCAAAAATGTTTTAAGTAGGGGAATGCTAGAACCTCTGCCATGTTTTTATTGTTGTCTGTTTCCCTGTTGCAGATTTTTCCCTCCTTTCCTGTCTGGTAAAATGTTGCGATCAGAACAGAAGGCAAGGGGAAATCTCTCTAATGGAGCCCCAGATAGAAGTAAAACCTGGCAGGGCTTCCAATCTTTACCCATTCAATCCAAAACTAAAAAAATAGTTTTGGGTATAGCTACACTTTAATTAATTACTGTAATGCATTTAGGCTGTATATACAATGATGACTCTTTTTTTATTTAATTTAGATCTTCTAATTGCTGCAGCACTAGACTAGTTTGATTGCCGCTTTCACTCACAAGCAGGAGCCCAGCTCTCCAACACTCCCCCTGAACACTGCTTTAATCAACAATTCGGAGACTGAGAGCGATGCTGGTTAGAGAAGTGTCACCATGACATGCTGGGTTGCAGGAGAGTCAGGTGTGTGAAAGCTGTGGCCTGACTCTCCTTGCAAAGCAAATAAAAAATATTGCATATTTATTACCATATATGCAGCCTGACATAAGATGGTTAAATTTGGCTGTAAATATTTCTGGTGTGGTGACTTTTTAGGTGTTCTCATTGTGTGACAAAATACCACAACAATGCATACATACATAAGTGGTCCATATAGTGAACTTGATGTAGAGTTATTCACTTTTAGGTCATTGCAGAGGACAAGGGGGCACTCTTTATGTCTGGAGGAAAAGAGATTTAAAGTGTTTGTAACCCTTAAAGCACGAATAACAGCACAGTGCTTGTGCTGTGTAATTTGGCTCCTTGTATATTCTAAAATACCTGGCTGATTCTGCCTGGTTCTGTCCTCCCCCCAGTAAACTGACCACGTTTATCATGGCTGCTGAGCCCCTGATGCCGTGGTCAGTTTACGTGCCTCTGTCAATCCCTGTCTCTCCTCGGTCCCCCCCCCACCCCCCACCTGTCAGCTAGTGTCAGTGCCGCTCTGCTCCTAACAATTTTATTCAAGACCATGTCACAAATATGAATACACCCCAATGAAAGTCTTAAGTGGGGTACACACTAAAAGAAAAATCGGGTGAACGATCGTCCGATTTTCCTCGTTGTTTCACAGCAAATCAGGACCAGTGAACAAAAAGTTGTACGACAATTCTCTTACGACAAAGGCTTTTTTTTTGTTGTTTCTGATCATGCGCAGTCTTTCTTTTCTGATTTTTCTTGAAAATCGTACGAAAACGGTAGACATTAAAAGAAAATTGTTCGTTCTGTTCCTGTACGAGAAAAATTTGGGAGTTCGTCCGTTTGGGAATTTTTAAAAGAAGAATTTTTCTAAAAGAATTCATTCTTGAATAATGAAAAAAAGATAGATGTTGCACTATGTCACCACCTTGTTCATTCCATGCCTAGAGGACTTGGTGCTGTCCTTATAAATCATGGAGGTCATACAAAATACTCGATGTAGTAGTTTTTGTTGTGGGGTGTATTCATTTTTGCATCAACTAATTTGAGTTAAAACTGAAGATTTTGTAATCTAAGTTAAATTATTAACCTTACTTTCATGTGATGAGCTAAACAAATGTTCTATAAAACTCAGTTTTTTTGAGAACTCTGTTCTCAATTTTGGAAATTGTTCTTGTGTTCATTGAGATATTGATTTAAAATCTTACTTTTCATTTATGCTGAGCACTGTATGCAACAGGTATCACAGGTGTCAAAAATTCATGCCCAAAATGCCATGCAGCGTTCGGAAGCCAGAAACTAAAGGAATACGTTTTTCTGGTTCTATAAGTTTTTATTGCAGAAATAGTGTTAAACATATAACAGTGTCAAAGGCACTTAGATTGCCCATGCAGGGGTTAGAACTAACGCATAAGAGACAAAAGGACACGACATAAACAGAGGAGGTCAGCCTCCTGTTTAAACGCTCACAAAAATCCTGAGTGCAACATATGTAGTTTGGAGTAACCCACATAAGTGCAGGAATAACCGGGACAAAAATGCATTAACTCTGCATTAAAATCATCTTGGGCATCAGTTAGCAATCGAAAAGGGCTAAGAGCCCTGGTAAGAGAAAAGGAAAACCGAGAGAGAAATAAGAAAGAGGGGGAGAAGAAGAAGAAGAAGAAGTGGGGTAGTGGGAAGAGAGAGAAGGAGAAAGGGACCCGGGATCACCCAGGAAACCAGTCAGAGTAGATCCATACTAGCCAGAGGGAGTTCAGGGAAGGCATATGCCAGCCATGGCTCCCAAACGTTAAGGATCTTGGCATGCGTGTCTGAGTACACTAGAGACTTGTTCATTGACCATTATGGTCGTCAAGTGTTTTTTTCACTTCCTGAAAGCAGACTGATTTTTTTTCCATGCTTGAGCGATCGTCCTTTTGGCCGCTATAAACAGATAGGTTGCCAATTTCTGCTGACGAGCAAACAAACCCGGGATAGGGCAATGTATTAGTGCAAATCTGGCCTCTTTACGGACATTCAAATGGAACAGAGAAACAACAAACCAAACATTAAGGACCAGAAACCCACTAAGCACGGACAGGCCCACCAAATGTGAATCACGTCCCCACGATGGCCATATGCCCGAAAACAGGGATTGCTAGAAGTCGGGTTGGCATGAGCAATACGTGCTGGAACCCAGTACCACCGCAACAGCACTTTGTATGCTGCCTCTAAGATAGCAGTATTAAAGGAACATTTAGCTACAGAAGACCAGGCCTTGCTCCAGTTCACCAGATCGATCCCAGTACCCAAGTCTTGTTCCCACTGGGAAACATAGGAGACTGAGGTTAGGGGATTCACAGGATTCACAGAATGCAGACCAGGTTGGTGGAGTTTGTGTGGTCAACAGATGGCGTACCTGGGTAAGGCCCCACGAGGTCCACCACGCGAACGCCTGAGGCTTGTCAAGACTAGGGGGGAACAATGAGTTATTAGTAATAGGCAGCAGGGGCAGGAAGAGGGACATAAGGGAGCTTGACTATCTTACCGAGTCCCACAACTTTAAGCTATGTAGCATGAGAGGGCTCAATGACATCAGCTGAAGTTTCTGTTGAAGCCAAAGAAGCACTTGCATAGAAAGAGGAGCACAATTAGGGAGCTCCAGAAGCACCCATAGAGGGACATTGGAGGAAGCATGGAGAATCCTTAATTGGGAGATCTGAGCTGCCAGATAGTACTTAGAGACTTGGGGAACCCCCAAACCACCATGTATACTATGTATAAAAAGGGTAGCCTTAGAAATTCTAGGGCGTTTATTAGCCCAGAGAAAGCGCATGATTCTGCTCTGGAGTAGGCGAAGAAAATGTGGAGGGACCCCTACTGGTAAGGTGCGTAAAAAGAACAGGAGTTTTGGTAAGACCGTCATCTTTACAGAGTGGTTTCGACCCAACCAGGACAGGTGTGAAAATTGCCATGTCGGCATGAGTGGTCAAGGATCGAAGCAGGGGGTAGTAATTGACAGAGAATAGAGAGGCGTAAGTGGGGGTTAGCCGGACTCCCAGATATTTAATGTATGTGGTTGTCCAATGAAAAGTAAAGTGGGACTGCAGGTGTGCAGCCAGGTCAGGATCTAGGGAGACATTTAGAGCTACAGATTTCTCTAAGTTTATACGGAGGCCCGAAATAACCGAGAAATGTGTCAAGAGGCGTAACAAGTTGGGGAGAGTCAGGGGATTAGTCAGGGTCAGAAGAGCGTCATCAGCAAAGAGGCTGAACTTGAACTCATGGCCTGCATAGGGAATTCCAGTCACGTACCGGTCTGCGTAAAGTGCAAGCGCTAAGGGTACCAAAGCCAAATGAGATGAATAAGATGAACCACATTATCGCCAGCCTGCCTCCCTGGGATGAAACCCACCTGATCCCTGTGGGTTCAAGTGGCCTATATAGTGATTAGTGCGTGCGCTCAGGATTCTACCTAGGATCTTCAGGTTGTCATTCAGAAGTGATATCGGACAGAAGGCCTGGGGTTCACTGGCATCTTCTATATTTTTTCAGGGACTATTGCGATATGTGCCCTTCAAACATCAGGAGAGGGCAAGGCGCCTTGCTTTAGAGCGTTGAAGTAGTTAGCAAGGTGAGGCACTAACAACGCAGGGAACGTCTTATAGGAAAGACCGGAGAATCCGTCAGGACCCGAAGCCTTATGCTGCATAAACACAGTCAGAATTTCCGTCAAAAAAGTGTGATGGGAGCTTCTGGTCAGATATTCCGACCGTGTGTATGCTCGATCCAACTTTTTCTGTCTGAATTTCCACCAGCAAAAGATTGAGAGCTGGTTCTCTATTTTTCCGACGGAAAAAGTTCTTGACGGGAATTCCGTTCGTCTGTATGCAATTCCGACGCGCAAAAAAACACGCATGCTCGGAAACAATTCGACGCATGCTCGGAAGCATTGAACTTCATTTTCTCGGATCGACATAGTGTTGTACGTCACAGCTTTCTTGAGGGTCGAAAGTTCAGAGAACTTTTGTGTGACCGTGTGTATGCAAGCAGGATGCGAGGGAAGGTTTAACCACTTCAGCCCCAGAAGGATTTACCCCCTTCCTGACCAGAGCGTTATTTGCGATTCGGCACTGCGTCGCTTTAACTGACAATTGCGCGGTCGTGCGACGTGGCTCCCAAACAAAATTGACGTCCTTTTTTTCCCACAAATAGAGCTTTCTTTTGGTGGTATTTGATCGCCTCTGCGATTTTTATTTTTTGCGCTATAAACAAAATAGGAGCGACAATTTTGAAAAAAACGCATTATTTTTTACATTTTGCTATAATAAATATCCCCCAAAAATATATAAAAAAAACATTTTTTTTCTTCAGTTTAGGCCGATCGTATTCTTCTACATATTTTTGGTAAAAAAAAAAAAAAATCGCAATAAGCGTTTATTACTTGGTTTGCGCAAACGTTATAGTGTTTACTAAATAGGGGATTGTTTTATGGCATTTTTATTAATAATTTTTTTTTTACTAGTAATGGCGGCGATCAGCGATTTTTATTGTGACTGCGACGTTATGGCGGACATGTCGGACATTTTTGACACATTTTTGGGACCAGTGTCATTTATACAGCGATCAGTGCGATTAAAAATGCACTGATTACTGTGTAAATGACACTGGCAGTGAAGGGGTTAACCACTAGGGGGCGGGGAGGGGTTAAGTGTGTCCTAGGGAGTGATTACTAACTGTAGGGGGATGGGCTGTGTGGCTGACGTCACTGATCTCTGCTCCGATGACAGGGAGCAGAGATCGAGTGACACTTGTCACTAGGCAGAACGGGGAGATGCTGTTTACAATGGCATCTCCCCGTTCATCCGCTCCGTGAGGCGATCGCGGGCCTCCCTGCGGCGATCGAGTCCGCGGGACCCGCGACCCGACTCACGGAGCTCCCGGCCGGCGGCGCGCACGCACGGGCACGGCGGGAAATTCAAATGGACGTACAGGTACGCCCATTTGCCCAGCCGTGCCGCTCTGCCGACGTACATCGGCGTGCGCCGGTCGGCAAGCGGTTAGGTCCCGGAAGAACTGTTCCGCTTTCTGTAAGGGAAATGGACCTGGTTTAGTATAAAGTGAGGAAAGGAACTAGAAGGAAAAGGAAAGGGAATCTACAGTTGTATGCAAAAGTTTAGGAACCCCTGACAATTTCCATGATGCTTCCTATAGCCTGTAATGAGTGTCTGGATTCTGGATGAATGTATTTTGGACCATTCCTCCTTACAAAACATCTCCAGTTCAGTTAGGTTTGATGGTTGCCGAGCATGGACAGCCCACTTCAAATCACCCCACAGATGTTCAATGATATTCAGGTCTGGGGACTGGGATGGCCATTCCAGAACATTGTACTTGTTCCTCTGCATAAATACCCGAGTAGATTTTAAGCAGTGTTTTGGGTCGTTGTCTTGTTGAAATATCCAGCCCCAGTGTAACTTCAACTTTGCGACTGATTCCTCAACATTATTCTCAAGAATCTGCTGATATTGAGTGGAATCCATGCGACCCTCAACTATAACCAGATTCCCAGTACTGGCACTGGCCACACAGCCCCACAGCATGATGGAACCTCCACCAAATTTTACTGTGGGTAGCAAGTGTTTTTCTTGGAATGCTGTGTTCCTTTACCGCCATGCATAACGCCCCTTGTTATGACCAAATAACTCAATCTTTGTTTCATCAGTCCAAGGCACCTTATTCCAAAATGAAGCTGGCTTGTCCAAATGTGCGTTTGCATACCTCAAGCGACTCCGTTTGTGGCGTGTGTGCAGAAAAGGCTTCTTTCGCATCACTCTCCCATATAGCTTCTCCCTGTACAAAGTACGCTGAATTGTTGAAGGATGCCCAGTGACACCATCTGCAGCAAGTTGATGTTGTAGGTCCTTTGGAGGTGGTCTGTGGGCTGTATTTGACCATTCTCACCATCCTTCACCTCTCCAATATTGTAAGTGGCCTGCCATTTCTGGCCTTAACAAGAACTGTGCCTGTGGTTTTCCATTTCCTCACTATGTTCCTCACAGTGGACACTGACAGCTTATATCTCTGTGATAACTTTTTGTAGCCTTCCCCTAAACTATAATGTAGAACAATCTTTGTTTTCAGGTCATTTGAGAGTTGTTTTGAGGCCCCCATGTTGCCACTCTTCAGAGGAGAGTCAAAGAGAACAACAACTTGCAATTGGCCACCTTAAATACCTTTTCTCATGATTGGATGCACCTGTCTATGAAGTTCAAGGCTTAATGAGCTCAGCAAACCAATTGTGTGTTCCAAAAAATCAGTGCTAAGTTGTTAAAGGTATTCAAATCAACAAAATGACAAGGGTGCCCAAATTTATGCACCTGTTTAATTTAGTTTTGATGCATATTGCGCATTTTCTGTTAATCCAATAAACCTCATTTCACTACTGAAATATTACTGTGTCCTTCAGTTATTTGATAGGTCAAAATAAAATTGCTGATCCAAATACCCAAATATTTATAAATGAAAATCATGGAAATTGTCAGGGGTTCCTAAACCTTTTGCATACAACTGTAGATAGAATTTGCTCAGGATTGGAAGCAAGACGCCCAGTTCTCATCCGGAGCCGAACAGGCTTGTACGTTTTTTCTACTGAATTCTGTTTCTTGGTCAGCATAGGACCTGGTTTATCTGCACAGGTAGGAATACGTTTTTCAGTACTTAAAGTGGGGTTCCACCCAAAAAACAAAAATACCTGGAAAAATTCTAAAAAACAAAACAAAAAAACATTTGGATATTTTTTTTTTTTTCACTTACCTCTAAATGCCTGTTGCTAGGTGGTCACTCGTAGTCTGCCTGTTCCTTTGCCTGGGTTGGTGACATCACTTCCCCCTCGGCACAGGAAGGGCTCCGCTCTGCTCCCTCCCTCCTGTCAATTATCTGGGACCCATTACAGGTCCCAGGAGATTGAGCGGCTAATCACGGCGCGCGGCGCCGCTCGCGCATGCGCAGTGGGTGCCAGGCTGTGAAGCCACAGCCCGGCGCCCACAGTTGAAATGCCGGCGCCGACGAGCGGAGGGGGGGGCGAGCGGGGCTTCGATCCCCCGCATCGCTGGATCCAGGGACAGGTAAGTGTCCAATTAAAAGTCAGCAGCTGCAGTATTTGTAGCTGCTGACTGTTTTTTTTTTTTTTTTGACGACCCCCCTGGGTGGAACTCCTCTTTAAGCTACGATTTACACATATAAGAAAGAGGTTTTCTGAAAGTCTGCTTTAAAGTGAAGCAAAACCTGACAATAAAGACAAAAAAAAAAAAAAAGAAAGGTTGGAGGCTTTATTGACATTTAGTTGACAAATATCAATCTGGTTCATTAAATATTTGCCCTCTTCCCAGTTTCTACCCATTTGATCAAAATAATTCTTAAACAAATGTATGTAAAATAATTCGGTAACACTCCTTACGAAAAAAACACACTTCTAGGAATAAAATATATGCTGAAGAAAGCATCTGCAGCAAGTTAGTCCTCGGCACAGACCCGAAGAGGATCTTCAAAGAGGTTCAGGGGAACATAACTACACATTCCATCTCCTGCTGTGAATAATAGATACAGGCACATCTTACTGGAACAAAATAACAACTCAAACATTACATTTAGGCTTTATTTATGATAAGAAGCTGTAGTGTTGTATAATGCATTAGGCGCTTGTGATTTTTTTACATTAAATAACCTCATTCCTTAAACAAAACCATGTCTATTTCCTTTAGATGTAATCCCCTAAGAAATAACATTATGCAAACATGAAAACCCAGTGCTGCAAAAAAAAATGTAAATACCCTGGAGGGAAAAGCGTCTCATTGGCTCGCTGTCAGCCAAGCACAAGGTTAGACCATGAATAATTGATCATTTCCAGGTAATCGGAGACAGTAATTGTATTACTGTACTACACGTAAATATTCTATACTGGGATTTTGGCTTACAGGACTTGCAGTACATGTGTACAGGACTTGTGTACAAGACATGCTTTCACACAGTCACACCTAGCAATGTCATCTGCATATAACCCTACCCCTTCTCTTATTTAGCAAATCTTTTAAATCTTTTTGTGAAAGGTTCAACATTTAGAAATTGATGTTAATTCAGGTTATAAATATTTATAATAACATTTTTATTTCACAAATAAACATGTATTACAGGATTTATGACACTAATAAGAAAGCCCAGCACTACCTACCTGCCTAAACATTTTTCACATTAATGCATTCCCCTTACACTTAGCTGAACCCTTATTTGATCCAGCACTGTGCCTGTCTGCAGTGGCTCTCTCCCCTCACTTTCTAGTTTCACAGGCCATTGGCTCCCACTGTTGTCAATCAATGCCAGTGATAAGGGAGCTGGGGATGGGGCCAAGCCCTGCTGTCTGTGTCTATAGACACAGGACAGCGAGGCTCAGGAGTGGGCCTGCACAAGTGCCCCAAAGGACGTGGCTTTCTAGTGGGACACTCACCAGATAGGAGAAGCCCAGAAGAATTCAATTGCACAGAGCAGGTAAGTATAAACCTGTTTGTTATATATTTTTTTATTTTGCATTTACAAATAATTTAATTTGTTTAGCTAGTCCAATGATGCATGAAACCCTGCTAGACAGCACAGCCAGGTTCTCAAACTCCACTGCAGCAGCTGCACAGTGTGTATAATAACATGCCCTCAGCTTGCTGATTGGATGTAGCACATTGGTTGTATGAGCAAATCCAGGTGTATTGAGCCTTTTCTTGGACTTGCAGAAACAGGCATGCATGCATGATCAAAATGCCCTTTGGTGAAAATATCTTCAGAGAGCTGCACACTATGTCATCAACTTGAAAGCTTAAAGTAGAACTATAGGCAAGACTTTTTTTTCCATTTGGGATAGAGTAAGGAAGGAAGTGTAGAGTAAGGAAAACCTTGTCAGGTGTTTTTTTGCCATCCCATTGCAAGGATTTTGCTTCATTTCCTGTCTCATAGCCAAAAAGGAAGTGAGTGGAAATCCCAGCACAGAGATCGGAGTCTCACCGATAACCCCAGGCCCCGTTCTAACGATTGACCTGGAACATCCGATTACGGGTCACCTGATCGCTGTGACAGCCTCAGAGAGAGAGAGTGTAGGAAAAAAAAAAAAAAAATAATAATAATAATAAAAAATACCTAGATCAAGGTTTGATCTAGATCAGTGCCAGGGTTAGTGTTTGGGTCAAGGTAAAAACAATTTGGATAGGATTTTTTTTAAATTAGTATCAGTGTAAGTGTGTTTTAGGTAGAATTAAAAAAAAGCAAAATGTGCACTATTGTTTCTGGGCTGTACTATGGGTACAAACAACAACTAACATACACATACAGTATGTGGTATCACTGCGAATGGCAGAAGCAGGAGAATTTATTTTGGTTGTTCTTTGGTGGGAGGTTCTGGTAGTAGCAACAAATATACAGCTAAATTTTAAAAATATATATATATATTTTTTTTACTATTTTGGGGCAGTTTTTCTTCGATAATAAAAAAAAAAATCAGGAGAAATCCATTACCATTTACCACCAAATGAAAGCCCAATTTGTCCTGAAAAAAATGCGGTATAATCCACCTGGATGCACAAAGTAGTTGTGAGGATATATACAGTTTATCTAACACATGTCAAAGTTGCAAAATTGTGCTTAGGCAATAAAGCGGAGTTCCAGTCCTCCCAAGCATTTTTTTTAAAGGCTTCTCTGTAACTGTCTCAACCTGTAACATTTCTAACATGTCATATTTTTTGTGCTTTTACTTTCTTTAAAAATAGTTAGTTACTTACTGATCTCGGAAGCAGGCAGGTTCCATTTTAGTTGTGGGCATCTGAAGCCCTCTCGTGTTAATTTCCTGGATTTCTGTGCAGCTGTCTACCCATCATGCACCACCAACACCAAATCTCACACATGCTCAGTAATGCCTCTATATATATATATATATATATATATATATATATATATATATATATATATATATTTGATATAGTGATAATGTGTAGCCCGTGCTGAGACCGTATTGAGCAGACTTGTAGTGTAACTGTGTGCAGGGAGAGAGAGGAGCTGTCAGAATTCATCAGTGATGTCGGGGGTGGGACCAAGCAGCTATCGAACACCAGCCAATAGGATGGGGTCAGGGTGGGCAGCTACGTGTATGCGGCTCCGCCCCCTTTCTTAAGAACGGTCGGAGCCTTACAATTATAGTATATTTATTAGTTTTTATTTACTACATTTTTAGTAAGTGCCGCATATTTCATTACTCTTCAATTAACTCTGATTGGTGTGTGAACACCTTTATGCTGGCAGCTACGCCTATTAGCCTTTTAGTTTCCTTGTTTATTTTGTGCAGTGTTTTTGGTTTGCGCACTAGTACTCGTTATTATGGGATACATGACACCGCTATTCCCAGGAACACTTGCAAATCACCTAGTGACGCAATCGCCTAGGCGAACGCAAGGAGGAAGTAATGTATAAATAGAAAAAATAGGTATTTAACAGCAAAAAAAAAAAGGCTATTGTGAAAACTATGAACTAAGGGCATGCAGCACAGCCAAAGAGAAAAAATGGGTGGAACTCCGCTTTAAGATTTGTTTTACTCTTAGGTGTGAAGAGGTTAAAGAAAGTGCAACAATATTTAAAAACATAACTTTATACTACAAATTTTAATAAAATGTTGCATTTCTGCTTTAAAGAGACCCAGTTGCTAAACCAGCCATTTGAACAAAATGATTCCAATAAGATTAATGTGCATTTAAGGGATTTTAGGAATGTTATCTACTGTAAAAGCCCCCCTTGAATACATATCCAAAAGCATTGAGCTTGCTGAGGTAAGAGAGCAAACTTGTGTCGTTACTCAAGTGACACTCTATAGTATTTATCTTCACTTCTCCCCCTGCAGCTACATAAAAATATGTAGGTAGGTGAGGGGAAGAGTAGAGGAGCTGGGGCAGCACAGAGAGTAATTTCACACTCCAAGAATAGGAGCGGCTATGACGTGCAATGAGGAAGGGGGCTGTGCTAGCGAATTACCTAGTCAAATTTTCTAACAACTTTAAAGGGACATTGCAAGTGAATAAAAATAATTGGTAAAAAGGAAAAACACTGCAAGTAAGCATTTAAAATACTTGATTTTTAAAAATTTTAAGTTGGTTACAGGATCTCTTTACAGGTTTCTCTACATAATATCTAAGGAGAAAACACAGGGTGACTCTGTTGCTTACTAAAGCAAGAACAGAAGTCAAAATACTACATTGGTAACCTAAGGACGGGATATTTTCCCCTGCAGTAGCAAATTGAATTGTGCTTTGCTAGGGGGTTTTCACCTTCTTCTGGAACAACTGTGGGTATAGGATTACGTTATGGGAATGTTTTATTTTTTTAAAATTTATTTTTATGGTTGGACTAGATGGACTTGTGTCTTTTTTCAACCTGACCAACTATGTAACTTTGATGGTTAGTCCTGTAACTCCTTTCTGTCACTTTCCCTGCATTTTCAATCTATTTCCAACATGAAACTAAATGACACAAAAGAAAATCTCCTAAAATATGTCCTTGTAACTTACAGCTTTAAGAAGCGCCAAGTTGTCCCTTAAGGATCCGACCATTCCGATAAATGACACCACAAACATCAGGATGCCCAGAAGTAGGAGGATGATGGCTGGTGCAAGGAAGATCCCTTCCAAAGTCTGATGTTTTCTTCTCTCGCTCTCTGCATAGATGCCAATGCACAGGATCAGGAGACCTATCAGCTGGAAGAAAACAGCCACATTAAATCATATACAGTCACAGCACACTTCCCAAATTTAGAAGTATAAACACATTCTTGCTTGTTAACAGGAGGATACTTTTCCTGACACAGAGCGGGCTCCCAATAGTAAACTGTTGAACACAAATAAAAGATATTATTGGCTGTGTTTGCAGCAAATTTAGGCTACTGCTTTCGTTTTTTATTTGTAATGTCTGCTTATCTTTCAGAAACATTTACAGTGCAACTGCTATTGCCATTTTAAAAGTAAGAATAGTAATTTATTATATTGTAAAGTACTGCGCTAACTGTTGGCACCATAAAAATCCTGAATAATAATAATAATAAAAATATCATCACTATGATTAACATTCACAAGAAACAAAAACTATTTTTTTTACAACATTGCAATATCAGCAACGACCAGCAGGTGGCAATACAGAATGTTGTTTGAATAGAAATCTGAATGATATTGTACACTTTGCAAATTGCCATTTCGGTAAACTGGGTTACATTTACTTAGCTGTTGCTACTTCCATTCACAAAGGCTTGAAGTTTATCCCACAGATATCACGATCATTCAAAACTGCAGATGATTTAGATTTTTGATTGCGAACAAAAATGATTGCTAACAAAAATGTAGCACAGAAATTGTATGGAGAAAATATGCTCTATTGCTTTGTGCATAGACCTACTCATACTCATATCTTTACTAATGAGCACTTGATGATCGAACAGTAGGAGATCTGTACTGTAGCAGAATTTCATTAAAAATAATAATAGTTTTACGTAATTAGAATATTTGCTTTGAAGCACTAGGGTCCTTACTTTAAGTAATTTAAAGGGAGTCTGTCATGGAGATTACCATTGCTGAACTCTCCCTTTGAGAATGCTTGTATCTTGGCTGTCATGCTGATGTTTTAGCTTCAATGCTTTCTAAGTCACTAACATTTTGTTCAGGCTAGCAATACCTTTCCTTGTGAAAGTGTCACTTTGGGAAACTATTTTGGTTTCAGAATAATTTTATATTAATTTTAAGTATATATTTTTTAACTCATGCTTTCATATTTATATAATCTCCTTATTCTACATATAGGCATTTAAGACCACCCATGACATTTGAGAGTACATCCATGACACTGGCATCCCAGAACTGAAAATGAGTGGATCGATTTATGCACAATTGATTTCACTGCCAAATTACTTATTTGGGCGATTCAATTTTAGCTATTGGGCTTACTAAGGTGAGGTGTTCTTTGAGTGGTGGCTTATTTACAGTAGTATAGTTTTGTTCATTTGTGTTTTTTCTTCCCTTTAGCCCTGGTTCACACTGACCGTGGGAATGAAATGGTGTGAATTTCACATGTCAGTCCCGATTTCGGCGGCAATTTCAGAGACATCTGTGCGTGTTTCTTCACAGATGTCAATAGAAATCGCTCCCCGAAATCGCAAAAAGTAGTACGGAAACTACTTTTTTAAATCGGTGCGGCGTTGCACCGATTAGGACGGTGCCATTGCTAGCAACTGCCGCTGATTTGACATGCGATTTGACATTGCACCAATGTGAACCAGGGCTTAGTGTATTTTTTCTGTACTATCAACATACATTTTCTATTTTAACTTTCATTTCCAGTCTGCTTTTTAATTCTGAGAAAAAAAGGTAATAAGACTAATGAGGGGTCTTTTTGTCACAAAAAAACTGATCTAGGAAAGGAGCTTCTGCAACCCTTGGGAGCTTAAAGCTCATTGTGGGCTTAAATACCCTCCAATGCACAGCCCCAAAACAAAGACATTTTGCAGATTTTGGTGATATTTTTGGAAATTTCACTCATTTCTACCCAGAGCATTTTGGGTTTACCTAAAGAGAGAGCGCAGTAGAATCTGTTTGTCTTCCAACCCTCTCTGTTTGAAACTTCCTAGGGCCCAATCTGAACAGAGCAGGCAGGGAGGGAGAGATTTACATATCATATGCTCTAACTCATTCAGTTATGACTGTAAGGCCCCTTTCACACTGGGGCGGTTTGCAGGCGTTATTGCGCTAAAAATAGCGCCTGCAAACCGACCTAAAACTGCCACTGCTGTTTCTCCAGTGTGAAAGCCCGAGGGCTTTCACACTGAAGCGGTGCGCTGGCAGGAGAGAAAAAAAACCCCTGCAAACAGCATCTTTGGAGCGGTGAAGGAGCGGTGTATTCACTGCTCCTGCCCATTAAAATCAATGGGGCAGCGCAGCTATACCGCGGCTATACCGCGGCTGTAGCGGCGTTATGCGAGCGGTTTTAACCCTTTTTCGGCCACTAGCAGTGCGGTTTTAACCCCCGCTGGCGACCAAAAAAGGGTTAAAACCGCTCGCATAACGCCTCTACAGCCGCGGTATAGCATATAGAATACCGTTGCAAAAACGACGGTAAAGCGGCGCTAAAAATAGCGAAGTTTTACCGCCGACGCCCCCACCGCCCCAGTGTGAAAGGGGCCTTAATTTGACATTGGCCTATTAAGATGTGTAAACAGGCTTTTTTTCAACAGAGCAACTAAAAATAAACAGGTAAAGTTTTGAAAAGGAGCCTACAGCTCCATTTTATTTTTTGGTCCTAAATATAATATGAAAGCAAGAATCACTTTAAACTCCCTCTAGGGGGCACAATCTACTTGGAATTAGAATGTCCTAATCTTATTTTTTTTTTTTTTTCAGGCGTTTCAGCTTCCACCACAACTTAAAGAGGAGTTCCACTGGTTGCTAAGTTTAATAAAAGTTTTTTTTTTTCAACACAGCAGCTAAAAATAAACAGGTAAAGTTTTGAAAAGGAGCCTACAGCTTCATTTTATTTTTTGGTCCTAAATATAATATGAAAGCAAGAATCACCTTAAACTCCCTCTAGGGGGCACAATCTACCTGGAATTAGAATGTCCTAATCTTATTTATGTTTTATTTTTTTTTTTTTCAGGCGTTTCAGCTCCCACCACAACTTAAAGAGGAGTTCCACTGGTTGCTAAGTTTAATAAAAGTCAGCAGCTACAAAAAGTATAGCTGCTGACTTTTAATAAACAGACACTCACCTGTGCCATGGTCCAGTGATGCCTCTCCATGGTGCCGTCATTGTAAGTGTGGATGCCCGGCTGTGACCGCTTGCAGCTTCACAGTGCTCTGTCAGTGGCCAAGCAATCTTCTGGGACCTGTGACGTGTCCCAGAAGATTGCAGAGAGGGAGGGGCCGCCTAGGGGGAGAGGAGGAGTCACCCAAGCGGCCAAAAGACAGGAGGAAGTGGGACAGTAAGTGAATTTTAAAAACCAATTTCTGTTTGATGATCTGAGTCATTTAAGTGTGACAAATATGCAAAAAAAATAAAAAATCAAGGGGGCAAATACTTTTTCACACAATTGTATATACAGTTTTGTTACGCACAGGTGACACTTCCCATATATATCATGCACACAGGTGCCTGGGGCTGTTCAATGTAAAATTTGAGCATATTTCCCTGCCCAGGAGACACAGGTTCTGTGCCTATGAAAGGCAATTGCTGTACACTGGCACACGCCTGCACTTGTGTAAACACAGGCATGCACACGAACGTACACCCTGGACGTGTACAGCCAATGCAACAGGGCTTTGTACAATAAATCCAAAGCATAAACAAACATTTGCTTGTCCAAGCCACTAACCAAACTCTGGTCAGATACTGACCAACAAGATGCTCCTTAAAGGGGAGGAAGTCCATCAAGCTCACATTTATAAAAGCCTGTGAACACCTGAGACAAATATTGAGGTTTGGCTACTGGGTAAAATGCAGACCTAGGGATGGAGGCTTTATCCCACCCAAAGCTCTACAAAGTTTCTGGGTTGCATGACCTAAAACAGGACATATTGAGAGTTTGATAAAACAGCAAATCTGTAGAGGACAAACAATAACTGTACATGTAGAGGATTCCAATTGCCCATTATGTCCATAGAGGTCTTTTGGAGGCTTCCCTTTGTAAAGGACTCATTTTCAGAGGCAAGTTCCTGCTTCAAAGCTTAAAAAATAGCCGCTTGCTTCTTTCTACACACACCCCTCTGTGGTTTAAACTGAATAACTTACAGCTGTTCTGTGGCTAGCCCTTTCCTTACAATAAATGTGTGATACTTCCTTCTCTATATAACTTCCCCATACTTAACATAACTCAAAATACTCAGACAAGACAAGATAAGAAGAATCGCAATGTGTCCTATTGCCTTGCTTCATAGTAAAGAAATCTCATGTAAAACTGGCAAGACATCAACCCTAAAATACTCTGCTATCCTGACTCTAGTTCCCAGACTCAATAATATGATAGCTGGGATTGGCAGTTGATTTAAAGCTCATCCATGTCTTTATGGACCTTGCTTTGTTCACTGGTCCAAATCATTTGGTGTAGGGGGGATTATAGTGTGGGGTTGTGTCTCAGGGGTTGGGCTTGGCCCCTTAGTTCCAGTGAAGGGAACTCTTAAGGCATCAGCATACCAAGACATTTTGGACAATTTCATGATCCCAACTTTGTGGGAACAGTTTGGGGATGGCCCCTTCCTGTTCCAACATGACTGCGCTCCAGTGCACAAAGCAAGGTCCATAAAGACATGGATGAGTGAGTTTGGGGTGAAGAAACTGGACTGGCCTGCACAGAGTCCTGACCTCAACCTGATAGAACACCTTTGGGATGAATTAGAGCAGAGACTGAGAGCCAGGCCTTCTCATCCAAGATCAGTGCCTGACCTCACAAATTTGCTTCTGGAAGAATGGTCAAACATTTCCATAGACACACTCCTAAACCATGTGGACAGCCTACCCAGTTGAAGCTGTTCTAGCTGCAAAGGGTGGGCCAACTCATTATTGAACCCTACAGACTAAGACTGGGATGCCATTAAAGTTCATGTGCATGTAAAGGCAGGTGTCCTAATACTTTTGACAATATAGTGTATATTATAGTCACCTGGGTGGATACAGCATTGGTCCGATGCTGCATCTGCCTCCTTCTAAGACAGAGCGGAGTGATCCAAGACCACAGTTCGCTCAGTTCTCAGTCTTCAGTTCGCAGATGGTCGATGACTGAGTTACCAGCTCTCTGCTGCGCCCCTACAGCGCTCACTAGAGTGCTGTGGAGGGGATGGGAGTGGGTGGCTCAGTCTCCCAGAGGCTCGCTGAGAGGCTGAGCCAGATGCTGGTCCAGGCTCCTGGGTGGATCCAGACTGTAAAGTCGGGATCCTTCCAGAGCCTGGACTGGCTAAGTGACGTCAGCTGACTGCGGACTCTAGCTCACTGTTGGCTTAATAGGGGTCACAGGAGTACAGAACGAACTGCACTCCTGTGATCCATAGGAGAAGTAGGGCCAAAAAAACGTTGGCCCTACTTCTCCCTAAAGTTTAATTACATTACATTAGCACAAGGCATGGCAGTTACATTGAATGAGAATAGTCCCTTGTGCTGGCGGCTGCTCTGTTCATTAAAATCTGAAGTTCTCTGTCCCCTCGATACCCCTGCTGTTATCTTCCGCTGAGGGTTAATATGAGTCACTGGACCAATCACAGGCACTTGTCAAAAGTGTTGACTGTGCTTGCCCTTCCTGCCCCTCCACCCCCCTTATTCAGAGAAACCATACTATTGGGGGGGGGGGGGGTGATAGCATTGGCTTTTATGATGAATATAGGAGGGGGGCAGAAAGGATAGGCATTGATGGCCCATTTGACAAGTGCCTGACAGGTCCAGCACCTGCAGTGCCAGAAGATTACAGCTGAAGGGGGTTATAGGGGGGCAGAGGATTTTGAATTTCAATGAAGAGAGCAGCCACCTGCTCAAGGGGCACATCTCATTCAATGTACGTACAGTTAGCTTTAATGAACAATGCATCACACACCATTACTTTTTAACTAATTTCTTCCCGCTTGCTCGCTCTACTTGATGGACTGTAGCAGGCAAAGATAAGACGTGATATGTGTTGTTGATAGAACTTTCATTAAATATCTTATTATAATAATAGACTAGTAGTCATTTAAATTCTAGTTTAAAGAAATTTTTACATATTCTGAGTCCTACTTTCCTTATAAAAATTCAATTTTCTGTACCTATACTGCAGTAGAGCTGCACGATTCTGGCAAAAATGAGAATTACTATATTTTTGATTAGAATAAAGGCCACGATTCTCACGGTGTAACATCTTCTTTCACATTATACAAAAAAAAATTGGGCTAACTTTTTTTTTAATACATTAAAGTGTATTTTTTTTTAAAAATGTGTTTGAAAAACCACTGCGCAAATTCGGTGTGACATAAAATATTGCAACAACCACCATTTTTTATTTTCTAGGGTCTCTGTTAAAAAAATATATATATCATGTTTGGGTGTTCCAAGTAATTTTCTAGCAGAAAATAATGATTTTTACTTGTAAACAACAAATGTCCGAAAAGGTTCGGTCTTTAAATGGTTAAACTTCCACACTGCGGAGTTCTTTCCTTTGATAAAAGAATAAAAAAGATACTTTGTTTCTACTTATTCCTGTGTTGTGATAACACTTGGCAGGCTGCCTGGATTTTTTTTTCATTTTTATTTCCAGCTGTGAGAACTCTGCACTTGTTAGAAAGAATCGTGACATGCTGTTTTGAAGATCGGGAAGGGAAAAAGATCGCAATTTTGATTCTTAATGATTAATCGTGCAGCTCTATACTGCAGCAGACAACAGTGGGAGTAGGAGAAATTACAGTAGAGAAAAGAACACAGGAAAACAGTCATATAATGCACAATGTAAAATAATTACAGACAATCTTGTGTATGCATAATGCAGGAATGTGTAACCAGTAAGTGTTATGCCCCGTACACACGGTCGGACTTTGTTCGGACATTCCGACAACAAAATCCTAGGATTTTTTCCGACGGATGTTGGCTCAAACTTGTCTTGCATACACACGGTCACAAAAAGTTGTCGGAAAATCCGATCGTTCTAAACGCGGTGACGTAAAACACGTACGTCGGGACTATGAACGGGGCAGTGGCCAATAGCTTTCATCTCTTTATTTATTCTGAGCATGCGTGGCACTTTGTCCGTCGGATTTGTGTACACATGATCGGAATTTCCGACAATGGATTTTGTTGTCGGAAAATTTTATATCCTGCTCTCAAACTTTGTGGGTCGGAAAATCCGATGGAAAATGTGTGATGGAGCCTACACACGGTCGGAATTTCCGACAACAAGGTCCTATCACACATTTTCCGTCGTGTGTACGGGGCATTAGTGTACACAATGACTAAATATTAACAGCGCCAGATCACTGAAGACATCCAGTGTGATCATAAGGAAATTACCTTTGATTTGAAGCGGTTTGTACAAATAAAATATAAATGTATTGACTTTTTGCAGGAGGGGTTTTCCAGTTTAAATGAAGTGCAGAATCCCCTTTGCGGATACAATAGTCTAGTTGTGGAGCATGGTGTCTGTCCTCCAAATTGCATTCAGTACCAGAAATCCTTCTCAACTAGGAAATAATTATAAACCGTACAACTTGGACACAAAGCAAGGTCTATCTCATTAGCCTCTGAAGAAAGTACCTAATACCAATTCCGGACCTGCATGTGCATCTTTGAATGTGAACCTTTCCACATTCACTGTGTTATGTGGCCACTATGTATGTGGGGGAATGGCAGTTTCAACCAGAAACTTTTTAGTTTGTGACATAATTCTTTGTTATTGTTATTAGTGATCACTGTGGTAGAAAAGGTCAGTGTTTCTCAACTCCAGTCCTCAAAACGCCCCAACAGGTCATATTTTCAGGATTTCCCTCAGATGAAATGGCTGTGGTAATTACGAAGGCAGTGAAACTGATCAAATCACCTGTGCAAAATAATAGTAAGCCTGAAAACATGACCTGTTGGGGCGCCTTAAGAACTGGAGTTGAGAAACACTGGAATAGGGTGATCTTGGGCTTAGCCCAATTCAAACCTCTGAACTAGGGTTGCCACCTCATCCCTTTAAAACCAAACGCATATTAACTACTTAAGGACCGAGCCTATTTTTGAGATTTGTTGTTTACAAGTTAAAAATATTTTTTTTTGCTAGAAAATTACTTAGAACCCCCAAACATTATAAATTTTTTTTCTAACACCCTAGAGAATAAAATGGCGGTCGTTGCAATACTCTGTCACATTGTATTTGCGCAGCGGTCTTACAAGCAAACTTTTTTTGGAAAAAATACACCTTTTTTAATTAAAAAATAAGACAACAGTAAAGTTAGCCCAATTTTTTTATCTTGTGAAAGATAATATTACGCCGACTAAATTGATACCCAACATGTCACGCTTCAAAATTGCGCCCACTCGTGGAATGGCGACAAACTTTTACCCTTAAAAATCTCCATAGGCGACGTTTAAAAAATTCTACAAGTTTCATCTTTTGAGTTACAGGGCTAGAATTATTGCTCTTGCTCTACCGATTGCGGCGATACCTCACATGTGTTGTTTGAACACCGTTTACATATGCGGGCGCTACTCGCGTATATGCGCTCCCTTCTGCACGTGAGCTCGTCGGGACAGGGCGCGTTTAAAAAAAAAAATGTTTTTCTTATTTAATTTCACCTTTTTTTTTTTTACAAAAAAAAAATTGTGTCACTTTTATTCCTATTACAAGGGATGTAAACATCCCTTGTAATAGAAAAAAAGCGTGACAGGACCTCTTAAATATGAGATCTAGGGTCAAAAAGACCTCAGATCTCATATTTACACTAAAATGCAATAAAAAAACAAAAAAAAAAAAAAAAACATTTTGTCATTTAAAAAAAAAAAAAAAGACCCTTTATGGGCGGAAGTGAAGTTTTGACGTCGCTTCTGCCCTGCAATGGTATGGAGATGGATGGGGGCCATTTTCCCCTCACTCGTCTCCATATCGAACACCAAGAAGGATCCAAAGCCATCGGTAGCGGCAGAGGCGATCGGATCCTTCTTGGTGTTAGGGCACCGGAGCACGGCAGGAGGGGGGCCCTCTCCCGCCGCCGATAAAAGTGATCTTGCGGCGAATCCGCCGCAGAGACCACTATTATTGGAAATCAGACCGCCAGTCAAAGAAGAGGATACCGGGGTTATGGCAGCTAGGACGTATAGCAGCGTGCGGCTGTCTGGAATTGGTTAATTACACAGGTTCCGTGGCTGATTAAGGTGGTAATTAAACTCACTTAATGCCTTAACTGCATTCAGTTAGCCTCAGAACCTGTGTAATTCATGTGTTGGGGTTTAAAGGGATGAGGTGGCAACCTTACTCTGAACTCTCACAATAAAAAAGTGTCTCTATTGGAGAAAATATGGCCCAAACTTCCTTGTCCCACTGACTATGTAAATGCCTTGGAGAAAGTGTGGAGAAAGTCCCCCAAGGGAAAATATGTTGCCAACACACAAGAAACACCTTTACTGATGTTGCTTTACCCTACATTAACTCCTATGCATTTTTTAGTGCGCACTACAGTCCATTTAACATGGTTTCCTATCGTACATGTTTACATCTATGCGTTTTGCAGCCAGTGCATTTTTGGAAAAGGTCGGGACTTTCTTTACCATGTTTTGCATGTAATATACTTCAATGGAGTCACACCAAAAACGCAAGTGTTGTGTTTGTGCTGCAATTTGCTTTTTTTTCCCTTTAAAAACACTGTATATATCTATATATATGGGAGGAGGAGCTACGTCCCGACGACACCGCGATCTGTACACCCGGAAGATACGGGGAGTTCTTTAGCCGGCCGGCGTTCCTGTTATGCTTGTTTTTACAACCACTTTGTAAGTGCAACCTTTATTCCTTTATTCAATAAAAAGCCATGGATTTTATGCTATGTGGAGCCTTTTATCTTTTTTATGGGGACCCATCCTATTCATTTTGGTGTGATTGACGGAGTGAGTTCCGGGATTCGGTTGACAACCAGTGTTTGCTGCACAGATCCCTGGCTGGGGTTGCAGCCATCCGCCCGTTAGGTCTCTTTATTCCAGAGACCAACTTTTTCTGGTAAGAGGCAGCATTTTTGAACGGTGGAGGTCTGCCCACGCACCTTTTTAGTCACCACAGCAAGTTTTGTTTCTACATTCACTCAGCACTGGGGGATATCCATCTATACGTCTCTTATAATATGCATGAACTCTATTAATCAGTGCTCTTTTGGATATGGACTCTTTGTGGATTATTTAAGTTTGTTCTCAATTTTACACTGCATAATTTACGTTTTTTACTAGTTATATGTTTATTGTCTTTGCACAGTTTCTATATACTGTTGCATTTGGCATCAGTGTTCTGGCAAACATTTTTATTGTTCGCATCTAACCACAATTTATTTTTTATTCATTATTTTCATTTTTTTTGCATAGCAAATATCATTTGAGTTTTATATATCTAACATTTATTCTCATTTCACTGTGGTGTTGATAGACACTGTTATTTATTTAATAATTTTTTTCAATCCCTTTTTTTTCATTTGTATTGAATTTACCTTTTGTGATGCTATAGGCACTAGGTTGTTGCCACTTTCATTCCTTTTAGCGCGACTTTTTGAACTATACATGATTTACGGTTTACTACCTTTAGTCGCAGCTCAATTTATTGTGTTAGCGCAGTATTTATTTTTACATACACTGTATACATCTAGATGCTAAGGAGCGGGCCGGGCCGGGAAGCCGGCTACCACGTCCTTAACAACTGTTGAATCATTAGTTGACAGCTGAAAGTAAAAAAAAAGAATTGCAGACTAAAAAAATTGTGAACGAAAAAAAAAAAAAAACAGCATAGGGTCACCCCCCACACCAAAATTAAAAACGAACATGGCGTGGCCATACTCCATACTCATTCATTAACCACTTGCTGTCCAGAGCACGATGATATACGTCGGCACAATGGCGCAGTTATGCAAATGGGCGTACCTGTACGTCCCCTTTAAATCGCGGGCTAGTGGGAGCGTGCGCGCCGCGTGAGCATGCCCACGGACTCAATGTCCGCAAGTGGCCCGTGACTGTGACACGGAGAGGCAGAACGGGGGTGGGGGGGGATGGGCCTATGTAAACAATGCATTTCCCTGTTCTGCCTAGCAACATGACAGGGATCTACTGCTCCCTGTCATCGGGAGCAGTGATCTCTGTCATGTTCTAGTGAGCCCACCCCCCCTATAGTTAGAACACACTGAGGGAATACATTTAACCCCTTGATCGCCCCCTAGTGTTTAACCCCTTCCCTGCCAGTGACATTTACACAGTAATCAGTGCATTTTTATAGCACCGATCGCTGTATAAATGTCACTGGTCCCAAAATAGTGTCAAAAGTGTCCGATCTGTCAGCTGCCATGTTGCAGTCAAGATAAAAATTTCAGATCGCAGCCATTACTAATAAAAAAAAAATAATGAAAAAAATGCCATAAATCTATCCCCTATTTTGTAGACGCTATAACTGTTGCGCAAACCAATCAATATACGCTTATTGCGTTTTTTTTAACCAAAAATATGTAGAAGAATACATATAGGCCTAAACTGCGGAAGAAATTCGCTTTTTATATATATTTTTTTTTTATTATAGCAAAAAGTAAAAATTATTGCTTTTTTTCAAAATTGACGCTCTTTTTTTGTTTATAGGGCAAAAAATAAAAACCGCTGAGGTAATCAAATACCACCAAAAGAAAGCCCTATTTGTGGGGAAAAAAGGACGTCAGTTTTGATTGGGTGCAACGTCGCACGACCACGCAATTGTCAGTTAAAGCGACGCAGTGCCGTATCGCAAAAAATGCTCTGGTCAGGAAGAGAGTAAATCCTTTCGGGGCTGAAGTGGTTAAAGGGGGCCTCCAGATTCCGATAAGCCCCCTGCCCGCAGACCTGCACAACCACCGGCCAGGGTTGTGGGGAAGAGACCTTTGTCCCCATCAACATGCATGCACCCCCCCTCATGTTGAGGGCATGCGGCCTGGTATGGTTCAGGAGGGGGCGCTCACCCTTCCCCTCTTTTTCCTGACCTTCCGGGCTGTATGCTCGGATAAGAGTCTGGTATGGATTTTCCAGGGGATCTCCTCCAAATCCATACCAGCCCCGAAGGGCCAGGTATAGATTTGGGGGGGACCCCAAGCTGTTTTTTCAATATTTTTTTTGCCTGCAATTCTCTTTGTCAGCTGACGACTCATCAGTTGTTAAGGACGCCGTGGCCACCTCCCTGGCTCACTCCTTAGCAACCAGTTATATACAACGTAAAAAAAAAAAGCAAAATGCATGAAAACTGCATGCAAAAATGCATCAAAAAAGAGGGTTTAAAAATTCAAAATGCATTGCAAAACATGCCTGAAAAATGCATCAAGTGCAGCCCCAAATAGATGTGAACATAGACTTAGCATGTCATACAATGGCATTGCAAAGTTTTGGAACCACCTGAGGTCAAGCTGACATTTTCTGAATTCTGTAGTGCCACCCACCAGTTGCTACAGCACCCTGCACCTTGGTGCTCACCGGTTTGGTATGCAGTGGAGATATGACGATTATGATTTTTTCAAACAAAACTCCAATAAAAAATCAGACAGGTGGTCTAACACTTCCACACCCTTTCCAAAACTAAAAGAAAATGGCTGGAGCTTCACTCTAACCCTGTACATGAAAAAAACAATTCAAGCTGTCATAAAAAAAGTGAATGTCCAAGCAAAATGAGCTTTAGATAGGGTATGAAAGTGTTCTAACCCCTGTGAAGTGTGGTTAGTACTTCTTTTGGATTTTATCTGCTATCCTGGGCTCTGTTAGAAATTCACTCTCATCTATGGTGTACTATGTTGTGGCAACACGTTACATGTGTTGTTACAACAGACTGCTCATTATTCTGAATGGCACCCCAACATACCTTGCTATTGGTCGTGCATTGCAGTGCAGCACAACTCATTAAAGCATGGCAAAACACACATTGATAGTGTTAATGACCCCTCACTGTGCCAATAATTTTACTATACTGGAAGTATTTGTATTCCATCTGTGTGTTATTATAGGCTATTTGCCTGGAGTTCCACGAAAAAAAAACTATGAAAGCAGAACTTTTTATTTTATGGAATACAAAAATGAAAAAAAACCCCATATATTTCCATCTCATCCCACAGCGATTTCATCCACTCTTTCTCTCCAGAGTTTATCCAGAATTGTCAGTCCTGTCACATCCTCCTTACAAACGCCCGAGGCAAATGCATTGAAGTGCTTCACTATTGAAAGCTTTCCATATAATACAATGTCCTTGCTGTTCACTAAAAACAGACAGTATCACTAAAAACAATCATTTTTTTGCAAATAAAAGTATTTTTACTTTTACTTGTGATGCGAATAATTGTGATGCAATGCAAAGAGGTTGATTTGCTAAAGGCGAATAGACTGGGCACTTTGCAAGCGCAGTTGCACTCTGCAGGTGAAGTTGCTACAGAGCTTATTAACCACTTGAGCCCCGGACCATTATGCTGCCTAAGGACCAGAGGTCTTTTTCCAATTTGGCACTGCGTCGTTTTAACTGCTAATTGCGCGGTCATGCAATGCTGTACCCAAACGAAATTTGCGTCCTTTTCTTCCCACAAATAGAGCTTTCTTTTGATGGTATTTGATCACCTCTGCGGTTTTTATTTTTTGCGCTATAAACGGAAAAAGACCGAAAATTTTGAAAAAAAATGATATTTTCTACTTTTTGTTATAAAAAAAATCCAATAAACTAAATTTTAGTCATACATTTAGGCCAAAATGTATTCGGCCACATGTCTTTGGTAAAAAAAATGTCAATAAGCGTATATTTATTGGTTTGCGCAAAAGTTATAGCGTCTACAAACTAGGGTACATTTTCTGGAATTTACACAGCTTTTAGTTTATGACTGCCTATGTCATTTCTTGAGGTGCTAAAATGGCAGGGCAGTACAAAACCCCCCCAAATGACCCCATTTTGGAAAGTAGACACCCCAAGGAAATTGCTGAGAGGCATGTTGAACCCATTGAATATTTATTTTTTTTGTCCCAAGTGATTGAAAAATGACAAAAAAAAAAAAAATATTTACAAAAAGTCGTCACTAAATGATATATTGCTCACACAGGCCATGGGCCTATGTGGAATTGCACCCCAAAATACATTTAGCTGCTTCTCCTGAGTATGGGGATACCACATGTGTGGGACTTTTTGGGAGCCTAGCCGCGTACGGGGCCCCGAAAACCAATCACCGCCTTCAGGATTTCTAAGGGTGTAAATTTTTGCTTTCACTCTTCACTGCCTATCACAGTTTCGGAGGCCATGGAATGCCCAGGTGGCACAAAACCCCCCAAAATGACCCCATTTTGGAAAGTAGACACCCCAAGCTATTTGCTGAGAGGCATATTGAGTCCATGGAATATTTTATATTTTGACACAAGTTGCGGGAAAGTGACACTTTTTTTTTTTTTTTTTTTTCATAAAGTTGTCACTAAATGATATATTGCTCACACAGGCCATGGGCATATGTGGAATTGCACCCCAAAATACATTTAGCTGCTTCTCCTGAGTATGGGGATACCACATGTGTGGGACTTTTTGGGAGCCTAGCCGCGTACTGGACCCCGAAAACCAATCACTGCCTTCAGGATTTCTAAGGGTGAAAATTTTTGATTTCACTCTTTACTGCCTATCACAGTTTCGGAGGCCATGGAATGCCCAGGTGGCACAAAACCCCCCCAAATGACCCCATTTTGGAAAGTAGACACCCCAAGCTATTTGCTGAAAGGCATGGTGAGTATTTTGCAGCTCTCATTTGTTTTTGAAAATGAAGAAAGACAAGAAAAAACATTTTTTTTTTTCTTTTTTCAATTTTCAAAACTTTGTGACAAAAAGTGAGGTCTGCAAAATACTCACTATACCTCTCAGCAAATAGCTTGGGGTGTCTATTTTCCAAAATGGGGTCATTTGGGGGGGTTTTGTGCCACCTGGGCATTCCATGGCCTCCGAAACTGTGATAGGCAGTGAAGAGTGAAATCAAAAATTCACGCCCTTAGAAAGCCTGAAGGCGGTGCTTGGTTTTCGGGGTCCCGTACGCGGCTAGGCTCCCAAAAAGTCTCACACATGTGGTATCCCCGTACTCAGGAGAAGCAGCAGAATGTATTTTGGGGTGTAATTTCACATATTTCCATGGCATGTTTGAGCAATATATCATTTAGTGACAACTTTGTGCAAAAAAAAAAAATTTGTCTCTTTCCCGCAACTTGTGTCGCAATATAAAATATTCCATGGACTCGACATGCCTCTCAGCAAATAGCTTGGGGTGTCTACTTTCCAAAATGGGGTCATTTGGGGGGGTTTTGAACTGTCCTGGCATTTTATGCACAACATTTAGAAGCTTATGTCACACATCACCCACTCTTCTAACCACTTGAAGACAAAGCCCTTTCTGACACTTATTGTTTACATGAAAAAGTTTTTTTTTTTTGCAAAAAAATTACTTTGAACCCCCAAACATTATATATTTTTTTAAAGCAAATGCCCTACAGATTAAAATGGTGGGTGTTTCATTTTTTTTTTTCACACAGTAATTGCGCAGCGATTTTTCAAACGCATTTTTTGGGGAAAAAACACACTTTTTTAAATTTTAATGCACTAAAACACGCTATATTGCCCAAATGTTTGATGAAATAAAAAAGATGATCTTAGGCCGAGTACATGGATACCAAACATGACATGCTTTAAAATTGCGCACAAACGTGCAGTGGCAACAAAATAAATACATGTTTAAAAGCCTTCAAAAGCCTTTACAGGTTACCACTTTAGATTTACAGAGGAGGTCTACTGGAAAAATTACTGCACTCGATCTGGCCTTCGCGGTGATACCTCACATGCATGGTGCAATTGCTGTTTACGTTTGACGACAGACCGCCGCTTGCGTTCGCCTTAGCGCGAGAGCAGGGGGCGACAGGGGTGTTTTTTTTTTTTTTTTTTTTTTTTCTTTATTATTTTTTTGCTTTTTTAATATTACTTTTAAACTGTTCCTTTCATATTTTTTTTTTTTAATCATTTTTATTGTTATCTCGGGGAATGTAAATATCCCCTATGATAGCAATAGGTAGTGACAGGTACTCTTTTTTGAAAAAATTGTGGTCTATTAGACCCTAGATCTCTCCTCTGCCCTCAAAGCATCTGACCACACCAAGATCGGTGTGATAAAATGCTTCCCCAATTTCCCAATGGCGCTATTTACATCCGGCGAAATCTAAGTCATGAAATACTCGTAGCTTCCGGTTTCTTAGGCCATAGAGATGTTTGGAGCCACTCTGGTCTCTGATCAGCTCTATGGTCAGCTGGCTGAATCACCGGCTGCGTTCTCAGGTTCCCTGTTGAGACAGGAGAGCCAGAGAAAAACACGGAAGACGGTGGGGGGGGGGGGGGCATTCCCTCCCACGGCTTGTAAAAGCAGTCTAGAGGCTAATTAGCCGCTAGGATTGCTTTTACATGAAAGCCGACCGCTGGCTGAAAAGAATGATACCAAGATGATACCTAAACCTGCAGGCATCATTCTGGTATAACCACTCAAAGTCGTGAATGGCGTACCTGAAGACAAAAAAATGGTTAACAATGGTTAACAATAAAGCACAGTAAAGTGTAAATAATTACACACCTGAAAAACAAACATGATAAAACATAATAACAATAACAATAACAATAAAACATTGCAGAATAGAATACAGTAAAAAAGAGCAGAACAATAGAGAGAGAGAATAGAGAGAGAGAGAACAATAAAACAACAACTATTTTTTTTTATTTCTTATTTTTTTTTTTTTTACACTTTTTTTGTAACTAACTTTTATAACGGTAACCGGTTCCAGGTTCCGGTCTCTCAAAATGCGATGGCATCTTGGGAGACCCTGTGAAAGTGTGCCTAGTCTGTGCAATGCTGTACCCTACGCTAATACTCAACTAGTGAATGGTAGCGTTCAAAACATTCACCAATGCAAAGACCAGGATTGTCAGGACAGGAGGGACAATAATAGCGGGTGTCACGCCTATATCCGCGCTTGCTGCAGACACAACATCTTTTTTGGGGGGGTTCGTTGGGTAGGGGTACTTGGGAGGACATAAAGAAAATGCCTCTCATGCAGCCGACTGCATTTGGTTGGGGATGTGAATGGGGGAAGTACGGGCGCTGCAGAAGCGGTGGGTTCCCAATTAGGATTGGCGAATGCAGCAGGAAGGGCACTATGGGCACGACGGGCCTGTGTTTGTCTTTTTGGTGGCAGCGGGACACTACTTGTGCTTGCCACCTCACCAGCTTGAACTGCACTTATGGGACTCGCCACGTCACCACGTGTTACTGCAGTGCTGGTTTGACTACGACCGGGGTGTACTAGGCCGCTGGCGCTTGCCAGTTCACCAAAACGCTACCAAAAAACTGTTAGCGATCGCAGGGATCAGGCCTGACTCTGCGAACGCTGCAATTATGCGTTTAGTGTTTTGTAAGTGACAGTGATCGATCGATACTGCACTTGGGTGGGCTGGGCCGGGCCGGGCGGAGGGGCAAAACGCAGGTGCTAGCAGGTATCTGGGCTGATCCCGCTAACACTGCGTTTTTGGGAACCCTAAACTGCTGGTGACGCTAGTATAGATCTGATCGGATCAGATATTGATGCGATCAGATACTATACCACTAAGGGAGGTGTACAGTGCGTGCGTGGGTGTTAGCGGTACTGGCGCTAATCTGACGCTGCCTGGGGCTGGTGCTTGCCAGTTCACCAAAACGCTACAAAAAAAACTGTTAGCGATCGCAGGGATCAGGCCTGACTCTGCGAACGCTGCAGTTATGCGTTTAGTGTTTTGTAAGTGACAGTGATCGATCGATACTGCACTTGGGTGGGCTGGGCGGAGGCACAAAACGCAGGTGCTAGCAGGTATCTGGGCTGATCCCGCTAACACTGCGTTTTTGGGAACCCTAAACTGCTGGGGACGCTAGTATAGATCTGATCGGATCAGATATTGATGCGTTCAGATACTATACCACTAAGGGAGGCGCATGCTGCGTGCATGGGTGTTAGCGGTACTGGCGCTAATCTGACGCTGCCTGGGGCGACGCATATCACCGCCGGGCGATCGGGGGGCTAAACCTTTATTCGGTAATAAACGGCGGGTGCCCTGACACTATAAAAAATAAACGAACTAACCAGCGTCAACCGTAACAGTTATACGGTGATCAGTGGTGAAAGGGTTAACTAGGGGGCAATCAAGGGGTTAAAACATTTATTAGGTAGTATATGGGGGTCCCTGACGCTATAAAACGCTGACGGCGAACCTAAATATTTACCTCACTAACTAGCGTCACCAGCGACACTAATACAGCGATCAGAAAAATGATCGCTTAGCGACACTGGTGACAGGGGGTGATCAAGGGGTTAAAACTTTATTAGGGGGGGTTAGGGGGGTACCCTAGACCTAAAGGGGGGTAATACTCACTGTCCCAACACAGTAACTGTCACAAACTGACACCATGCAGTAATCAGAAAAAAAAAAAAAAAAAAAAAACTGCTGGTGTCAGTTTGTGACAGGGGGGGGGGGGGGTGATTGGGGGGGGATTGGGGGGCGATCGGGGGGGGGGGGATCGGGGTGTTTTGTGTGCCTGGCATGTTCTACTGTGTGTGTGTAGTGTTGTGCACTCACTCACATGTCGTCTCTCCTCGGGCCGGAACGGAAAATACCGACCCGAGGGGAGATGACATCACTTCCTTTGCTGCTGTTTAGCATACAGCAGCAAAGGAGTGTTCTCATTGGCCGGCGGCGATCGCGAGGGGGGGGCCACGAACAGATGGTCTCCCCCTCATCACCGATCGCCGCTGGACAAAAGACGACCGCCTCGGGCACCGGGGGGGGGTCCGATCGGACCCCCCACCCGCGGAAGGCAAATCACGTACCCTGTACGTGATTTTGCCTGTCCGTGCCACTTTGCCGACGTACATCGGCGTGAGGCGGTCGTCAAGTGGTTAATGAGGTGAAGCTTCATTTTGCAAAGAATACCCAATCACATGCAAGGAAAAAAAAACAGCATTTTTGCTTGCACATGATTGAATGATGGAAGTCAGCAGAACCTTCTCTACCAAGCTCTAGAGCAACTGCATTTGCAGAGTGCACAATCTATTTGTCTTTAGTAAATCAACCCTAATGAGTCAGTATAACAGAGAACATACATTAAAATGTACTATATAATATTACACAGAAAGGTAATAACAGCTTTCTCAGCATAATGCTTACTTGCCAGTATCGGTCTAGATTAGCCATTCTCGACTAGGGTTCTGTGGAAACTTAGGGTTCCTCCAGAGGTTGCTAGGAGTTCCTTGAGTGTGGCTTACTGACCTCCCATTTACTATCAAACTGCTGCTATAGTCTGCCCTGATAATGCCTGATACATCAGGAAAGACTTTAGTAGCATTGCACCTTGCAAAGTGGCAGTGGAGTGCCGAGCACTAGATCGCTCTCTCTCTGCTCCTGCACTCGGCAAAAAGTGACAGCACTACTGTCATATGGAAGGATCTCTGCCCGGCAGGGGTAAGTTAGCCCCGGCCTGCAACTACTCTGACATGATGTCATTTTTAGGCCAGAAGTGGGTTAACACAAGTATGAGCGCAGCAGATTAGGATAGCATCCGCTTTGTACAGACAAATGGTTAAACCCTTGGGGGAGTGAGGGGATTAATTAACATTATCACTAGCCAGCAATGCATGGGGTTAATTAACACTTCCACTGGCTGTTGTTGCACTAGTGGCAGCGTTTATTAACCCCTTACATTACTGGCTAGTGGGAATGTTGATTAACCCCTTCATACTGTTAATTCAAACTGCCAATTGATTCTGTTAATTCTGATCTCCAATAAGGAGGGATGTTTTAAATAACACCGCCACTGATCATCAATGTAGGAAGGTTAAGGGGTTACCAATGAAGGGGGTTTACATAGCATAACATCACTAACCAGCAATGTATACATTAGCATTGCGTAAACTGGCACCAGTGCTGGGGCTTATTATTGTGATTACTGAAACCAATGTTGGGGGTTATTGCGAGAACTGGCACCAATTTGGGGATTATTACTGTGTCAACTGGCACCAATACTAGGAATGATTACTGTGTAAACTGGCACCAATACTAGGAATTATTACTGTGTAAACTGGCACCAGTGCTGGGGGTTATTATTGTGTACACTGGCACCAATGCTGAGGGTTATTTTGGTGCAAACTGGTATCAATGCTGGGGGTTATTATTGTGTAAACTGGTATCAATGCTGGGGGTTATTATTGTGTAAACTGGCAATAATATAGGGGGTTATTACTGTGGAGATTGTCAATAATGTGTGTGTGTGTGTGTGTGTGGGGGGGGTTACTGTGGAAATTGTCACCATTGATGTCAAGAGTTATTATTGCGGAAACTGTCACCAATGATGGGGGTTGCTATTGTGGAACCTGGAACCAGTGCAGGTTTTTTTTTTTTGCAGCTACGGACATAAATGCAGAGGGTCATTACTGTACTGACATCAATGCTAGGGGAAACTTATGCTCTTTAGTGTGCCTTGTGGTAAAAAATACAGCAGGAAATTATAATTTACAGCATACTATCCATTTTCACAAGTAGAACAGGATTAAAAAATGCTTGGAGCACTGAAACTACTAAAATAAATACTGTTAAAGTGCATAAGTTAATTAATTAATTGTAAGTTGATTATAATGTTTTAAATGTGTTCTTGTCTTGAAAAGATACTGACTATTTATTTTGCAATAAACGGGAGGGTCCTTTGGTCGGGGCCGCAGTTTGTGATTTTCACAGTGGGCACCGGATGACCTTGTCCCAGCACTGTCCCCAAAGCATATCTAAAGAGGCTGCAGAAGCAGGGACTCATTCAGTTGCCTGAACCCAGATGAGGCAGCCAGGAACCAAAGCAGGTAGGATCCCACCCCATTAAATCACTTCAATACCGGTCATTGTTTGCTACTGTAGGAGTGGTAGAATTTGTAAAAATCAATTAAAGTGCATCTATAACATATAACATTACAATATCCACTGTGGGGTTGATTTACTAAAACTGGAGAGTGCAAAATCTGGTGCAGCTCTGCATAGAAACCAATCAGCTTCCAGGTTTATTTGTCAAAGCTTAATTGAACAAGCTGACGCTAGAAGCTGATTGGCTACCATGTACAGCTGCACCAGATTTTGCACTCTCCAGATTTAGTAAATCAACCCCTATGTCTCCAGAATAGGAACAAAGGCAAATCTTTTGAACAGGACACATACAAAATAAATAACAGTTTTCACCTTTTCTGCTTCATCCAAAATGAAAAAAAAAAAAATAGTTTTGGTTATAGACACACAGGCCTAAATTGCCGGGAGGGCATCCATGTTTGTCCTCCTGTGCATGTGCTGACTGTGCGCCCCCTGCTAGGCGGATAAGTCAATAAGACTCGGGTGATCACAGATCGGAGTAAGGGGCCGATCCCGGCCCTTTACTACGTGATCAACTGTCAGCCAATGACAGCTGATAACGTGATGTAAACAGAAGCCAGTAATCAGCTTTTTTTCCCCTCACGCTGACAGCGTGAGGAGAAAGAAAAAGCCGATTAAGGGCTTGTGTAAATGGGACATCAGTCCCGCACACGGACACCCTTTGCTGCTAAGCAGTGCCACCTACTAGTACATATCAGTACTGCTAAGCAGTGCCCACCAGTGCCAACCATCAGTGTCCATCAGTGCCTCGTCATCAGTGCCACCTATTAGTGCTGCCTATTAGTGTCACCTATCAGTGCCACCTATCAGTGCCCTTCAGTGCCACCTATTAGTACACATCAGTCCCACCCACCTATTAGTGCCCACCAGGGCCATCTATCAGTGCAGACTCATCAGTGCCTACTGATCAGTGGCGTATCATCAGTGCCCATTAGTGCCCATCAGTGCAGCCTCATCAGTGCAGCCTCATCAGTGTCTACTGATCATTGCCCATCAGTGCAGCCTCATCAGCACACATTAGTGAAGGAGAAAAAGTACCTGTTTGCAAAATTTTATAATAAACTATGAAAATTGTTGTTTATTTTTCCAATTTTTAGGTCTTTTTTTGTTTGTTTAGCAAAAAATAAAAAACCTACTAGTGATTAAATACCCCGAAAAGAAAGCTCTATTTGTGTGAAAAAAATGATAAAAAATTCATATGGGTACAGTGTAGCATGACTGCGCAATTGTAATTTGTCATTCAAAGAGTGACAGCGCTGAAAGCTGAAAATTGGCCTGGGCGGGAGGGGGGTTTAAGTGTCCAGTAAGCAAATGGTTAAACTATTTAATAAATGCGCCTCAGATCTACCAGTAATTCTTCTGACAAACTGGAACCAATATACAATCAATTCATATTACCTATTATAGAGGAAACCCAATTAAAATTCTAGGTCTACTGTATATATTCTAATGATTCACACTGTATGAATAAAAGTTTCAATAAATGCCTCAGTGGCTTATTATATATTGGCATAACGGTTCAATGCGTTAAAGATTGTATTTCATCTTAAAAACAGCCATTCATAAAAGAGTAATTGAACAAGCAGTTTCAGTGAGTTTCACGATGCAGATCACAGTGCACCTCAACTATAATTTCCAATATCAGATCAAGGTCAAGTGGAACAATAGGGAGAAGGTAGGAGTACAGCCCATCGCGGTAGATACTTTACACCAGTGGGAATTAAAGAGAATGTAGTTTTCCTTATTGTAAATTTTTTTCCAATTTAATATTTTGGCTCTTGGGTTTGAATTCATCTTTCTTTGTATTGTCTTGGTTCCAAACTTATTTGCGCCACACAGTAATCCTTTCTCTTCCAGTTTCCATAGCTACACATTTGGGAACTTCACTTAAACTGGTTACAAACCTCAGACATGAAATATGAACAAAGCGTATCCCTCTTTAGTGTGTACTGTCTCAATTAAAAGCACTAGGTGTCATTTCTGTCTGCTGCTTCATTCCTCTGGTATCAGCATGAATCACTTCTGACAAGTTTTCCTGACACCAGGAGAAAAATGGTGACAGGGGAGGGAGTTCCAGCAGATTGACAGCCTCAGCTCTGTTCCTGTGTGGAGGGGGTGTGTGTCTTATCCCTCCAATCAGCTCTCAGACCCCCCCTCTTTTTCCCTGAACTCTCATCTGAGTTTATAAATTCAAGACTTTGAATATATGAAGAGAAGACTGCAGATAGACAGATGCAACTTATGTAGGAGGACACTGATAGGGGACACCTGATGTGAAGGGACACTAATGGGGACACCTGATGTATGGGGACACCTGATGTATATAGGCACTGTGATAGGGGAACCTGATTTATGGGGGCACTGTGATGGGGACACTTGATGCAGGCTGGTAAGAGCATTACTTTGCCCAGGGGCCCATGATGCTATTGAGATGGCACTGAGTAGAAAGAAGACTGTGACTTTTACATAAGCAACAGAGAACATTCAAGTTACCCATCAAGACCACCATTGGTATGACAGCAGTTTGGAATTTTGATTGGTATATTTAATACCTTATAGCAATTCATGTACTGGAGGAAGTTGGCAGCATTATAAGGTAAAAGTCTGTGCTAATACTTTAATAGATGGTGCTAGGCTACTTTCAATTGAAAGCAGACAAAATTGCTAAATAAATCAACATTTTATGTGTACACACCCTAGCAAGCATATCCTGGCAGCTCTAGGAGGTGAAATAGTTTGTAATTAGAACTTAAAGCAGTACCTTCACCTGTAAAGGAAAGTTCCACTCCTCCTCCTCCCCCTAGTTTTGACAGGTAACTGCTCCCACTTCCGCTCGGATCACCTAGGCCAGTGGTTCTCAACTCCAGTCCTCAGGACCCACTAACAGGCCAGATTTTAGGTATTACCTCGGGGAGATGCAGACTAGAATACTGCAATTACTGAGCAGCAAATGATATCACCTGTGATGTATTTCAGTTATCTTGCAAACCTGGCCTGTTGGTGGGTCCTGAGGACAGAAGTTGAGAACCACTGACCTAGGCCATCCGAGTAGAAGTTCTCCTCCCCTCATCCTCAGCCTTTTGGGACATATCACAGATTCCAGAAGGCTGCAGGTCATTCACAAAGTGCAGCAAGCCTCGCATACACAGTGAGGCCGCAAGGAGTCACAGCCAACTACCCACAGTTGGGATGCCGGGGACCGAAGACTGGAGAAAAAAATATCTCTGATGCGGACAGTGCTAGATCCCTGGACAGGTGAGTGTATGTTTAATAAAGTCAGCAGCTACAGTTTTCTGTAGCTGCTGACTTTTTATTTTCATACATATATGACTAAAGCTCCTCTTCAACTACTTGCCCACCAGCCTGTCGTTGTTATACGGCGGCAGGTTGGCTCCCCTGCGCGATACGCCGTAGGTGTAAGGCGGCTGTTTTAAGGGGTATAGGGAGCATGCGCGCACCCGCCGCATGATGTAGGAGCCGATGCGCGCTCCTGCGATGTGTGGCGGGCACCCACAATCGCTCCTGGCAGAGACAGAACGGAGATCTGTCAATGCAAACAGACAGATCTCCGTTCTGTCAGGGGAGTAGAGAATGATCATCTGTTCCTAGTAATTAGGAACAGTGATCAGTCTCCTCCCCCAGTCAGTCCTATCCCCTCACACTGTGGGAACACATTTAACCCCTTGATCCCTCCACGGTGTTAACCCCTTCCCTGCCAGTGACATGTCTACAGTAAATCAGTGGCTATTTTTTAGCTCTGATCGCTGTATAAATATCAATGGTCCTAAAAAAGTGTCAAAAGTGTTCGATCCGTCCACCGTAATGTCGCAGTCCTGCTAAAAATCGCAGATCACCGCTATTACTAGTAAAAAAAAAAAAAATTATAAAAATGACATAACTCTATACCTATTTTGTAGAGGTTATAACTTTTGCGTAAACCAATCCATATATGCTTATTGCGATTTTTTTTTACCAAAAACATGTAGAACATATATTGGCCTAAAGCCTATAGCAAAAAGTAAAAAATATTGTGTTTTTTTCAAAATTGACGCTCTTTTTCTGTTTATAGCACACAAAAAAAAAAAAAAAACGCAGGAAGTGATCAAATCCCACCAATAGAAAGCTCTATTTGTGGGAAAAAAAGGACATAAATTTTCTTTGGGTACTGCTCTCCCATGCATACATACACACAGGCCAATTTAGACAGCAGTTAATTAACCTACCAGCACCATCATTGGAGGAAACTGGGGTACCTAGAACCGCCACACGGGGAGAACCTGCAAGCTTCGTACAGATAGTGTCTTGGCTGGGATTTGACAGGAGACCCCACTGCTGCAAGGCAGAAGTGCTAACACTAATGCTGGCCATACACTATACAGAAAATCGGCCGAACCCCTTTTCGAAAAACGAACGTTCGACCGTGACCGCAAACGATCTTGCCATCATATAATGACCGATAATCTGTTCAGTGGACATGAATAAATAATTTTGTGTTCGTTTTTTTACATATACCTAGTGCAGAAAGTTCGGACGGGAAACACATTAACCTTGCAATTTATCGTACGTTCGGCAGAAATTTACCAAACTTCCCGTTCGTTTTTTTACCACAAAAACGTCACAAAGATTATCGATTTGTGCCCACTAACTTGCCGAAAAACGAACGAAGTGTCCATTCGAACGATTTTTCGGCCGATTTTCTGTATAGTGTATGGCCAGCATAAGTCACTGTGTTGCCCATTGGTCATTGAATGTCTACACTGAAACTGTGCACTTCACTTCATGCAGTGGGAAATTATAACAATATTTAACACGCAACAGCCCAATTGAAAGCCATACACTATGGATATTTTTTTTTTTTGGTGGCAATTCAAGACCTCTAACAGTTGTATAGCCTACTATGGCTTTGTTTATGAACAAGCATGCAAAACGATAATTATGTGCATCTCACGTGAAATCTATTATTCAGAGTGATTATTAGTCCACGCATTGCACCAAATTCAGCAATAAAGATTTCACTTCCTTAATTACACCTTAAAAAGCCTCTGAAAAAGAGTAATTGAGGTGACACCAGCATATATGGTCACCAAGCAGTGCCATTAATACATTTTCCGATAGCTCACACAGATATGTGCCACTATGCACAGAAAGCCGTGTTTAACAAGATTGCTCATGACCTCCGTGTGGACCTTTCCGTTAATGTGCTTCTAAGCAAATTTGTTGTAATATTAACATAGTCACAAGCTGGTACATCAGCACTCATTTCAGAGGAAATGAGCTGCTTCTTGTCACACTTATATTAAAAGGATGAATCTGTCACCTGGAGAGATTTCAAAAGCACTAGCCAGCCGTCAAATTACCCCTTCTCCAAGATCAAAGCATCTCCCATTCTGCTATGCCCACACAAAAATCACCCCTCTTTTTTTGGTTTACGTCATTAAAAAAAATTAGGCTCGATTTCTGCCTTCCTTGCTGCTCTTGTTGAGTTAATATTTTGAACATACTTCATCACAGTGATGCCCACTGGGTATTCTCGTATTCCTGCCGGAGTCACGCTTGTTTGATATCAGGGAACTATGTAGAAAATAGCAGGAACACATTGTAGCCAGGTTGCATGCTGGTCACTTTTGAAGACCCAATCTAGGCCTGCATTTAAATCAAACTTGTGTTTTGCCAATGCGAGTAATAGAAACAGGTTTCTTTAATGACCGCCAACAACACTTACTCACTCCCCGTCCACTCCCAACCAGTTTTGCTTTTGGGAGCCAAAAAAACCCCTTATATATACAGGTATGGAGAACTAGGCAAAGGAAGTTTTGCTCCCTTTCTTCTCGTATGATCAGTGCTGGTGTTTTGTGATTGGCCCAGTGCTGTCACATGGGGGCATGGTTTGACCATGCTTTGACTAGTATGACTTGGACAAGATGTCCTGTCCTCATTCCCATGACCTGAACAAAGCGATGGGAGAAGGGGAAGGAGTGAAAGAAAGGCGTGAAGGTTCTAATTTACCCATGCCATGGTATATCTATTAGTATATCTATTAGTAGTTAGTCACATTCAAGTAGACTTGTTCTGTAATGCTGAGGACATTTCATATCTTGTCCAAGTCACTTCTTCAGTTGTGAATGGCTTTGACAAGCTATGAAACATCTTCAACATTACAGAACAAGTCCAGTTAAAGTGATACTAAACACACACTGTTTAATTTACATTGGCCCTTCTATTTCTGTATGTGCATAATGGTGGCACTGTAATCCAAGTGCTTTTTTCCTAATGAATATACAGCTGTCACATGACTCAGCTCTTTCCAAGCCTGTCTGCAGGGAAACATAAGCAGGAGGAGCTTCTAGTCTTCTGCTGCTGGTCACATGTTCAAAATAAAAACGTCAGCCTTCGGGATACAGCAAAAAAAAAAATATCAATAAACTGTTATGAATTGCCATACAAATTTATATTTGAAATCCAATCTTTATTATTTTTTGGCAATAGCATGGTGTGGGCAGATTTTTGCCAGTCACAGGCTGTGTCATGCCCATCCAGCCTGTGTGTCAGGACTCAGGATGCTAATGCCAGCAAACAGAGTAATCCCTCTAGAAGAACTCGTGGGCACAAGCTAAAACTGATTCCCTTTCATGCTCATAAGAATTGGGCATTGACTAATAGATATGCGCATTCGAGAACTCGTGCGCAAACACAAGCCGCTGTGCATCCCCGTGCGCGTCGACTCTTGCGTTCACCCATGACAGATGCTGGCGCCAAACAGACTATTTAAACCCAGCCAGTGCTCAGATTCAATGCTGCCTTGTCTTCAGCCTCCTGTGTATCTAGCATCCTGTGAACCTGTATCCTGCTTCCAGTTATCAACCCGGCTTGTCTTGATCATTCCCTGAACTCCACCTGCATCGACCTCGGCTTGTTCAGTGACCATTCCTCTGTTTGCTCCTTTGGTTCCAGTTCCACTGATCGGTTCCAGACCCAGCTTGCTTCCTGACTACGTTCCTGTCTGTGACCTGTACCCGATTCTTCAAGTCTGTGTATGACCCAGCCTGCCTGACCTTGCTACCCTGCCTGTTGTCACCAGCACCAGCTGCCTGCCTACCTGTCTACCTGCTGAAGCCATCTGACGACTTCGCCTGCTCAGCAAGGACATCTGCCCTGCTGCTAGCAAGACTTTCTGGCACTCGTGCGACTCTGCACTCCTGTGCCTCCTGTCTACACTATCAGGGGCCCCGCGTCAGAGGTGTAAGAGAGGCATTTATCATCCTATCAGGCTCTGCTACCAGGTACGTGATACTGTACCTAAGAATAACAGGAAGGTGAAGACGCCATCAATCAAGATGTAATATCCCATCCCCATTATGTTTAGCTGGTTAGTGGGCATAGAGGAGGAGGGGGGGAGTAGGCAGTCATTTCCCACTGTGTATACACCCACATTTGTGACGCTATAGTCACATGAGTTGCTCAAATGTGATAGGGAGGAAATGCTCAGCACAGAAACTCATTGAAAACTGAGCATGTGCAGAGCTGCCAACACTGCTCTGCAAAATCCCCAACTTCATTGGGGACATGATCAAAAGGGACATGTATTACAGCATTTATTGATAGGTTTTTATGATGTGGGTTTAATGACACTTTATTGTGACTAAGTAATTACTAGTAGATAAAGGTGGGATAAAGACTTCTGGAGAACCAAAACTGAAAAAGTGGCTTGGACAAGTTGCTGAACTGAAGTAGCTTGGACAAGCTAGAAAACCCGGTATACTGTACATAACTTTTATTCTCATTTATTTATTACAGGTACTTATATAGTGCCGCCAATTTACACAGTGCTTTACACATATATAGTGAACATTCACATCAGTCCCTGCCCTCAAGTATCTTACAGTTTAAGGTCCCCAACTCGCATCCATACACATACTAGGGTCAGTTTATACAGGAACCAATTTACCTACCAGTATGTCTTTGGAGTGTGGGAGGAAACCAGAATACCTGGAGTAAACCCATGCAGATACAAGGAGAACATGCAAACTCCAGGCCCTGGTGCTGCTAGGTAGAAGTGCTAACCACTTAGCCACTGTGCTGTTCTTGGTCCCATTGCGTGACATCACAAGTCCTCATTTTTTATTTTTCCTTTGTTGGGGTAGGAAGGTCCTGAATATCTCAAAGAAATTATATACAGTGAGGGAAAAAAGCATTTGATCCCCTGCTGATTTTGTATGTTTACCCACTGACAAAGAAATGATTGGTATATAATTTAATGGTAGATTTATTGTGAGAGTGAGAGACAAAATAACAAAAAAAATATCCAGAAAAACGCATTTAAAAAAAGTATATAAATTGATTTTCATGTTAATGAGTTAAATAAGTATTTGATCCCCTATCAATCAGCAAAATTTCTGGTTCCCAGGCGTTTTCTATACAGGTAACGAGCTGAGATTAGAAGCACTCTCTTAGGCTGGGTTCACACTGGTCCGACAAACGCTCCGACATTGGGAGCTCATGTCGCATGACGTGTGAAATCCAATGTTTCCCTATGGGAGCCGTCCTAACTGGTCCGACACAAGTCGTTCCGACTTTAGAAATGCTCCCTGTACTACTTTGATCCGACTTTGATCCTACTTCAGCCTATTGACTATCATTGAAGTCGGATCAAAGTCGGATCGCCATCTTGCATGATCCGACTTCGGCACGCGACTTGTGCTCAGATGATCTTGAAGGGGAACTCCGCGCCAAATTTTAAATAAAAAAACGGCATGGGTCCCCCCCAAGAGCATGCCAGGCTCTTAGGTCTGGTATGGACCTTGAGGGGAACCCCCTACGGCGAAAAAACGGCGTGGGGGTCCCCCCAATCCATACCAGACCATTATCCGAGCACGCAGCTCGGCCGGACAGGAATGGGGGTGGGGACGAGCGAGCGCCCCCCCCTCCTGAACCGTACCCGGCCGCATGCCCTCAACATGGGGGGTTGGTGCCTTGGGGGAGAGGGGGCGCGCTGCGGGCCCCCCCACCCCAAAGCACCTTGTCCCCATGTTGAGGAGGACAAGGGCCTCTTCCCGACAACCCTGGCTGTTGGTTGTCGGGGTCTGCGGGCGGAGGGCTTATCGGAATCCGGGAGCCCCCTTTAATAAGGGGGCCCCCAGATCCCGGCCCCCCACTCTATGTGAATGAGTATGGGGTACATCGTACCCCTACCCATTCACCTAGGGAAAGTGTCAATTTAAAAAAAAACACTACACAGATTTTTAAAGTAATTTATTAGACAGCTCCGGGGGTCTTCTTCCGACTTCGGGGGTCTCTCCGGTTCTTCTCCGCGCTCTCCGGGTCTTCTGCCAGGCTCCTCTGCTATCTTCTGCTCTTTTGCTATAGCAGAGGAGCCCGGTCTGCTGCCTTCTTCTCTTCGGGGGTCTCTCCGGTTCTTCTCCGCGCTCTCCGGATCTTCTGCCGGGCTCCTCCGCTATTTTCTGCTCTTTTGCTATAGCGGAGGAGCCAGGTCTTCAATCTTCTGCCTTCTGCCCTCTTCTCCTGATGTTGACACATTAAAGGGGGCTCCCGGATTCCGATAAGCCCCCCGCCCACAGACCCCGACAACCAACGGCCAGGGTTGTCGGGAAGAGGCCCTTGTCCTCATCAACATGGGGACAAGGTGCTTTGGGGTGGGGGGCCGCAGTGCGCCCCCCTCCCCCAAGGCACCAACCCCCCCATGTTGAGGGCATGTGACCTGGTACGGTTCAGGAGGGGGGGGGGCGCTCGCTCGTCCCCACCCCCATTCCTGTCCGGCCGGGCTGTGTGCTCGGATAAGGGTCTGATATGGATTTGGGGGGACCCCCACGCCGGTTTTTCGGCGTAAGGGGTTCCCCTTAAGGTCCATACCAGACCCAAGTGCCTGGTATACTCTTGGAGCAGGAACCCATGTCGGTTTTTTATTTAAAATTTGGCGCGGAGTTCCCCCTAAAGATTCATACCAAACACAGTGCCGGGCATTGGCGGGGATCCAAGTCGGATCCCCGTTCATTGAAAGTCGGACATATGCCGGCTTCATGTCGCAGGGCAAAGTCGGATCCAAAGTAGGACGGCTGTCGTGTCGCACCAGTGTGAACCCAGCCTCAAAGGGAGTACTCCTAATCACAGCTTGTTACATGTATAAAAGACACCTGTGAACAGAAGCAATCAATCAGATTCCAATCTCTCTACCATGGCCAAGACCAAAGAGCTATCCAAGGATGTCAGGGACAAGATTGTAGACCTACACAAGGCTGGAATGGGCTACAAGATCATCGCCAAGCAGCTTGGTGAGAGGGTGACATCAATTGGTGCGATTATTCGCAAATGTAAGAAACACAAAATAACTGTCAATCTCCCTCGGCCTGGGGCTCCATGCAAGATCTCCCCTCGTGGAGTTTCGATGATCATGGGAACGGTGAGGAATCAGCCCAGAACTACACGGGAGAATCTTGTCAATGATCTCAAGGCAGCTGGAACGATAGTCACCAAGAAAACAATTGGTAACACACTACGCCGTCAAGGACTGAAATCCTGCAGCGCCCACAAGATCCCACCTGCTCAAAAAAGCACACATGTACAGGCCCGTCTGAAGTTTGCTAATGAACATCTGAATGATTCAGAGGAGAACTGGGTGGAAGTTTTGTTGTCAGATGAGACCAAATTCAAGCTTTTTGGCACGAACTCAACTTGCCGTGTTTGGAGGAGGAGGAATGTTGCCTATGACCCCAGCACACCATCTCCACCGTCAAACACGGAGGTGGAAACATTATGCTTTGGAGGTGTTCTGCTAAGGGGACAGGACAACTGACACCACATCAAAGGGACAATGGACGGGGCCATGTTCCGTCAAATCTTGCATGAGAACCTTCTTTCCTCTGTGGTCCGGTTCTGGCCCCAGTAGCCATACTATCCGGACCGCAGCCTTGCCAAATAGTTGCCTGTGTCCTCTCCCCGCCGCCGCCTCGCCTGCCTGCCTTGTGCTAGCATGTTCACAGCATGGCAGGCACGTCACACACGGGTCTGTTCCTTCGATAGGATCGCTGCACTGCCCCCTCCTCACACTGCTTGTCTTATTCACACAAGATGAGAAGCGTGGCCGCTTTGGACAAAGGGCGGGACTTTTTAAGTTAAGAAGCAGGTGATTGGTTGCTAGGCAGCGGGGTGGTCCCAGCAATCAATCACTCACCTTTAATGTGAAAAGTCCCACCCATTGTCCAGGGCTGCCATGCTTTCTGTCTTGTGTGATCAAGGTAGGGCTCTGTGGGGAGGGGTGAGTGCTGTGCAGGACAGGAGTTTACTATCGAAGGGGGTCTGTACTGGGGGGTCAATCTGTGATGGGGGGCCAGTCTGTGATGGGGGGTCAGTCTGTGATAGGGGGGGCCAGTCTGTGATAGGGGGGGGCAGTCTGTGATAGGGGGGGGCAGTCTGTGATAGGGGGGGGCAGTCTGTGATAGGGGGGGGCAGTCTGTGATAGGGGGGGGCAGTCTGTGATAGGGGGGGGCAGTCTGTGATAGGGGGGGGCAGTCTGTGATAGGGGGGGGCAGTCTGTGATAGGGGGGGGCAGTCTGTGATAGGGGGGGGCAGTCTGTGATAGGGGGGGGCAGTCTGTGATAGGGGGGGCAGTCTGTGATAGGGGGGGCCAGTCTGTGATAGGGGGGGCCAGTCTGTGATAGGGGGGGCCAGTCTGTGATAGGGGGGGCCAGTCTGTGATAGGGGGGGCCAGTCTGTGATTAGGGGGTCAGTCTGTGATTAGGGGGTCAGTCTATGATAGCGGGTCAGTCTGTGATGGGGGGTCTGAGATGAGGGGCCTGTAACGTGCAGAGGAGGCTGCGATGTGGAGGATATCATGTGGAGTAATAGCACTAATATGACACTTGGACCTCCGCTAAAAGAAAATTTTTCTGACCCCCGTGAATTTTAATTCACTACCCCTGCCATAGAAAATATGTGGAGGGAGCTGAAGGTGTGAGTTACCAAACGTCAGCCTCAAAACCTTAATGAATTGGAGAGGATCTGCAAAGAGGAGTGGACAAAAACCCTCCTGAAATTTGTGCAAACCTGGTGGCCAACTACAAGAAATGTCTGACCTCTGTGATTGCCAACAAGGGTTTTGCCACCAAGTACTAAGTCATGTTTTGCAAAGGGGTCAAATACTTATTTCACTCATTAAAGTGCAAATCAATTTATAACTTTTTTGAAATGTGTTTTTCTGGATTTTTTTTTGTTATTCTGTCTCTCACTGTTAAAATAAACCTACCATTAAAATTATAGGCTGATCTTTTCTTTGTCAGTGGGCAAATGTACAAAATCAGCAGGGGATCAAATACTTTTCTTTCACTGTATGTAATGTGATAATGGGTTTACAGGAAGTGAACTAAATGACGTCAGGTGTCATTAAACACGGAAATTATGTGTAAGGCCTCTTTCACACGAGGGATCCGTATGTCCGTTTTTCACCCTTCCGTTTTCGGATGAAAAACGGACATACATTCATCCCTATGGAGCGTCGGATGTCAGCGGTGACATGTCCGCTGACATCCGACCCGCTCCGATCCGAAAAGTGTAACGGAGGAAAAACCTACTTTTCCATCCGTTTTCGGATCGGATCGGATGACGACGGACACTACGGACCGTCATCATCCGATCCCCCCATAGGGGAGAGCGGCGCTCTGACAGGTCCGTCGCTGCACAGTGTGCAGCGATGCACCTGTCATCTTCCTGCTCAGCGGGGATCGGCGGAGCGATCCCCGCTGAGCAAGCGGATGTTCACGGGGCGGATCATGACTGATCTGCCCCGTGTGAAAGAGCCCTTAGTTACTTTTTCTTTTTAACAAGGCCGGGGCTATACTTTTAACCTTATTTTTAATACAGCTCATATGTGCATTTATGTCACTCCTTTATTGGTAAGCGTTTAAATAATTACACCTTTGTGAAACAAAATAAAAATGAACTGACATGTTATTCCTTATATCTGGTTAAGCCATAATCAGCAGCTTGCAGCTATAAAATTACCATTTCTGAAGACAACGGAGGACACAGAGTAAAAGGTAGGCAAAACACTCTGCAGTTTTCCTATTTTATAAAAGACACCACTCGCTGCATAAATTTACATGCTCTTTGCTATATCAAGAAAGTATTACTTTAAGCTCTATCATTTTTTACATTAACCACTTCAGCCCCGGAAGGATTTACCCCCTTAATAACCAGGCCATTTTTTGCGATACGGCACTGCATCGCTTTAGCTGAGAATTGCGCAGTCGTGCGATGTTGTACCCAAACAAAATTGATGTCCCTTTTTTCCCACAAATAGAGCTTTCTTTTGATGGTATTTGATCACCTCTGGGTTTATTTTTTGCGCTATCAACAAAAAAAGACCGACCATTTTGAAAAAGAAACAATATTTTTTACTTTGTGCTATAATACACACCCAAAAATTTTTTATAAAATTGCAATAAGCGTATATTTATTGGTTTGTGCAAAAGGTATAGCGTCTACAAAATAGGTGATGGATTCATGGACCTTTATTTTTTTTTATTGTTTTCACATGTAATGGCGGCGATCTGCGATTTTTAACGGGACTGCGACATTGCGGCGGACAAATTTGACCACAAGTGACACTTTTTGGGGATCAGTGACATTATTACAGTGATCAGTGCTAAAAAAAAATGCATGGATCAATGTATAAATGACACTAAAAGGGAAGGGGTTATCACTAGGGGCGATCAAGGGGTTAACTGTGTTCCCTGGGTGTTTTCTAACTGCAGGGGGGATGGGTCACTGGGACAACACAAAGACCCCTGTTCCTGATCACATCTCCTGTCAGAACAGGGATCTGCCTCGTTTAGATCCCTGTTCTGCCTCTCTGTGGAGCGATCGCGGGTGGCGGACATCAAATCGCGGGGTGCGCCCACAGTATCTATTGCATGAAATGACATACAGGTACGTCGTTTTGCACAAGGGAGCCGCCTTGCCGCAGTATATGTGCAGTGGATGGTCTTTAAGAGGTTGAAGTGGATGTAAACCCGACTCATGAAATTTGAGCTGGGCACATATATCTGCAGTGTTTTCTTATCTCTCTCCAAAGCACTGAGTCCCCTGTGTTTTTTCTGCTCTGTAGCTCTGTTATCAGCTTGATAACTTCTGACAAGTTCTCAGACACAGGAGATAAAAGGAGCCTGAAGTTTGTGTTGTGGGAGGTTGCTATAAATAGATTAGCACAAAGCTGCTGGATTCAGAGCAGAGCTCTGCAAGTCTTTGCCTATGAGGAGAGGGGGGGGGGGGGTGCCTTTCCTCCAATCAGCTGTCTTGGCTGTATGCCAATAATCCACTCCTACTTCTAAAGAATTCTAAAAAAATATATAAAGCTGAAGACAGCAGATATACAAGTAAAACTTATGTAGGGAGATTTGTTTCATCCCTGTGTATCATCTGAGGCTGTTCACTTCACTGGGTATATGTGAGGGTTTACATCCACTTTAAGTGCCAAGGAGGATCCTGAAGTTTTGTGCCTGAAACGTTCCTGATTTACTACACTAGTAAGCATTATAATACAATCTAACAATTTTATATTCAGTTCTTAGCATTTATTGATAATTTGTAGGTTTCTCATCTGAATGGAGGCCAGGAATAATTTTACTGATGTAACTGTGTAAAAAATGCTGTAATACACTGGGATAGTTTTACTAAAGGCAAAAAGACTGTGCACTTTGCAAGTGCAGTCGCCCCAGAGCTTAATAAATGAGGTAAAGCTTCACTTTACAAAGAATACCCAATCACATGCAAAAAAAAAAAAAAAAAAAAAAAACAGCATGTTTGCCTGCACACAAATGCATTATCCTCATTTACTAAGCTCTGGAACAACTGCAATCTATTTGCCTTTAGTAAATCTACCCCTATGTTTCAACACAGAGTTCCAGAAAACCTGAACAGAACCATTGACGGTTCAGGAACCAGGAAAGGCAAAGAAAATGGTTGAGGCTTATGTATACATTTTTGCTGTCATTAACATATTACAGTAGCAAAGATGTGTTACAAGTGTATTTAAAGTATATATAAAGCCACATTTTGTTTTATCTTTTTGAGTTTTGAATGGAGTTTAGAAGGCTTAGAACCCCTCTCAGCTTTAATTGCTGCCTGTCTCCCTGCCGTGGTGATCAAAGTGGTTATAAAGCCTAAACATTATTTACCTTAATAAATTCCTTTCATTAAGGTAAAAAATGCTTGGGCATCAGTATTCCCCCACACCCTCCCTTTTACTTACCTGAGCCCCCATTCCATCCAGCACCGTGCACGTCTGCAGCTCTTCTCTCCCCTCACTTGCTAGACTCACTGGCTTTGTTTAGACTCAGGTTGCTATCCATCAAAGCATAAGTTAGCAGGGGAGCCCCCCTGTTTGTGTCTATCAGTGTTAATTTTGGCAGCAAATTTCGATTTAGTTTTAGTCTTAGGACTAAAATGGCATTTTAGTTTTAGTCCCATTTTAGTCTTCTGCAATTGTTTTAGTTTTAGTCGTATTTAGTCGACTAAATCTCCAGGACATTTTAGTTGACTAAAACTCATTTTAGTCATCTAAAATCTAATGGGTTTAGTTAATTTGTAATGCATTATTTAAGCATTTCTCTACAATTTCCAAACTCATTATATACTGCTGGAGTGAAAAATCGAATATGTTATTATTTATGGTATTGAGGTATTAACATGCACTACAGACCAGTGTTCATTTTGACGTCAAATTTAAACTTAGACTAAAATTTCAGTTTTAGTCTAAAGCCTCATACACACGATCGGATTGTTGGCCAACAAAACCGTGGACTTTTGTCAGAAGGGCGTTGGCTCAAACTTGTCTTCCATAAACACGGCCACACAAATGTTGGCCAACAATTACGAGCGTAGTGATGTACTAGACATACTACGTTGTTTTTCAGCTCTTTAGCGCCACCCTTTGGGCTCCTTCTGCTAATTTCGTGTTAGTAGAAGTTTGGTGAGCGTTGATTCGCGCTTTTCATTTTGCACTTTTCATTTTGCGCTTTTCAGTTCATTTCTGAACGGCCGTTCGTCAACCAGACATGTTGCAGAATCAGAGGCTGGGTTCACACTGATGCGAACTGGATGCAGGTTTCCGCGCATCCAATTGACATGACAGGAGAGTGTGACCGGCTCTCAATGGAGCCAGTTTACACACCTTCGGGGTCTGAATTGCAGAAGGGTCCTGTGCGTCTTCTGGTCTGTTTCAGGTGTGAATTCAGACCACAATTTTGACCTGATTCGCACCTGAAACGGTGAACAGGGACGCACCGGACCCCCTGCTGTGAGCCGTGGCCGCAGCTAGTGTGAACCCAGCCTTAGTGTGGCTGGTAGGAAAATAAAAGGTTCTAAAAAGTTAGGTACCGAATTCCACTTCTGATCACCTCCAACAGGCCCATGATGCTGATTATTATCCTGCTTATCCTACTACATATACTGTCAGACCTTAAAAAGACATTAGAAAAATAAATGTCTGGACTTAGAAACTCCAGCACCAATTTCAGTTTACTCTAAGGGCTCATTCACACTGCATCTCAAAGAAGCTCAAAGAAGTCGCTCCTACAGGCTTTGAGCTTTTTGGAGCTCATTTTTTTCTGCCTGGAAACTCCCCTCCATGTTAGCCAATTTGTTCATACACACTATGGCTTTTTGGGGAGTTTCCAGGCATATGCTCTTATAGGCAGAACCCCCCCCCCGCACACCAAACTCGCATTTTTGAGAGGAGCTTTTGAGCAGAAAACACCCAACTGCCCAAAAACACATAAAAAGCTTAAAGAGATAGAAAGAAAAAAAAAAAAACAAATGAGCTGAGGGGAGGGTGTGTGAAAAAAAAAAACACTTATGCTCAAAAAAGCTCAAAGGAGCTCAAAGAAGCTAAAAAAAAATATGCAAAAAAGAGCACAAAAATGCACAAGCTTCTTTAAAGCTGAGTTCCACACAAAAATGTAACTTCCGCTTTTCGGAACCCTCCCCCCCTCCGGTGTCACATTTGGCACCTGTCAGGGGGGAGGGGGGTGCAGATACCTGTCTAAGACAGGTATTTGCACCCACTTCCGGCATAGACTCCCATAGACTCCCATGGGAGTCTATGCCCCTTCCTGTCCCTCCGCGCTGTCTCCTGGGAAACACACAGCTCCCAGGAGATAGCGGGGACCAGTTACGATGCGCAGCGTGACTCGCGCATGCGCAGTAGGGAACCGGGAAGTGAAGCCGCAACGCTTCACTTCCTGATTCCCTCACCTAGGATGGCGGCGGCAGCTGCCGAGAACCGAGCGGGTTCTCGGCGTCACCTGCCGACATCGCTGGACCCTGGGACAGGTAAGTGGCCATGCATTAAAAGTCAGCAGCTGCAGTATTTGTAGCTGCTGGCTTTTAATATATTTTTTTTTTGGCGGTTTAGGTGGACCCCCGCTTTAAGCTGAAATCAACGCTCAAATGCATTTAAAAGCAGCTTTTTTTTGAGCTGCAGTGTGCATGAGCCCTTACAGGCAGAAAAACCCCCACCAAACTTGTGTTTGTGGGAGGAGTTTTTGAGCAGAAGACGCCTTAGTGCCCAAAAACAAGGGAAAAAGTGCAAAAAAGCTCAAAGAAGCTCGAAAGCACACACATCAAAAAAGAAAAAATGAGGGGGAGATTTGTGAAAAAAAACACTTATGCTCCAAAAAGCTCAAAGAAGCTGAATAAAAATGTGCAAAAGAGCATAAAAACACAAACTTCTTCAAGCTTTTAGGCAGAGAAATAAAAGCTCAAATGCCTGTAAAAACAGCTTTTTTATAGCTGCAGTGTGCATTATCCCTAATGAGGCAAAGTGACATGTATGTGGAAGACCCTGGAAGGACCCTGCCATGTCTCAGGTGAAGATGAACTTCTACAGTAGGTCAACGTATCTTGGCATAAAATGCATCATAGTACTTGGCATGGACTCTTGAATAAATATATATATATTTTTTTACATTCTAGGTCTAAAAGTTTCCAAGTTAAGAGTTGAATATCATTTTAATATGCAACACAACAAATATCACAAATTACATTCTGCTAAACACCATCTGTGACTTCTTGTAGCATTTATTTTCACTTTACATGAAATGTTTGATGGATTCATTAGTCAGTACAATACACCTTATGACTTTGTTTCTACCTGTCAAATATATCTGTTGTCACATTTACCACATTAAAAAGGAACCAGGTGACCTGGCTGCTGAATTGAGTGTCTGGTTAGAACAACATTCCTGCATGCCTCACTGTTTGCTTCAATTTCTGTAACTTCCTCCCTGCTGCATATTCTAAAAAGGATATAAAATACTCTTTGGTTCAGTTAACTATAAATTAAAAAAATATATACATATTTTCAATACAGGCCAGATAAGTTCTTTAAAATGTCTTATTTTCCTTCTGTAAATGTCTGCAAGTAGGGCCCAGACTGGAAGAGGTAGACCAGTAGAATGAGCAATAAAGTTATATATTCCTATATAAAGTAAAGGCAGTCTAACAAAGTGAACATACTTACAGAAGGCGCAAGGGGTAGAATAACGATTGCAAAGCCGGGTTACTTATCTGCAATAATGCTGTCTTTTTAGTTCACACGACTGGTTGAAAAGAATTACAAACCCTATGACAAGCAAACAGTTGACATATAATGTATGTATTTTGTGTGTTTAGCTGGTGGCTGGAGTTCAGTGTTATACTACTGCCTAGTTTTTCAGGTTGGGATCACACAGGTGTTGGGTGCAAAAAGGCATCCAATGTTCATGTTGTTCGGGCACTTTGTCAAACGACATTAATCGCCACGTGTTACATGAAATGAAGGGAGCAGGGATAGGTGTGAAAGACTCTGGGACTGATTTGCTAAGTAAGGTAAAGTATCTGTGAACATACTTTACTCAAAGCAATTTGTTGTAAAGCAAATTATATAGTTGTAATATAACGATACGAACATACTCCTTTTTTTTTTTTCCAGAAGTCACATGACCATAAAGCCATGTTCTATCTTTGGATTGTGGGATGCGTATCAATGTTGGAGAGGGGGGGGGGGGGGCAGGCTATAAGTGACATGTAACACAGAGGGGAAGGACTCCCTGGTGTGTACACTGCACTCCAGGATTGTACCTACCCCTATCTATGCTTCAGGCTGTGAGCAACATCATATACAGCGGGGAATTACTGAATAATATGCCCCGTCTGTGTATGTCTTCTGCTGTCTACATCCTTCTTGCTGGGAGGGGGGGGGGGGGGGGCATGTCTGTAAATCAGACTACACAGGCCCACCAACATGCCCACACATGGCACACCTGCATCTCTATCAGAGAAAGGGTTGGAAGCAATCTGACCACGCCGACACAGTTTCACTTCAGTGGTCAGTTTGAAAAAGTAAATAAGAAGGACTGGCAGGATCATCAGGTATTTTCCCACAGCGAATGTGCCCAAAGAGCAGAGAAAAACCGGCCCAGGTGAGGGTGCCACCAGATCCCTGGACAGGTAAGTGTCTGTTTATTAAAAGTCAGAAGCTACAGTTTTTTTAGCTGCTGACTTTTAATTTTTTTGGAACCTGGCTAAAGCTACCCTTGAACTGCCATTCGTTTGTAATAGCAATTCTTAGAAAAATCTGAAAAATGCAAATTTAGCTAAGTTAACATTTAGTTTTTAGCTTTACATTTCTGCAGAATGTTTTCAGTATGAAAGGAGAAGTACAGCCAAAGCTCGTTTGGCTGAACCAAGTCACAGAGGTGGTCAGGATCAGGATCTGCCCACATGCCTGGACCGGTACCTGGCTCTGCCTTCTAGCAAGCTGCTGAGAGCCTGAGCTTCTGCCCCCTCCACAACAGCCCAGCGCTCCAGTGAGCATGGAGGGGGCAGAGCAGAGAGCCCGTGACTGACAGTCACCAGCTCTCTGCTCAGGGAGCAATGAGAACCGGGCGATCAGCAAGTGTTTGATCGCTCGGTTCTCAGCTATAGAGCCGGCGGGAGACAGACCGCTACTGCATCCACCTAGGTAAGTATGGTTCAAAATAAAAATAAATAAAAAATTACATACTTTTACATTTTTTCAAAATGTATTTTTTGGTGTATCACTTTCACACACACCTCAAGTGTTCAGTTAAAAACCACAGCAATTTGGAATGCAAAAGCAGCTTGTTCCTTCCTTCCTATTTGTTACTATTTAATAAAGCAGTGACCTATAATCAGGAGATCCTGCAATTCACAAAATTTGGGTTTGCCTGATTACATACATGTAGATCTGTCCAAATTGCACAGAATACTTTTGATTCATGAGTTGTATGATACTTCATAGATCTGGTAAATAAGGTTGGACATAATAAAGTACATAAAAAAAAACAAAACATAATTTCCACCTGATATCTCAACCAATATCTCTGATTGCTTCTGACCAGTATGCCGATAAGATCCATTTGTCTTACTAAACACCAAAAATTGCTTGGCTGCATACCTGGTTGGGCAGGAGGATGAACAGTCACATTGAATTGTATGCTTCTTTGACTTTTCTGAATTCACCATTCATATGGTCGTAAATGTATAGGTCCTCACTGCAGGTACTTGTTTAGAATGATCATTTAAAGGGCTGCACCGGCTTTACAAGAAAATGGGGGCAAATGTCTCTTGATGGATTCTTCTATTGCCATGCATGTTGGAAAGTACCGTAATCCTTAGGACTTTTAGTGGAAAAATACTACAAAAAGAATTGTGAAACGTGTAAATGTTTGGGAAGTCAAAACCTTTATGTCCAGCACGCCATGGGGGTTATTTACGAAAGGCAAATTCACTTTGCACTACAAGTGCATACTACAAGTGCAAAGTGCACTTGAAATTGCACTGAAAGTGCACTTGGAAGTGCAGTTGCTGTAAATCTGAGGGGTAGATCTGAAATGAGGGGAAGCTCTGCTGATTTTATTATCCAATCATGTGCAAGCTAAAATGCCTTTTTTTTATTTTCTTTGCATGTCCCCCTCGGATCTACAGCGACTGCACTTTCAGTGCAATTTCAAGTGCAGTTTGCACTTGTAATGCAAAGTGGATTTGCCTTTCGTAAATAACCCCCCATGGATCTTAAAGATGGTGTCCAAAAATTCATTAACATGATCACAGCAGTAAATTGCAACATTTTGGGGCCATGCAGGACCCTTTTATCAGGCAATATTTGCTTTGATTCTACTGGTCTACAGTTGGAAATTGCTACAGCACCCACTGGCTTCCAGCCATCTCCAGAAATGTGTGATATGGGAATATTCTTACCATCAGTGTCGGCTGGTGTTTTTTTTTGGGGGGGGTGGCAAACAACCACCCCCCCCAAGCGGCAGGCGGCACCTCCCGTACCCCCAGTTTGCCGGTCGGTCCAGCACTTGCCTCATCTAGGCAGGTAGTTGGTGGGCAGCGTGCAGTGGCTCCATGTCCTCTCCTCCATCGGCGGCTTCCAGCGTGCGGCTCCTCCCCTCCTCTTAGGCGTCCAATAGGATCACCTGTCCTTTCTGCTAATGGGAAGACGGGTCTCAAAACCCGCATCATGATTGGCCGGGAGGAGGATCAGTGTTACAATAGCGAATATTCATTCGCTGTTGCAACACACCTGGGGGGGCTCTGTTCGCATTCTCTGCTCGCCGAGCCCACCCTATCTTGAAGCCTATGCTTCAAAAAAACAAGCACTCCCCATTGGAATCCATGCATCCGACATCCTGCAAGGGGCTGGACGCATGGATAGGGGGAGGCAGCGATGGATGGGGGACGGGCTGCCCCTGTCTACCATACAGTATGTTTGGGGAACCATAAATTTGCTTATTGCAAAATCTAACTGGATTACAGTTATGAATAGCACTTAGGAATCGTTCAACAACCTTCAATTGGAGGTAAGGATGGGAAAAGGGTGGGAGGCTGGTTCTAGGCATACTGAATATAGTGGACAACATTGTCTGTTTTTTTTTCTAGGGAGGGATGGTGTGTCATGTAATTTCGTCATGCAAAATATTGATTCATACAATAAATAATTTTTGACTAATTTTGGAATATTCTAAAGTGATGCCTATGTCACGTTTTCTTATTTGGTTATAATGGACAAATGTCTCTACGTATCAAGCAATAGATGAAGCACGCTGGATGAGGCCAGCATATTGGAAGGATTAACAAAGATATAAACCCAATCACTGAAATCTCATATGCGTTTTACAAGGTAATGGAATTATGAAAGTTTTGTTTAATCTGCAGCCTTCATTAAAATAATGTCTGGTTAATACTCACCTGTCAGATAGATAAAAAGGAGTGAAGTAAAAGAAACACAGTTCCACACTAGTACCTAGTAAAAACATTAGACCTTTATAAATGTCAGTTGAAAATGTTTGTTCCCACCTGGCATGTTTGATATTCAACTTTAATTAGTTGCTGTAGTACATCGCTAGAATGCTGAACATCCATTTACTTACTTTAGCAAATGGAATTCTTTTTTTTAGAATTCTTGATTTTAAAGGGTATGCATCATAACTAAATCACTAAACCCAGGACCCTTCATTGACTATATTTGGTCTCACACAGAACATGGAAATGCAATAGTTTTAGTAAATATAAACTGCTAAATACCTTTTCTCATCAGCATTTAGAGCAGTCTTGTGACTTCTATATGTGTCTGGTTAAAGATTGTAGGAGTTTTCATTCTACCATGATTGTCCTATAAGGATGCAGGTCCCCTGTCCCTCTGTCTGAACAGTGCTGATTGGCCCTGTGCTGATCACGTGCACTCTCAAAAAAAAAAAAAAAAACGCTCTAGCAATACACACTAAACTGAGCTTGTCCCTTAGCCTCTGTACTATCTGGAGATGGTCTGGGGACTCTGGAAGAAGGCGAGGATCAGAGAAGACAGGATCAAACAGCCTTTTAACACAATGCGGCGGATTAACCCCTTAGGTTCCACAGAGAGTATAACAAGCATGCTTTACTGCAAATACAGACTGATTTTACTGTTGTGGGTTTAGTAACACTTTAAGGTCATAAGTCATCATGTACAACATAGGCCAAAGTGCAAACAAACATCCCCAGAAAAATAGATGACAATCGGTGTTCATATAGAAAGAAAGTGACTGCATAGGTGAAATAACAGGTAATATACAATGTGGTAAAATATACGATTGTATGATGCTACCCAGAATTTTCCAGATTCATAGGGCAAGCACAGGGTGTAGGAGGAAATACCCCGGAACTGACGGGAAATAAGAACAAAATTGAGAGGAAAAAGAGAGGTACGTGACTTTTTTCCCAAAGGAAACGGTCAATAGTGGGGGGGGGGGATCAACAATGTTGGGAGCATTTCACAGGCTATCATTATAACCCAATCCTGATTCATTACAAGGCCAGAACAAAAGGTGACCCAACGTCTCTAGCTGATTTTATCCAACTTATTGTCGGTGTCAAGAGGAGGATTTAACCACTTTCCAACTGCTGCACGCTGATATACATTGGCACAATGGCAGCGGTGGGCAAATGGGCGTACCTGTACATCCCCTTTAAGAGCTGGGGATAGCAGGCGCGCGGCCCGCGGGACCAGCGGACTCAATGTGCACCGGTCTCCTGGCGATCGTGTCATGGAGCCTCAGAATGGGGAAGTGCCCATGTAAACAAGGCATTTCCCCGTTCTGGCTTGTGTCGTGACAGAGATCACCGCTCCCTGTCATCAGGGTTAACCCTTTCACTGCCAGTGTCATTTACACAGTAATCAGTGCATTTTTATAGCACTGATTGCTGTAAAAATGACAATGGTCACAAAATAGTGTCAAAAGTGTCCGATGTGCCCACCATAATGTTGCAGTCCCGATAAAAATCACAGATTGCCGCCATTACTAATAACAAAAAAATAAAAAATAAAAATGCCATAAAACTATCCCCTATTTTGTAGACGCTATAACTTTTGCGCAAACCAATCAATATACGCTTATTGCGATTTCTTTTACCAAAAATATGTAGAATACATATTGACCTAAACTGAGGAAAAAAATTGTTTTTTTTTATATGTTTTTGGGGATATTTATTATAGCAAAAAGTAAAAAATAATGCGTTTTTTTCAAAATTGTCGCTCTTTTTTGTTAAAAGCACAAAAAATAAAAACCGCAGAGGGGATCAAATACCACCAAAAGAAAGCTCTATTTGTGGGAAAAAAAGTTTGGGTGCAACGCAGCACGACCGCGCAATTGTCAGTTATAGCGACACGGTTAAAGTCGTTCCAATAATACCATTTTGCAAATAGAATTCTGACAACAAATTTAAATCTACCCCACTCTATTTTAAATTAGACAAAATCATTTTGTCTTTTTTTTTACCTAGTTACATTGGTCCGGCTTGTATGCGCCATGCATGTAACTATGCATGTAACGTACATGTTGCATCCCTCCAGAAGCTGGAATTCATACTAATAGACACCGCTAGTACAGTGATCCCAACTAGCTTCCAGGTCCTGTGCCGAGCAGCTGCCCAGCTTCTAGAGGGATCCCAGAGGTATGGTATATGCATAGTTACTTTGGTCCAATGTAATTCTGTAAAAAAAAAAAAATACCATACCTGGAAATCAGCTTTCACTTTTTGGCCTTGGAGAAATAGTAGTTTGTTCTAGAAAGAATGTAGAATTAAAAAGTACTGGGATGTGAGCTATGTATTTTGTGTTCACAATCAAAACTAATTATATGATGCTGAACATAATCACTGCTTTTCCAGGAAGTACCAGAAGAGCAAGACATTAATTCAGTTTCTGAATCTTGTTTTGTTATGGCTCATTCTTCTCTTCCGTTCCGTGCAATGGTAATTTTGTTTCTAACTTGACCTTCACTGTTGTTTCTTCTCGCAAATCTTTGCAATGTGTCTTGACTATTTTATGTTCATTTATTCTACAAAAATGCCCATTCTTCTTGCAAATATTATAATTTAAAAACAATAGTCATGTCACACTATGTTAGGTGTTATATAATTTATTCTGCATAAAAAATAAAAATATTCTGCGCTCACCCCAATGGTGCAAAAAAACAAGAAAATTAATTCTTAGGTAAAAAAAACACAAACACCAAAAAGTGACAATGTGCAAAATTATGTGTTTTTAGGTGCTGTTGCTTATAAGCCTGAATACCCGACTAAAGATCTTCATGTGGACTGAATCCAGGGGCAGACTGACCATTCGGGCACTGCCCGAGGGCCCCACGCCACTAAGGGGCCCCATCAGGGTTGTCAGCCTCAATAAAACCAGGGACAGTATGTAAAAATCTGTGTTTTTTAAAAAATCCCAAGATTACAGCTGCCCTGCCTCTCCAGTACCTTTTCAGTGTGTGTATGTGTATTCTGTGTGTGTATATTGTGTGTCTGTGTATATATACTGTATGTGTGTGTGTATACTGTGTAATCTATTGCCTGGGGGCCCCATAATCTCCTATTGCCCGGGGGCCCCATAATCTTCTCCTGTTGCCCGGGGGCCCCATAATCTCCTATTGCCCGGGGGCCCCATGAGTTGTCAGTCTGCCCCTGACTGAATCTGTTTATTCATTTTTTTCTTGATTGAATTTAAAACGCACATATATGTTTTTGGAATTTTTTTAGATTTTTACACTCATGTACTGACAACCTGAGAAATTACAGAACTCCTATTGAAAACTAACACAGTGAATATTTTAACAGTATAAACATAATATGGAAACACTGACAATACCTATAACAATGTAATTTGCTTGATTTACACTTAAAAAGTCAACACAGCATGAAATTATTAGCCCCTCCTTTTTACATGCAGTTGTAAAAAAAAAATCACTGATTTTTACAAACTGTCAGTAAATTTACTGACGGTTGGCAACCCTGATTGGGTTCTTTTTGCAAAGCAAAGCTTTACCTCATTTACTAAGCTCTGAAGCAAAATTTGCCTTTAGTAAATCAACCCCTCACTGTTACTGTCAGAATCAAAATAAAGAAAAACACTAAAAAAATTATAATGTAACCACCACATCCAAGGACTGGCAATCTGAGTTACATTCACGTTTTTGAGTTTAGATACACCCTGAAAACAATACAGAGTATACAAAGCAGTAATCTGCAAATGGCTCCTGACACACCATACTACAACTCTTAACATGCATTTTTTTCCTTTTAACCACTTCAGCCCCGGAAGATTTTACCCCCTTCCTAACCAGAGCACTTTTTACAATTCGGCACTGCGTCGCTTTAACTGCTAATTGCGCGGTCATGCAATGCTGTACCCAAATGAAATTTGCGTCCTTTTCTTCCCACAAATAGAGCTTTCTTTTGATGGTATTTGATCACCTCTGCCGTTTTTATTTTTTGCGCTATAAACGGAAAAAGACCGAAAATTTTGAAAAAAAATGATATTTTCTACTTTTTGTTATAAAAAAAATCCAATAAACTAAATTTTAGTCATACATTTAGGCCAAAATGTATTCGGCCACATGTCTTTGGTAAAAAAAATGTCAATAAGCGTATATTTATTGGTTTGCGCAAAAGTTATAGCGTCTACAAACTAGGGTACATTTTCTGTAATTTACACAGCTTTTAGTTTATGACTGCCTATGTCATTTCTTGAGGTGCTAAAATGGCAGGGCAGTACAAAACCCCCCCAAATGACCCCATTTTGGAAAGTAGACACCCCAAGGAAATTGCTGAGAGGCATGTTGAACCCATTGAATATTTTTTTTTTTTGTCCCAAGTGATTGAATAATGACAAAAAAAAAAAAAAAATTACAAAAAGTTGTCACTAAATGATATATTGCTCACACAGGCCATGGGCATATGTGGAATTGCACCCCAAAATACATTCAGCTGCTTCTCCTGAGTATGGGGATACCACATGTGTGGGACTTTTTGGGAGCCTAGCCGCGTACGGGGCCCCGAAAACCAAGCACCGCCTTCAGGATTTCTAAGGGCATAAATTTTTGATTTCACGCCTCACTACCTATCACAGTTTTGAAGGCCATAAAATGCCCAGGTGGCACAACCCCCCCCCAAATGACCCCATTTTGGAAAGTAGACACCCCAAGCTATTTGCTGAGAGGCATGGTGAGTATTTTGCAGCTCTCATTTGTTTTTGAAAATGAAGAAAGACCAGAAAAAAATAATTTTTTTTTCTTTTTTCAATTTTCAAAACTTTGTGACAAAAAGTGAGGTCTGCAAAATACTCACTATACCTCTCAGCAAATAGCTTGGGGTGTCTACTTTCCAAAATGGGGTCATTTTGGGGGGTTTTGTGCCACCTGGGCATTCCATGGCCTCCGAAACTGTGATAGGCAGTGAAGAGTGAAATCAAAAATTTACACCCTTAGAAATCCTGAAGGTGGTGCTGGGTTTTCGGGGTCCCGTGCACAGCTAGGCTCCCAAAAAGTCCCACACATGTGGTATCCCCGTACTCAGGAGAAGCAGCAGAATGTATTTTGGGGTGTAATTTCACATATCCCCATGGCATGTTTGAGCAATATATCATTTAGTGACAACTTTGTGCAAAAAAAAAAAAAAAAATTTGTCTCTTTCCCGCAACTTGTGTCGCAATATAAAATATTCCATGGACTCGACATGCCTCTCAGCAAATAGCTTGGGGTGTCTACTTTCCAAAATGGGGTCATTTGGGGGGGTTTTGAACTGTCCTGGCATTTTATGCACAACATTTAGAAGCTTATGTCACACATCATCCACTCTTCTAACCACTTGAAGGCAAAACCCTTTCTGACACTTTTTGATTATGTGAAAAAATTATTTTTTTTTGCAAGAAAATTACTTTGAACCCCCAAACATTATATTTTTTTTAAAGCAAATGCCCTACAGATTAAAATGGTGAGTGTTTCATTTGTTTTTTTCACACGGTATTTGCGCAGCGATTTTTCAAACGCATTTTTTGTGGAAAAAATACACTTTTTTAAATTTTAATGCACTAAAACACACTATATTGCCCAAATGTTTGATGGAATAAAAAAGATGATCTTAAGCCGAGTACATGGATACCAAACATGACATGCTTTAAAATTGCGCACAAACGTGCAGTGGCAACAAAATTAATACATTTTTAAAAGCCTTTACAGGTTACCACTTTAGATTTACAGAGGAGGTCTACTGCTAAAAATACTGCCCTCAATCTGACCTTCGCGGTGATACCTCACATGCATGGTGCAATTGCTGTTTACATTTGACGCCAGACCGACGCTTGCGTTCGCCTTAGCGCGAGAGCAGGGGGGACAGGGGTGCTTTTATTTTTTTTTTCTTTATTATTTTTTTGCTTTTTTATCTTATTTTTAAACTGTTCCTTTCATTTTTTTTTTTTTTTTAAATCATTTTTATTGTTATCTCAGGGAATGTAAATATCCCCTATGATAGCAATAGGTAGTGACAGGTACTCTTTTTTGAAAAAATTGGGGTCTATTAGACCCTAGATCTCTCCTCTGCCCTCAAAGCATCTGACCACACCAAGATCGGTGTGATAAAATGCTTCCCCAATTTCCCAATGGCGCTGTTTACATCCGGCAAAATCTAAGTCATAAAATGCTCGTAGCTTCCGGTTTCTTAGGCCATAGAGATGTTTGGAGCCACTCTGGTCTCTGATCAGCTCTATGGTCAGCTGGCTGAATCACCGGCTGCATTCTCAGGTTCCCTGTTGAGACAGGAGAGCCAGAGAAAAACACGGAAGACGGTGGGGGGGGGGGGCATTCCCTCCCACTGCTTGTAAAAGCAGTCTAGAGGCTAATTAGCCGCTAGGATTGCTTTTACATGAAAGCCGACCGCTGGCTGAAAAGAATGATACCAAGATGATACCTAAACCTGCAGGCATCATTCTGGTATAACCACTCAAAGTCGTGAATGGTGTACCTGAAGACCAAAAAATGGTTAACAATAAAGCACAGTAAACGGTAAAGTATAAAAAATTGCATACCTGAAAAGCAAACATGATAAAACATAATAACAATAAAATATTGCAGAATAGAATACAGTAAAAAAGAGCAGAACAATAGAGAGAGAATAGAGAGAGAGAATAAAACAACAACTATTTTTTTTATTTTTGTTTGTGTTTTTTTTTTGCAAACTTGTAACTTTTATAACTGTAACCGGTTCCAGGTTCGGGTCTCTCAAAATGCGATGGCATCTTGGGAGACCCCGTGAAAGTGTGCCTAGTCTGTGGAATGCTGTACCCTACGCTAATACTCAACTAGTGAATGGTAGCGTTCAAAACATTCACCAATGCAAAGACCAGGATTGTCAGGACAGGAGGGACAATAATAGCGGGTGTCACGCCTATATCCGCGCTTGCTGCAGACACAACATCTTTTTTGGGGGGTTCGCTGGGTAGGGGTACTCGGGAGGACATAAAGAAAATGCCTCTCATGCAGCCGACTGCATTTGGTTGGGGATGTGAATGGGGGAAGTACGGGCGCTGCAGAAGCGGTGGGTTCCCAATTAGGATTGGCGAATGCAGTAGGAAGGGCATTATGGGCACGACGGGCCTGTGTTTGTCTTTTTGGTGGCAGCGGGACACTACTTGTGCTTGCCACCTCACCAGCTTGAACTGCACTTATGGGACTCGCCACGTCACCAAGTGTTACTGCAGTGCTGGTTTGACTACGACCGGGGTGTACTAGGCCGCTGGCGCTTGCCAGTTCACCAAAATGCTACCAAAAAAACTGTTAGCGATCGCAGGGATCAGGCCTGACTCTGCGAACGCTGCAGTTATGCGTTTAGTGTTCTGTAAGTGACAGTGATCGATCGATACTGCACTTGGGTGGGCTGGACTGGGCTGGGCCGGGCGGAGGGGCAAAACGCAGGTGCTAGTAGGTATCTGGGCTGATCCCGCTAACACTGCGTTTTTGGGAACCCTAAACTGCTGGGGACGCCAGTATAGATCTGATCGGATCAGATATTGATCCGTTCAGATACTATACCACTAAGGGAGGTGTACGCTGCGTGCGTGGGTGTTAGCGGTACTGGCGCTAACCTGACGCTGCCTGGGGCTGGTGCTTACCAGTTCACCAAAACGCTACCAAAAAAACTGTTAGCGATCGCAGGGGTCAGGCCTGACTTTGCGAACGCTGCAGTTATGCATTTAGTGTTCTGTAAGTGACAGTGATCGATCGATACTGCACTTGGGTGGGCTGGGCTAGGCTGGGCGGAGGGGCAAAACGCAGGTGCTAGCAGGTATCTGGGCTGATCCCGCTAACACTGCGTTTTTGGGAACCCTAAACTGCTGGGGACGCTAGTATAGATCTGATCGGATCAGATATTGATGCGTTCAGATACTATACCACTAAGGGAGGTGTATGCTGCGTGCGTGGGTGTTAGCGGTACTGGCGCTAATCTGACGCTGCCTGGGGCGACGCATATCACCGCCGGGCGATCAGGGGGCTAAACCTTTATTCGGTAATAAACGGCGGGTGCCCTGACACTATAAAAAATAAACGAACTAACCAGCATCACCCGTAACAGTTATACGGTGATCAGTGGTGAAAGGGTTAACTAGGGGGCGATCAAGGGGTTAAAACATTTAGATAGTATATGGGGGTCCCTGTTGCTATAAAACGCTGACGGCGAACCTAAATATTTACCTCACTAACTAGCGTCACCAGCGACACTAATACAGCGATCAGAAAAATGATCGCTTAGTGACACTGGTGACGGGGGGTGATCAAGGGGTTAAAACTTTATTAGGGGGGGTTAGGGGGGTACCCTAGACCTACAGGGGGCTACCACTCACTGCCCTAACACTGTAACTGTCACAAACTGACACTATGCAGTAATCAGAAAAAAAAAAAAAAAAAACCTGCTTGGTGTCAGTTTGTGACAGGGGGGGGGTGATTGGGGGGGGAATCGGGGTGTTTAGTGTGCCTGGCATGTTCTACTGTGTTGTGTGTGTGTTGTGCACTTACTTACATGTCGTCTCTCCTCGGGCTGGAACGGAAACTCCCGAGCCGAGGAGAGATGACATCACATCCTCTGCCTCTGTGTACTATACAGAGGCAGAGGATGTTTCTCATTGGCTGGGAGCGATCGCGAGGGGGGGCCACGATCAGATGTCCTCCCCCTCGTCTCTGACTTCTCCCAGCCAAATGCCGACCGCAGCTGGCACCGGGGGGGGGGGTCCGATCGGACCCCCCGCCCGCGGGAAGGCAATCACGTACCAGGTACGTGATTTTGCCTGCCCGTGCCATTCTGCTCACGTATATAGGCGTGAGGCGGTCGGCAAGTGGTTAAATAGCAATTAGTGTAAGTACCTGAATTTGAACCGATATCAGCCTCTTCCAACCGGCATTACAGTACCCTGTCGACCATATTATTATTATTATTAACCCCTTCCCGCCGAGTGTACGCAGATGTGCGTACTCGGCTTTCGGGGGTTATAACGGGATGATGCCCGCAGCTTCTTTTTTAGAGTTGGCGATTGGCTTTCCTGGTATAACAACCAATGCGGCTGTTATACCGGAGGAGCGGGAGGGGCGTTCCCCCCTGCCGCCGCCTCCCGTCGCTCTTACCGAGCCTCCCGTTCCATCGAGAGGCCCGATGACCAATCGGCTGCCTCCAGCGGCTGGGGACGGACTGGAACGAAGCCGTGAACGGCTTCGTTCCAGCCTCCTAGTAGTGAACACAGAAGCGACGTCATGACGTCACTTCCCGTTACTTGGCTGCCAATGGCGCCGGCCTTAAAAAAATATACAGTATTCAGAATTGCCGAAAACGTTGATCTGAATACTTTGAAGTACAAAGGAGGGATCGGGGGTCTTTTAGACCCCCGATCCCTCCATAAAGAGTACCTGTCACCACCTATTACTGTCACAAGGGATGTTTACATTCCTTGTGACAGCAATAAAAGTGATCAAAAATGTTTTTTTAAAACACAATTTATAAATATAAAAATAAAAAAATAAATAAGAAAACATTTTTTTTTAAAGCGTCCCCGTCCCCACGAGCTCGCGCAGCAAAGTAAACGCATATGGAGCGAGAGCAATAATTCTAGCACTAGACCTTCTCTGTAACTCTAACCTGCTAACTGTAAAAAAAATTGAAAGCGTCGCCTATGGAGATTTTTAGGTACCGTAGTTTGTCGCCATTCCACGAGTGCGTGCAATTATAAAGGGTGACATGTTTGGTATCTATTTACTCGGCATAACATCATCTTTCGCATTATACAAAAAAATTGGGGTAACTTTACTGTTTGTTTTTTTTAAAATTCATGAAAGTGTCCCTTTCCCAAAAAGTTGCGTTTAAAACACAGCTGCACAAATACTGTGTGACATAAAATATTGCAACAATCGCCATTTTATTCTCTAGATTCTCTGCTAAAAATATATATATATATATATATATATATATATATATATATATATATATATATATATATATAATTTTTGGGGGCTCTAAGTAATTTTCTAGCAAAAAGTACGGATTTTAACTTGTAAACACCAAATTTCAAAAATAGGCTTAGTCATGAAAGGGTTATACATTCGGTATGGGGTGCAATGGGAATATACTATTTATGCTCTGTAAGGTACAAAATCATGTTTCCTGCCCTACTAGACAGGACTGTCTGTATTGACAAGATACATGTGATAGAAATGGAGAGCAGAGTGAGCAGATGGTTGGATCTCATCAGTCTGCTTTTGCACTTTCAGGCCGGGTTCACACATATGAGAAGTAGAGGCGGGTTTCCCCGCAGCCAATTACCATAACAGGAGAGTGTGACTGGCTCTCAATGGTCCCGATTCAGGTGTGGATTCAGGCAAGAATTCGGACGCGATTCGCACCTGAATCGGTGAACAGAGACACACCGGGCCCGGCTGCAGAATATGTGAACCCGGCCTCACTGTGCAGCCAGAGTTTTCTGTGACTGCAAGGCTGCATTCACACAATTTAGGCCAGGTGAATTGCATTGGCAGGAATCTTCTGGTTCCCGCTGCTGCTCTGAGCGGCTATGTGCAGCCGCTAGCTCTGTTCACTATAATGACAGGTGGCCAATTATTCGCAGCTATCTGCACGGCCAGCAATTACCTGCGCTGATCGCTGTGCGGACAGCTTCAGCCACCAGCGACCTGTCATTATTGTGTACAGGGCCATCGGCTGCACATAGCCACTCAGAGCACCAGCTGGAATCAGAATATTCCCATCACTGCAATTCAAACAGGCCTAAATCACTGCTGTGAATGTAGCCTAAAAGGTGTCATCCAACTGGCTGTGCAAATCTTAAAACTAGATGGATTGAGGGTGCTGCATTCAAATGCATTTACAAGAAACATACTGACAGAAGGAGAGAGCAGAGTGAACAGAAGGATGACCTCATCAGTCAAATATATTGCCAGAGTTCAGTTTTAAAATGTTGGTGGAAGAAAGAAATTCAACCTCTACATTTCTGGCTTCTCTTTAAGCTAGTTTATATCACAGACACACATCTGCACTGTGCTGGCATCTTCCATTCATTTCACAGGGACTAATTTGCTTCTCAAATTTCTTGCAAAGATAGAAAAACGTGAATGCCAAGCAGAAATGAACAGCTGGTTATGTGAATCAAGCAAGCCATGCAAAGAAGGATAAAATACAGCTGGTTAAAAATCTGCATTTGATCAGACTGATTTACAGTCAGTAATTATTAGCTGCAGAACTGTCAAAGGTCTGTAGTATTTAATATCTAAATAAATATTTACTGCCGTCATCAAAAACCCGGCAAAAGGACCAAGAATGATACTAAACCGTGTGTTCTTTATCTATTCGCATTCCCTGCTTGTATCATTTAGGACTGGTGGTGGCCCTGACCGCCAAGCTGATGGCTTTAGGCTGGGTTCACATATGAACACGCATTGGCTCACAGCAGGGGTCTGGTGCATCCTCGTTCACCATTTCAGGTCCGATTTCAGCCCGAAGTTTTGGCTGAATTCGGACCTGAAACAGACCAAAAGACGCACAGCATTCCTGTGCAAATCGCACCAGAGCCGCTGCGTAAATATGTGAACCAGCTCCATAGACAGCCGGTCACAATCTCCTGCTACTGCGAATTGGATGCGGGAAAAACACATCCAATTCGCACTAGTGTGAACCCAGCCTCAAAGAGGAAGAAAACCTCCTCTGCTGACATTTAGCTACAGTGAGGGAAAAAAAAAGTATTTGATCCCCTGCTGATTTTGTACGTTTGTCCACTGACAAAGAAATGAACGCTCTATAATTTTAATGGCATGTTTATTTTAACAGGGAGAGACAGAATAACAACAAAAATATCCAGAAAAACACATTTCAAAAAAGTTATAAATTGATTTGCATTTTAATGAGTGAAATAAGTATTTGATCCATTATCAATCCGCACGATTTCTGGCTCCCAGGTGTCTTCTATACAGGTAATGAGCTGAGATTAGGAGCACTCTTTTAAAGGGAGTGCTCCTAATCTCAGCTTGTTACCTGTATAAAAGACTCCTGTCCACAGAAGCAATCAATCAGATTCTGATCTCTCCACCATGGCGCCAAGACCAAAGAGCTGTCCAAGGATGTCAGGGACAAGATTGTAGACCTACACAAGGCTGGAATGGGCTACAAGGCCATTGCCAAGCAACTTTGGTGAGAGGGTGATTGGTGCGATTATTCGCAAAATGTAAGGAACACAAAATAACTTTCAATCTCCCTCGGCCTGGGGCTCCATGCAAGATCTCACCTCGTGGAGTTTCAATGATCATGGGAACGGTGAGTTATCAGCCCACAACTACACGGAGAGAATCTTGTCAATGATCTCAAGGCAGCTGGGACCATAGTCACCAAGAAAACTATTGGTAACACACTACGCCGTGAAGGACTGAAATCTTGCAGCGCCCGCATGGTCCCCCTGCTCAAGAAAGCACATGTACAGGCCTGTCCGAGGTTTACTAATGAACATCTGAATGATTTAGAGGAGAACTGTGTGAAACTGTTGTGGTCAGAGGAGACCAAAATCGAGCTCTTTGGTATCAACTCAACTCACCGTGTTTGGAGGTAGGAGAAATGCTGTATATGACCCCAAGAACACCATCCCTGCTGTCAAACATGGAGGTGGAAACATTATGCATTGGGCGTGTTTTTCTGCTAAGGATACTGGACAACTTCACCGCATCAAAAGGTACAATAGACGGGACCATGTACCATCAAATCTTGGGTTAGAACCTCCTTCCCTCAGCCAGGGCATTGAAAATGGGTCGTGGATGGATATTCCAGCATGACTATGACCTAAAACACACGGCCAAGGCAACAAAGGAGTGGCTCAAGAAGAAGCACATTAAAGTGAGTGTAAAGTCTCGTTTAAAAAAAAAAATAAACATGTTATTGAGTGCCCCCTCAGCCAGCAGCTTTCTATAGGGGCACCGAGCCGAGTCAGAGCTCCGTGTATCCATTTAGACAGGGAGCCCCGACCTGGCCATGCCCCCTTTCTCCCCTGATTGGCTGACTGACAGCCAAATCAGGAGGAGTGTCCTGGATGGCCGAGGGACTTGTGGACATCGCTGGAGAGAGAAGGTGCTCAGGTAAGTGTTAGGGGGTGCTGGGGAGGCTGCTATATACAGAAGGTTTTTTATCTTAATGAATAGAATGCATTAAGATAAAAAATCTCTGCCTTTACAACTCCTTTAAGATCCTGGAGTGGCCTAGCCAGTCTCCAGACCTTAATCCCATAGAAAATATGTGGAGGGAGAGCGGAAGATTCAAGTTACCAAACGTCAGCCTCGAAACCTTAATGACTTGGAGAGGATCTGCAAAGAGGAGTGGGACAAAAACCCTCCTGAGATGTGTGCAAACCTGGTGGCCAACTACAAGAAACGTCTGAAATCTGTATTGCCAACAAGGGTTTTGCCACTAAGTCATGTTTTGCAAAAGGGTCAAATATTTATTTCACTCATTAAAATGCAAATAAATGTATAACTTTTTTTTATTGCATTTTTCAGGATTTTTTGTTGTTATTCTGTCTCTCACTGTTATAATAAACCTACCATTAAAATTATAGACTGATCATTACTTTGTCAGTGGGCAAATGTACAAAATCAGCAGGGGATCAAATACTTTTTCCCTCACTGTATACGTAAGCCTATATTAAGGTTTACCTATAGGTAGTGTAAATATCTCCCAAACATGCATCGTTTAGGAGATATTTACATTAAACGAAGGGTCAAAACGGATGCGGCTGCAGCGCTGACATTGTGGCGCTGGAGCAGCTTAGTTTTACGGTAAGTTTTCACATAATGTGCTAGTATGCGATGCATACTAGCACATTATGCCTTTGCCTTGCAGGAAGAAAAGAAAAAAAAACGACATTTTCCAGCGCTATACAACCGCTTTAAATGGAGCCACATTCTTTTGGGCCCCCTCTCCAGCCGCATTTTTAACGTTAAAGTTTCCCATTTTGATTTGCAAGTGTAGTCATTGTATGAGTTAACTCATGAGCAACAAGGAGCAATCACAAGTTCTAACATGCAAATCGGTAATCTTTAAGTAATTTTCTTTTTTCCCTTGTTCCTTGCTACTCTATTGCTCAGAGCCCTCTGCAAATATCCAGCCCTTCCAGGGTATGAAGGACAGAATGGGCAAAGTGACAGTTCCTTTAGAGCTCAAAAAAAAAAAAAAAAAAAAAAAGCCTGTGTCCAAGCACACACAGACACAGGCATATTAGAAGAGAAGTGTTTACAGGCTGAAAAAACCCCATCGTCAGCTTGTTCAGCAGAGGGGCTTTTGAACAGAAACAACGTTTAAACATGGGTGAACACTAGACCACTAGACATGTTTAGCGTTTGAGCATTCATTCATTGGCCAAAGAAATCGATGAATGCTCAAACGCTTGTGTCTAAATGCGCATGCAATATTTAGCCTTAGGTGCTTTATTTAGACAGCTTTTTCCTGCCAGGAGTAAAAGGCTTTCAGAAGAGAAAATCAACTGCCCTGTGTGCATGAGACCTTAAAGCGGTAGTAGAGTCCGCTTTGTGATTTTTACCTATAGGTAAGCCTTTAATAAGGGGTCCTGTGCACATGCATGGGAGTGACGTCATCGTGGCTCCGACCACACATACAGCCAGAGCCTGCGAACCTGGAAAAAAGACCAGGGGTCGATAGAAGCCCTCTCAGCGGTGACAGCGCACCACGATGCATACTAGCACAGTATGCAATTGCCTTACAGGTACTTTAAGTGGAGACATCTGAATGATGCCTGCAGCTACAGGCATCATTCAGATATCTTTTTTTTCAGCCGGCGATTCCCTGCAATGTAAAAGCCATCATAGCGGCTGTTTACAGTCCCCCACACTGCTGTTTCATTTGCTGGGAAGCCTGAAATCATTATTTTTTTTATCTCAGGCTTTCCAGCATAGAGCAGGGATGTGGGGACTTATAGACCCCGATCTCTCGGTAAAGAGGACCTGTCATGCCCTATTCCTATTACAAGGGATGTTTACATTCCTTGTAATGGGAATAAAAGTGATCAAAAATATTTTTTTGAGGAAAAGTGTAAAAATAAAAAAAATTCAAATATAATAAACAAAACAAAAAATAAATAAAAGGTGCTTCCATCCCCTCGTGCTCGCATGCAGAAGCAAACACATACGTAGGTTGTGCCCGCATAGTGTATCACTACGGCCGGGTGCTTTTTTCTCAGTGTGAGACCAGAAGTTACTTCCAGCGGGCTACGAAAAGATGTCCGTCGCCGTGAGGACTAATCCCCTTGTGTTCAGTGGAGAGGGGAGGCCCCTCCCCTCTCCACTGAACACACGGAGAAAGCTGGGAACTAGCTGCCGCTGAAGGGGACAGAGTCAGACGCGGCATGAAGGAGGGCTGTGCTGCCAGGGACGCATGTGAGGAGGACTCTGCTGCAGATGGGGACACTGATGTAAGGAGGGACTCCGCTGATGGGGACACAGATGTAAGGAGGGACTCCGCTGATGGGGACACAGATGTAAGGAGGGACTCCGCTGATGGGGACACAGATGCAAGGAGGACTCCTCTGATGGGGACACATGTAAGGAGGGACTCCGCTGATGGGGACAATGATGTAAGGAGGGACTCCGCTGATGGGGACAATGATGTAAGGAGGGGCTCCGCTGATGGGGACACAGATGTGAGGAGCGCTCTGCTGCTGGGGGCACCTTATGTAAGGAGGGACTCCGCTGGGGGCACTTGATGTAAGGCGGGACTCTGCTGGGGGCACCTGATGTAAGAAGGGATACTACTGGGGGCACCTGATGTAAGAAGGGGCACTACTGGGGGCACCTGATGTAAGGCGGGACTCTGCTGGGAGCAGCTGATGTAAGGAGGGACTCCGCTGGGGGCACCTGATGTAAGGAGGGACTCTGCTGGGGGCACCTGATGTAAGGATGGACTCTGCTGGGGGCACCTGATGTAAGGAGGGACTCCACTGGGGGCACCTGATGGCATCTGGTGGCAGGCGACGTGGCAGGTGACACGCTCAGGGCTCCCACTGATTCTGCATTATGGTGAGTTGAATGATTTAATTTAATATTATAATGTAATAATAGAAATAATGCGCTTCAATCATTCTGACACCATAACAACCATGGTGCCAGGATGATTAAATCGCTAACACCAGGTGTTTGGAGTATCTTTATCTGCTGATTGTTAAACTTTCTGGAATACAAAAATTTCTATTGTTATGTAGGATCTGGGCCTGCTGTCCCTCCATCTCTCTCTCCCTCCCTCTCCCTCCCTCCATCCCTCCCTCGTTCATCTCAGACGCTAACCACACTCCCTTAGAGCTACACCCCTTTAAGTCGCTCCCAGTATGTCGCTGAACCCACGCCCATTTTTGCCAAGTAGCAGGGGTCAAAAAGGAAGGGTGGAGTCTGGTGCCCCCCATCCTAAAACTTCACCAGCCGCCACTGGTTCAAACCACACATGAGGTATCGCAACATTACAGCAAGACCAATAAGTCTAGCGATAGACTTCCTCTGTAACTTCAAAGTGGTTGTAAACCCTTTTAAAAAATTCAAAAAATAAAAAACCTGCAAGACAAAGGCATAATGAGCTAGTATGCATAGCATACTAGCTCATTATTAATTACTTACCTGGGATTGAAGCCCCCGAAGCGGTCCTCGTTCACCGCTCCGGCGGCCGACATCTCCCTGGGGAATTACTTCTGGGTATCGCGGCTCCGGCGCAGTGATTGGCCAGATCCGCGATGACGTCACTCCCGTGCATGCGCGTGGGAGCTGCCGGTAACAGCGCAGTACAACTGAAGCAACGGCACGTACGTGCCTTTGCTTAAGTGCGCATTTGCTGATGACATCGGCACATGCAAATACAGGGATATTTCCTAAGCTGTGCAGGTTTAAGGGATATCCTGTGTAGCTACAGGTAAGCCTAATTATAGACTTGCCTGTAGTATAAAATGGTTGTAAAGGGTTTACAACCACTTTAAACTGGTAACCCATAAAAATATTTATAGCGCTGCCTATGGAGATTTTTAAGTACCGAAGTCTGGTGCCATTCCACATGTGTGACATGTTAGGTATCTTTTTACTCAGCATAACATCATCATTCGCACTATACAAAAAAATTTGGCTAACTTTAGTGTTCTGTTTATAATTCATAAAAGTTTTTCTTTTCCCAAAAAATCATGTTTGAAAACTTGTTGCGCAAATACCAAGGTATATAAAAATTTGTAACAATAGCCCCTTTATTCCCTAGATTTTTACATATATGAGAGAATTTGCCAAGATGGCAAGTGGGTAAACTGCCACAGTTTACTACCGCTTTAAGAATCAGCAATACAGCAATTCACCACTCATCATTATCATTCACCCCAAGACAGTGATGGCGAACCTTGGCACCCCAGATGTTTTGGAACTACATTTCCCATGATGCTCCACTACACTGCAGAGTGCATGAGCATCATGGGAAATGTAGTTCCAAAATATTTGGGGTGCCAAGGTTCACCATCACTGCCCTAAGAGAATCCACAACACATTTCATCTTAACTAAATGAATTGGACACATCAGCCACAGGTGAACATGAATAACAGAGGACAAGAACTCCTAGTTACAGTTTAATGGTTAATTTTATAGAATAGTATCCTGCATTCTGCTCAGCAATCTCTCTGATATTATGGGATTGATTTACTAGAGCTAAAAAGGCTGTTCATTTTGCAAGAGAATCTTCCCTCAGTTTAATGAATAAGGTGAAGCTCTGCTGACTATAATCATACAATCATGTACAGTACAGTTTTTTCTCCATGCATGTGATTGGGTATTCTTTGCAAAGGTTTTCACTAACCTAAGGGAAAATTCCCTTGCAAAGCCTATTTGCCTTTAGTAAATCAACCCTTATGAGTCATACTGTCACTTACCTGTCAAGGCAGGTGAGAAGTTGTCATCAATAACTATAGATATCAGTTATTAAATCATTATGACTCTTCAACCATTTACTAATGTTTTGTTAGTTTTCAGCCTTCTGTACGCAGCACTCAAAAGTGCTCTTATCTTGATTTATATTTTGAACATTAAGAAATGTCATGGTGCAATTACAGGGAAATAATTGGAGCCACAGATAAATTCCTTGTAAGATCTTTTAGCTCTCTCATTAAAATACACATTCTCAATTGTCCAGATGGAGCCTGCCCTTGCCCTGCTAACCGCTGAATATAAACTGCTTCTCCTAACGTCCAGGATAATTTTGTATTTAGGAATGAATAGCAAACTATATGGAACCTAAATGAAGTACCATGCCTCCTAATTAAAGCTCTGAAAAACAGAACAAATTAAGAGCTTGTTTTATTGGTGCTCTCTGAAGAGTAATTCACGGTAAAGAGCTTTTCAGAGAGCGTTTGACTGCCTGTTTTAAACCATAAAAACCCACATCTGGTGTGATCCCTTTCAGTTAAACAGGTCACGTTCAGCAGGCTTTACTGCCCACCAAATACTTTGGGGATACTTTTTGCCACGCTGTGATGCAAAGCATGTGTATGTGTACACCCCCATTTGCTGCTTTTACAGCTTAAGCAGGAGCGGTTGGGGGACAGTATAAAATGCAGCTCAACAATGCGTTTTTACTGCCTCTCTCCAACTGCAAGTGTAAACAAGGCCTAAAAGAGCCTGCTTTGTTAGGCACTAGCCTTATTTGCTGTTAGGCTAGCTCAAATCCATTAAAGTATATAGTATATGTGATCCCTCACCTTGTAAAACAACCCATTTGTTTAAAAAAGAAATACAAGGCAAAACATTTGTTTGTGTATATTATAAATATATATTTTTCCTTTTTTTCACTGGCTGTCCTATCAGGATTCAGGACCCCTGACCCTCTGTCTGGACAGTGCAGACTGGCCCTGTGCTGATACAAAATGAGTGCTATGTGCAAAAATACACTATACCTATATGCTTGTTTTTGCTGCACAAATGCAGCACAAACCTATGGTATATGTGTTTTTGAAATGTAATAACATAGTGCAAAGTGGGTGAGGCTTGAGGTCACAATCTAAAATTGCAATAACTTCAAAACCGAATGGCAGAAACGCTAATTTTTGAACCATAAAACAGTTTTTAGGCTTAAGGCCTCATTCACACGAGGCGGATCCGCTCAGCGGAGTCCGCCAACTCAGCAGGAGATCTCTCCGTTGATCTCCACTGAGCCGGCAGATGACAGGTCGGTCTCTGCTCACTGAGCGGGGAGGGGCTTGTCAGAGCGCCGCTGAATCCTATGGAGGGATCGAACGAAAACGGACAGCATGTCCGTTTTCATCAGATCTCATCCGATCCGCCCAGACCTTGTGCCTGACCTCACAAATGCACTTCAGGAAGAATGGTCAAACATTCCCATAGACACTCCTAAACCTTGTAGACAGCCTTTCCAGAAGAGTTGAAGCTGTTATAGCTGCAAAGGGTGGGCCAACTCAATATTGAACCCTACGGACTAAGACTGGGATGCCATTAAAGTTCATGTGTGTGTGTAAAGGCAGGTGTCCCAATACTTTTGACAATATATTGTATATTTTAAAGTTATAGCCTGCGGAGTGAAAAAAAAAAGAAAAAAGAAAAGCTTAATGACAGAGGGTGCATCTGCTTCAGCGAATATGAATATCAACATAATAATTTTGAAAAAGCTCAGGATGAAAACGTCTCTTTTTAGAAAGGCCGAATAACAAACTGAAAATTCTCTGTCACTCCCAATCGCTTCTTCCGTCTACTAAGTTATTAACATTTTTTAATTGGTCTTATCCAAGATATCCTAGCTAGCAAGCAACAGCAGTAAATACAGTGGCCCCGCGTATAAAACGGAGAATACTGTTTAAATGCAGCCGACTTGAATGTTCTCAGTGGGAAGCAGAGAAGTGGCATTTAGGTTGAATAGAAATTGATCCATTAATTAAACATCCCTAGCTTTTAATCAACTAAGTCAAATGGTCCTTAAAACAACTTCATACAATTAGCAGCAGAGCACACTGTAGTTCAAATATCATCTCAAGTATAAGTAAAAGGCCGGGACTTTCAATCATGTGTTGTTTCTTGGTTAACCCATACTGCTGCCCAGGATATGCCACCCTGCTGGTTTTATTACACTAACATAAAAGTAAAAAAGAATATTTAATAAAGCGAAGTTCCTGTAATTATATGCTGATTTATTACAAAAAAAACACAAAAAAAAAAAAAAAAAGAAAACACACGACACTGAAATCCAGGCATGTTTAATGCAGTCATATATTCAGTAAAAAAATATATTTTTAATTGCAAATAGCAGGAGTACCTCATTGTGTCATGTTATCAGCATCTTTGATACCCCCAATGCTCATTAAATTTAATGTGGTAAAGCTTTATTTTGTAACAAATACTCAATCAGGTGCGAGAGAAAAAAAAAAAAGCATTCTTGCACTTGATTGGCTGATGGAAATCAGCAGAGCTTTACCTCATTTACTAAAGCCCTGTACACATGGGCCAAATGTCGGTAGACAATGGGCGGTTCAAAGAAAAAAACGGATGACATTCGGCCCGTGTTTATGCCAGTCTGTCTCTCAGCCAATGGCAGAGAGCGCTGATTAGAGTGTTCTGGCGGGAGGGCATCCCCCTGTCAGAACACAACAGCTCAGTGGGGGGAGATGGCAACCCTTGACTAACCTCACAAGTAAGAAAAAGAGATACTATTACAGCATATAAGGCCTCATTCACACGAGGCGCCAGGAGCGACGCACAGACAGACTATGTAACTCTATAAGGATGCAGCGGCTGTACGGACACAGGTGATTGTCCTGATTTGACAGGTGTGCAGGGGTGAATGCACATCCCCAAACGCACACTCTTAGCGTTCAGGGACACTCACCCGCTTCTCTCCTGAATTACATAGGCTGCCTGATGCAGCTCCTGGCAGTTACAACCAATGGTTGATTCACACTGTATGGGCCAGAATGGCCATGTAAATGAGGCCTAAAAGATAAAAAAGTAAGGGGCATTAGCATCCTTGGGAGTTTTCACATGATGGCATAACGGACAGTGCAACTCAGGAAATAAACTGCACTTTCATCTGTTTGTGTGAATCTTGATTGCTCTGTAAGGATGTGCAGCCAATATTTGTAAAACTCAGAGTCTATTAGAATCAGGCAGGCACTTTGAGGTAGATTTACTAAAGGTAAATAGACTGTGCACAAAGTGCAGTTGCTCCATTAGTAAATTAAGGGAAGCTCTACTGACTTTCATCATCCAATCACGTGCAAGAAAAAAATGTTTCTTTTTTATTTTCCTTGTACGTGATTGGGCATTCTTTGCAAAGTGAAGCTTTACCTCATTTACTAAGCTCTGGAGCAACTGCACTTTGCAAAGTACACATTTACCTTTAGTAAATCAACCCTTGTGGATCTGAAAGTGGTTGCTCCATTTCTTGAAGAAAATGTATAACTCCGAGGGGAAGACAGCTGGTATGAACAATGGTGGGGGGGCTTTGCATGCTTTTTTTTCTAGCCTTGGGGATATCAATGTATATGTCTGCAAGGGAAGGGTGGGGGGTTTGGACTATAGAAAAATGATCATCTAGTGCCCATGCTGTAATATGTGATCAGCAATGGACAGCTCCTAAAACACTGGTATTTATCATCAACCATGAAATGGGAAGGTGCTTTTTCTGACCTTTACTTCTGGAAATGCCAACTACCGGTGTGTCACGCTGACCCTTTTGCTAACAGTTTAAAATCATTCAGTGAGATTGAGTATGCAGCCTTCTGGCTTTTCTCTGGTGCTCCTGATCTGCATACTTGTTGTGGATCACTGACTCAATGTATTAAACCTAGTGGGTTACAAGAGCAGCCAGGCTACCAGGGAGGTCTCCAATGCTGCCCCCGTATTATCCGGATACAATTTTTGAAGCCTGTACTTGCTAACCTAAGCCCTACTTTACTGCAGCTAACTCCCCATTCTTGCTGCTTTTTAATAGAAAAGGATGTACATTTTTCTGCCCTCCCACAGAGTATTGCTCTGTTCCTTGAGCTGTCAAGCGCTGTATCATGGGTCGTGTGTGAATGGAGGAGATGCAAACAGTGTAAAAAAGTCACTTTTTGCACAGATCTTTTCACGGGACAAAGGTGCGATCAGAGTGGTGGGTAGAAGGAGGAAGAGTGGGTTACGGATTTTTTATTTTTTTAACAAATGTGCTTTAAAAGGTTAACTCCAGACAAACCGTTTAATGCACAAATGAAATGCATATGCAGTATGTGAACGGTCTTGCCTGTCAAGGATTTTGTAGTCTGTTCAGCTGCTCCTATAATCTAGGCACCCCTGTGAGCAGGGCCGGTGCTACCACTAGGTGGAGTAGGCAGCTGCCTAGGGCGCACTACCACCTAGGGCGCCGCCATGGCCTCTGTCTTGGTGAAGCTCCAGGCATGTGTGAGCTCGGTACCGGGCCGGCTGTCCCCGGGAACACATCAGCTGCGTACCGACAATCCTCCGATGTGTCTCGCTGAGGGCCCCGCTGTCACTTCTCCTTACAGTAATATCTCACAGCGCCTCTCCAGGACTCCTTTACTCCAGCCTGTCCTTCTGGTGCAGCGCTGTGTGTCTGTGTGAGCGCAGCTTGGTGAAGTTGGGTGCATTGAGAGAGGTGCAGCGTCTGTTAGCTGACCTCCCAACCGCCGGGGACACCATAGAGTAGCTGGATGACGGCACTGGCAGGGACTCCTAAGCAATACTGCCTGTCTGCTGCTGAGTAGAGCCCGGATGTGATGGTCAATCAAGCCATGAAGAGCAGAGGTAAGGAGGAAGATGAATCCTCCCCGATATACATCAAGCTATGCGTGGGAAATGGGGGGGTGAGTAGTGCAAGCAGGTAGTGGGGAATCCCCCCCAGGGCACAAAGTTTAAAAATCAGCCAATTTACACCAGAGCTCCTGATGGTGGAGATTTTGTTAGGTGGTAGTACCAGGATGCGACCCCCAGGTTTTTCATGCTCTAATGTGAGAAGACTAAAGCCAGCCATACATGGATCGAAATTCATCTGGTAACAATCCATGTGTTGGGGACAGTAGTTGTACAGAGGTTGTTCTAACACCGCTGATCATTCGGTTCTCAGTGCTCTGTGAACAGAGAGCTGCTGGGCTGTGGAGGGGGTGGGAGCCGCTGGCTTCAGCCCGCTGTCTGCTGAAAAAGGGTCACAGGAATGAAGAACAAACTGCACTCCTCTAAACCGTAGGCGAAGTACAGTCAAACGAGCTTTGGCTGTACTTCTCCTTTAACACATTCACTAAGCTCTGGGAAAAATGCGCACAAAGGCACTTCTAAAGTGCACAGCCTATTTGCCTTTAGTAAATCAACCCCAATGAATCTCCCCTTCTCAATCTGACCTCTGCTATGCTGGGTATAACATGGTGTAATAGCTTATATCAGGACACGTCCAGGCAAAAATTTCAGATGTATTTAAAAAAATCTATTTCATTTTTAAATTATTATATTATTACAACTGGATTAAACAGCTTTTTTTTTTTTTAATATGTCGGTTTGGTATTTTGAGATAGAGAAGGTAAATGCAGAAATATCTATTATACGATACTGAACTTTATTCTGAGAAATGAAGCAAACTGAGAAACATTGGATGGGTATAAATTCTCAATTCATGCTGTGTTCTACATAGTTGCGGTAGTTATGAGTCACTGGGATTCCTTTGGTGTGTCTGACTTCTATAATAATGTAGTATTAAAGAATGTTGTGCCTGGAAGCTCTATATGTGAACAGCCAGCTACAACATTTTATCTGGTTACTGCTTCGAACACAAGCACACTTAAAAGCGTTTTTTACCCCCCGAAAAAAAAAATAAAAAAAATATATATATCCTGATCCTGGTACCTTAAAGTGGATGTAAACCCAAATTTTTTTTTTTTTTTTTTTAATGTCATAATATATAAGATTTCCTATCATTTGAGCCCAGTCTTGCCACAAAGAGTTAATCCATCTCTGAGCAATCCTCTTTTATTGTTCAGCGAGATAAATCTTGACAAACAGAGAAAAACTTTGTCAAATCCTCCCCCTTGCTGTGAGTGACAGGTGATTTACATATCTCGTCCACTAGCCTAAGACATGCATTATTTTTGAATTCCCTCCCACTTCTTTCTTCTGCTGCTCTGCCAGGATTGGATGTTCCACACCTCAGCATGATTTGCCATGCTGAAGTCATGTGGTTACTTTCCTGTATTTTCACTGGATGTTAGAGATCATAGCAGAAGTTCAGTGTAAGAAATGCACAAGAGACCCACCCACAGAATCTGCAGTTTTTCGGGTCTCATAACAGACAGAGGGGAGACATTTGACAGGTAAAGATACATGCAGGAGGCATGTATATCCTTATAGATAACTCCTATGGCAGTAGTTTAGAAAGGATGATATTGGGTTTACAACCACTTTAAAGCAGATTAAACAGCACAGTGCTTGTGCTCTGTATTCTGCCCCCTCTAAACTATACAAAAAAACCCTGAACATGGCACTTCCTGTATCCCCTTTTTAAACAGACCACGAAAATCAGGGCAGCACCGCCCTGATCACCGTGGTCTGATTGCGGCCCTCCATCATATGCTGCTCTCCTCTCTCCCCTCTCACCCCCTCCTTTCTGCATGTCAGCTCGTGTCTGTGTCTCTGTCTCTGCCCCCTGTCGTTTCTAGTAAAATTTTAAATGTTTTATGCTCACTGCCAGCAACTCTTTCATATCCTGGCAGAGCACGCTGCATTATTCTTTTAGAAAAAACGAGTGCTGTAAATACCATTTAGGTGCTGTCTTCAGGCAGGTCACGTGATTCTCGGCCGGTTTGCATGGCTACTGCAGGAGAGGCTGAGCGGCCAAGTGATCTCCCCGGCTGACCTCAGAGGGAGATCACAGCCCCTCCTGCAGTATCCATCCATCGGAGCTGTACAGCGGGCACGAGTCATGTGACAGGTCTGAAGACAGCTCTAAATTAATATTTACAACGCTCATTTTTCTACAAGACAGGTACAGTGTGCTCTGCAAGGCTCTAATATAGAGTCTGGCAGTGTTTGAGTTATATGGGTTAACAAACCCTTTAAGAAACTTATTAGATGCAATTGCTTATTTGCAAGACAACTTTGTAATTTTTTTTCTGCATAAACATTCTGCTTACTAACATTGTGTTAAAAGTGTAGGTGGTTCTAAGCCTTGATAGTACTCCAGAGTCTAAATAATGAGGCACAGCTAGTTCATAATGAGGTCATTACTGCAGCACGGACCAAGCTGGGGTCGGGACTAACTCGAAGCGGGTCACATATCCTGTGATGTCACCCCAGCCTTTTGGGCCCTCCCCTCAGGCCATGAAAGTGGAGTGAAGCCATCATTCAAGGATCTGATCCGCCCACCAACACATTAGATCTTTGCCTGACAGTTTCAAACCACTCTGCATGGCCTGCGGGGAGGGTCTGAAAAAGATAAGGCAATATTGCAGGACATGTGACCCATTCTGGCTTAGCCCCACCTCCAACCCGGACTGTAGTGACAGTTAGGGGATTTCCTCCAGTAAGATGTGTGTAGAGTCACAGTTTGCTTACATAGAAGAGGGAAGGGGAGGCCTGCAGATCATTGCCACCACCAAGTAACTATGGGTGACTGCCAGCTTGCACAAGTATTTCATTTTTATGTAAAGATTTTAGACCTAAACAAAATGGCATAGAAAGATTATAGTAATTATAAGAAAGGTTTTTGGTTTTTTTTACTGACACTTTAAAGCTGAAGTTTTGTGAATTTTTATAAAAATCAGCACTTATCCCTCTCCTGTAGTATTATATCTCTATACATGTCTTCTGGCCTCAAGTTTTAGCTTTGCCTTCTCATAACCCTTTTCTTAAACAAATGCTGCCCTCTCTTTGTAGTCCGCAATGCGACTACAATTCTGTTGTAGATAGATATACTGTCCCTTCGGGACATTCAATAGCAATTTTAGCAAATGGCAACTAGTTCTCAGAATATCATAGCGAACAGCTGTCCCTGATTTCGAGGGACTGTCCCTGATTTGGAACAATGTCCCTCTTTCCTCCTCATTTGTCCCTTATTTTGGTCTAAATTATATAGTTGGATAAAATGCACTATGTTTGTTAGAAAAAGTGCTAAACCTTTCACCCAAATTCTAAATTGCTGCATTTATAATTTTTTTATAAAAAATGGATCAATAGATAATCATATTCTTTTCAAGCTAGTATTCCCAGAGTTAGATGCCTCCTTCAAAGCAAATTCAACCTTCACATGAAGCCTATAGTTAGATCTGACTAGATATCAGGAGTGTCTCAGCTGCCCGGGACTCCCCTCCTCATTGGCAAAGACAGCAGCGTGGCGCGATTTGCTCCCGCTGCTGTCAAGGTCTGTCAGCTAATCAGGGGAGAGAGGGGGTGGGGCCGATTTGTGGCTCCATGTCTGAATGGACACAAAGCTGTGACTTGAGTCGGGTGCCCCCACAGCAAGCAGATTGCACTCAACAGGAGGGAGGGGCCAGGAGCACAGAAGAGGGACCGAGAAGAGGATCTGGGCTACTATGTGCAAAACCAACTGTACAGAGCAGGTAAGTATAACATGTTTGTTATTTTTTAAAAAAAGAGACTTTACAACCACTTTAAGGGTTTTTTTTCTATTATTTTTTCAGTTGCCATCTTCAAACGCGTATCCTGAAGAAGCAAATGTAGCGAAACGCGACAATTTCAATCGCCTGTATTGCCCATACCTGTCTGTTTCACTTTTTGTATTGTTGGTTTTAAACTTAGATGGCATCTTTTAATAAGATACAATAAACCTATGCTTTTATGGACGTGAGGTTTTCATCTGTATATACAATTCATTTTTGTTTTCATTTCCTCATTGGTTTGGCACACTTAAAGTCCACTTCCATGTGGATGGAGAGTCCCTTATTGGCTGGGTTTTGGTCTCTCTTCCACAGGGGAAAATATTGCATGGTCTGGCATGTTTAACTAATGGCATGGTGCCACAATAAGAATTTATTCAGGAGTCTGCCGGGTGCACACTTCTCTCATTATGTACTACTTCCTCTACATCCCCTAGGGACTTCTTCTTGTGCCTCCCTCTAAAAAAATGAGTATTCTTCCTTTGTCTAGTTATTGAATTCATACCTATTACATCTAAAGAGTTCTTAAAGCCATTCCCTGAGGGCTTGTCAGGAACCATGAATCAGACTGAGACAGAAGTGCAGTGAAAATCATACTGTTTAATAAAATGGTATAAACAGAGCAAACATAGTAAAAAGATAACCAGAGTTCGGTAACCAGGACAGGTAGTCAAAACAAGCCAGAGAAACAGGAGTCCAGAGATAGCGAAGTCGGGTGCAGCAAACAGGATCAGGAACCAGAAGGGAAGTCAGCCAAGCAAAAGTCTTTCACAGGAAAACACAGCAGAGAAAGTCTGGATATGTTGACCAAGGTGAAGGCACAGAAGATCTGATCCATCCAGTTTAAATAGCTAGCAGAGCTAGCTGACGAGCAGAAAATTAAGACCAGGTGAGTCACTGTGGAATGAAGAGTGCTGGCAATTAACCGACAGCTGAGCACAGAGCTCTGAGAAGGAAGTGCTGAGCACAGCCCTGACAGTACCCCCTCCTCAACGACCCCTCCCCCTTGGAGGATTACCAGGTTTGAGGGGAAATCATCTATGGAAAGCACAAAGGAGGACAGGAGCAAGTAGGATGAGAGCCAAGAGCGTTCCTCCGGACTATACCTTTTCCAATAAACCAGGTACTGTATGCGTCCACGGAAACTATGTGAATCAATGATAGATTGTACCTCATACTCCTCATGGTTCACAACCTGAACAGGGTGAGGACGTGGTACCGAGGTGGTGAAGCGGTTGCATACTAAAAGGTTTAAATAAGGAGAAATGAAATACATTTGAAATACGCATATTAGAAGTAAAGTCTAAAGCATAAGCCACTGGGTTAATCCTACGGAAAATACGGACAGGCCCAATAAACCGTGGTGCCAGTTTTAATGAAGGAACATGGAGTCTGAGGTTGCGAGATGACAGCCAGACCCTGTCCCCAACTTGGTAGAAAGGTGCAGGTAGGCGTCTGCGGTCAGTATGGAGTCTGTATCTATCATTGGCACATCGCAAGGACTCTTGGACCTGTACCCAAGTGGAACAAAGACCACGGAGATGCTCCTCCAATGCAGGAATGCTCTGAGGAACAAATGAGTCAGGCAACATGGATGGTTGGAAACCATACTTCGCCATGAATGGAGACAATCTGGAAGCAGTATGGACAGCACTATTGTGAGCAAACTCCACTCAAGGTAAGAGGTCTGACCAGTTGTTATTTAGAAATGTAGCAACTTAAAAACTGCTCCATGGACTGGTTGGCTTGTTCTGCGGCTGTGGGTGAAATGCAGAGGAGAAGAAAAGCTGAATTCTCAACTGTGCACAAAAGACTCGCCAAAACCTGGACACAAACTGGCTACCCCTGTCCGAGATGATAACCTTGGGTAGCCCATGTAAGCGAAAGATCTCCTGAGCAAAAATGGAAGCCAGTTCTTTGAATGTGGGCAACTTATTAAGAGGAATGAATACAATGAGACATTTTCGAGAACCAGTCAACCACCATAAGGATAACAGTGTTGCCGTGAGTGTTGGGTAACTCCACAATGAAATCCATAGACAGGTGGGTCCAAGGCCTTTCTCCATTGGGTATGGGTTGTAGGAGACCCACTGGAACGCGTTGTGGTGTCTTACTCTGAGCACACATGTAACAAGCAGCTACGAAGGCAGCTACATCAGTGTGTAGACTAGGCCACCAGAATTATTGAGAAATAGCCCAATTTAGTTCATTCTTCCCTGGGTGGCCAGCAGCCTTGTGAGAATGGCAAGTCTGGAACACGGCAGTGTGGAGACTCTTAGGGACAAAGCAGTGATCACAAGGTTTCTCAGGAGGAGAATGGATCTGAGCGGCAAGAATTCTGTCACCCAAAGGTGAAGTGAGACTGGTATGAACCGTAGCCAGAATACGATCAGGAGGAATCACAGGAACAGGAACAGACACCATCTTGGAAGCGTAAGAAAACTGTCACGACAATGCATCAGCCCTTACATTCTTGGTACCGGGTAAGAATGAAACTATGTAATTGAAGCTTGACAAGAAAAGAGCCCATAGTGCCCTTCTGGGGGAGAATGTCTACGACAAGAATGTGAGATTCTTATGGTCAGTCAGAATAACAACCTCAACGATGAAAGGTACCATAGAATCAGGATGTATCAACACAGGAGGAGAAACAAAGGCAGCCTTGAGACTCTCAAAGGCATTATTGGAACCCGGAGACCAATTCTTTGGGTTTACCGTCCTTTTTGGTCATATCAGTCAGGGGTTTGACCAGGGACGAGAAGTTACGAATACACTTCTGATAATAATTGGCAAAGCCAAGAAAACGTTGCAATGGACGTAAACCTATGGGTCGAGGCCACTGTAGAACTGCTGAAAGTTTCTCTGGGTCCACCGAAAAAACCCAGGAATTTACCCGTTCATGATGAAACTCACACTTCTCCAATTAGCACAGGAGAGACATCTGTGTGGTGGCTCTCTAGGGAATTTGAAAATATGAGGATATCGTCGAGATAAACCACCACGCATAGCTGCAACAAATCTCGGAGGACATCATTGATAAATTCCTGGAAAACTGCCAGAGCGTTGCAAAGACCAAACAGCATTACAAAATATTCATAATGGCCTGTTCTGGCATTAAACACAGTTTTCCATTCGTTGCCCTCCTTGATCCTCACAAGATTGTATGCCCCTCTCAAATCAAGCTTCGTGAAAACCGTTGCCTTGGGCCGGTCAAATAACTCCGTAATCAATGGAATCGGATAAGCATTCTTAATTGTATAGCGATTGAGACCCCCTATAATCAATACAAGGTCTCAGCACCAGCAGGAGATGAGGATTTATGAATGAATCCTTGAGAAAGTGTGTCGGCAACATACTTCTCCATGGCTTTGTCCCCTGAGACAGACAAAGAGTAAACCCGGCCACGAGGGGTATGGCACCAGGTTGAAGGTCAATTGCGCAATCATATGACTGGTGTGGAAGCAAACTACCGGCTTGACCTTTTTCAAAGACATCACTAAATTTGCATTACTCCTCCAGCAAGGAGGAGAGTGAAGAGGTGGACAAGACCTTAGCCACTTTCTGAAAACATGTCTTCCTGCATTTCGCCCACCAGGAAAGAACCTCTGCACAAAGCCAATCAAAAGAGCAGGTGTGTCTCTGTAACCTAGGATAACCAATAGCCACCGGCAAATGAAGTGAGGAAATTACTTAGAATTGGATTAACTCATGGTGAAGAGCCCCTTCGGCCATGGTCTATGGAGCAGTCTCATGAGTCACATGGGCAGGCTGTAGAGGTCTCCCATCAATAGCCTCAATGGCAAGTGGAGTGGCACGAAGCTGCAGCAGAATGAGTGCTTAAACACAAAGGCACCATCAATGAACAGGCCTGCAGCCCCAGAGTTGATTAGAGCCTGTATTTCGATGGACGACTCAGACCAAGAAAAGGGTCACTGGAACCAGGGGCTTATCCTTCTGAATAACTGGGGACGAAACAATGCCACCTAAGGTCTGTCCCCTACAGGACCTCAGGTGCGAGCACTCTCCCGGATGGGTAGGACAAGACTTCAGGAACTGACCTGCCTGGCCACAATAAAGGCACAATCTCTCCCTCCTCCTAAAGGCCCTTTCATCTGCAGAGACGTGTGAAGCCCAACTGCATAGTTTCTACCTCACTGGCAGACTCGGTACCAGGAGGTATGGGAGGTGAGAAAGGCATGGGTGGGACTGCAAAGCTCGGAGCAAAATGTACAGGAGGCTTCCGCAAGCAATCCTTAACCACTTGCCCACCAGGCCAATTCTGACATTTCTCTCCTACATGTACCGTAAAAATCATAATTTTTTTGCTAGAAAATTACATAGAACCCCCAAAATATTATATATGTTTTTTTAGCAGAGACCCTAGAGAATACAATGGAAATAAAACTGTTTCATGCTTTAAAAAAAAAAAAAAAAAACAGTAAAGTTAGCCCAATTTTTTTGCATAATGTGAAAGATGAAGTTGCGCCGAGTAAATATATACCCAACATGTCACACTTCAAAATTGCTCACGCTCGTGGAATGGCGCCAAACTTCGGTACTTAAAAATCCCCATAGGCGACGCTTTAAAATTTTTTACTGGTTACATGTTTTGAGTTACAGAGGAGGTCTAGGGCTAGAATTATTGCTCTCGCTCTAACGTTCACTGCGACAGCTCACGTTTTCATATGTGGGTGGGACTTACCTATGCGTTCGCACACGGGGACAGGGGCACTTTTAAAAAAAATTTTCATTTTTATTGTTAATTTTACTTAAAATTTTCTAATTTGACACTTTTAAAAAAAAAAAAAAAGTTTGATCACTTTTATTTCTATTACAAGGAATGTAAGCATCCGTTGTAATAGGAATATGGCATGACAGGACCTCTTTACAGTGAGATATGGGGGTCAAAAAGACCCCACATCTCACCTCTAGGCTGGGAAGCCTAAAATGAAAAAACAAAAGCAAAAAAAAGATCAGGGCTTCCCAGCCGAGGCGGCGGCGTTTTTTTGAATGCAGAGGCCGGCGTGACGTCATAACATCGTGCCTGGCCTCCGATGATTATAGAGACTGCGGCGACCATCTGGTCCACTGGAAATCCCTATGGTGGACATCCGGGACTTGTGGATCCGTTCTCTGACTCACCGATCGCAGAGGTGAGTCGGTAGAAGCACCGGAGGGCGGCGAGAGGGGGGGGCGTCCCCTCTCACCGGCCGTAAGAACGATCTAGCGACTGACCAGCTGCTATGATCATTCTTATGGTGTAGGAAATCGCCGTCTGAAAACACCAATATCTGAAGGATGCCTGTAGCTTCAGGCATCGATCAGATATACCACCACAAAGCCCAGGACGTCCGTGGACGTTCAGCTGTCGGCAAGTGGTTAAAGGAAGATCTCTCTCAGAGTCTGGAGTCAATGAGAACGGCAAGCGTTATCAACCTCTCCAGCTCAGTGGGTATATCTCGGGCTGCTATCTCATCCTTAATGGTATCCGAGAGACCATGAGAAAAAGCAGCCACGAGGGCCTTATTGTTCCAAGCAACCTCTGCTGCCAGAGTACGGAATTCAATGGTGTAATCAGGAACAGTTTTCGTACTCTGATGGACAAGAGGCTCTTGGCAGCAGAAGTGAAGTGCGCGGGAACATCAAATACCCTTTTAAAGAAAGCCACATACTTGGGGTAAATTAGGACAACAGGGTTTTGCGTCTCCCATGGAGGGTTTGCCCAGGCCAAGGCTCTCTCAGAAAGCAAAGAAATCACAAAGCCTACTTTGCTTCTATCTGTGGGAAACACCTGTGGCAGCACCTCAAAGTATATCATAACCTGGTTGAGAAACCCTCTGCATTGAACTGGATTGCCCCCAAATCGCTGGGGAAGCGGAGTGGAACCAGACATAATATAGACATAATATGCGAGGCGGGTACCTGCACAGAGACTGGAGCATCAGCAGGGATGGCCTGCAACACAGGTTGCACCGGAACAGCCTCAGTGGGAGGATCCAGGTGAGCAGTGCGACTCCGTAACGCTATGGCAAACTGATCCATGCGGTGATCCTGCTCATCCAATCTGGTAAAAATATTACCAACAAGTGGATTGGCTGCATCTTCTGAATTTATGACCTTCGCCTACTGTCAGGAACCATGAATCAGACTGAGACAGAAGTGCAGTAAAAATCACACTATTTAATAAAATGGTAAAATGGTATAAACAGAGCAAACGTAGTCAAAACATAGCCAGACTTTGGTAACCAGGACGGGTAGTCAGATCAAGCCAGAAAAACAGAAGCCCAGAGATCAGCGAAGTCGGGTGCAGCAAACAGGATCAGGAACCAGAAGGGAAGTCAGCCAAGCACAGAAGATCTGATCAATGCAGTTTAAATTGCTAGTAGAGCTAGCTGACGAGCAGGAAATGAAGACCAGGTGAGTCACTGTGGAATGAGGAGTGCTGGCAATTAACCGACAGCTGAGCACAGAGCTCTGAGAAGGAAGGGCTGTGGTAAAGCAAGGTATCTATTGTTCATTGCGTCAGGATGACTGGATGGCCCCTCTATTCTGTTGGAAGGACCTCGTTTTATCTAACCTGATCTAATACCTTTCTATTGTGAGCTTAACTCTCAATTCCTCATATTCCTTGTTTTCAGTCCCCTCAGCTGCATCTTGATCAGTGGTGTGTCTGACCATGTTCACTCTTAGCTCACCTGGTTTTGCCTGGTTCAACGCTTCCTCTACTGCTGCTTCAGGTTGATATACACCTATACACCTAGTACTAATGCCGCGTACACACGACCGGACTTTACGGCATACTTGGTCTGGCGAACCGGAGTCCGTTGGACAATTCGATCGTGTGTGGGCTCCAGCGGACTTTTTTTCTCAAAAGTTTGACGGACCTAGAAATGAAACATGTTTCAAATCTGTCCGACGGACTCGAGTCCGGTCGAAAAGTCCGCTCATCTGTATGCTAGTCCGACGGACAAAAACCGACGCTAGGGCAGTTATTGGCTACTGGCTATGAACTTTCTTGTTTTAGTCCGGTCGTACGTCATCACGTACGAATCCGTCGGACTTTGGCTGATTGTGTGTAGGCAAGTCCGTTCATTCGGAAAGTCAGTCGAAAAGTACGCCGGACAAAGTCTGCCGTAAAGTCCGCTCGTGTGTACGCGGCATTATAGGTACTTGATTTCTATTCAATTTCTTTTGTTTCTGCTCCATAATATCTTTTTAATTGCCTGTATTCCTCTCGATCGCTAAACAGTTCCCATTTATGAATACTGTAATTAGTAGTTCTGATTTCTGAGCCTCTATGACAAATTGTACTAATTGCTTAGAAAAAAATATTTAATAGAGAGTCCCAAAGATTCCTAGTTTCATAGGAAAGGTGTCTCTTAGGTTTCCTGGTTTTAAATAATCTTTATCAGGTTTCTAAATTGAAAATTTTGGAAAAGCTTGAAGATATCATCTTTAGTCTATCATGAATGCTGCTGCCAGACTTATACACCTTACCAACCGCTCAGTGTCTGCCAACCCTCTCCTCCAATCCCTACACTGGCTCCCAATCACCCAGCGAATTAAATTCAAAATACTAACCACAACATACAAAGCCATTCACAACTCTGCCCCGAGCTACATCACCAATCTTGTCTCCAAATATCACCCACATCGTCCTCTCCGCTCTTCTCAAGACCTCCTACTCTCAAGTTCTCTCGTCTCCTCCTCTCATGCTCGTCTCCAGGATTTCTCCAGAGCCTCTCCCATCCTCTGGAACTCGCTACCTCCACCTGTCCAGCTATCTCCTACTCTTGCTACCTTCAGGCAATCCCTGAAAACTCATCTCTTCAGGAAAGCCTATCACATCTCTAACTGATCTTTTACCACTTCCATCAGCTCATTCCCCGCGGTTACAACTTTTTGTACCACCTGCCCCACCCTATTAGATTGTAAGCTCTTCTGAAAACTGTATTGTCTCCCTTTTATATTGTAAAGCGCTGCGTAAACCGTTGGTGCTATATAAATCCTGTATAATAATAATAATAATAATAATAATAAAATAATGTTCCCTCTATATTTCCATTTATTCAGTTAATTCTTTATCTACTGCAGCTAACACAGATATATTAGGGGTAAAAATGAATGGAAAATAGCAAAAAATATGTCTGCAGTGTAAAAAGAGGACAAAAGAAGGGAATTCAATGGAAGCAGCCACCATGACTGAAAAGCATAACTCCTCCAAATGCCCACAGGTGATACAGACAAAAACTTGGATTAATCATTCAGCGCTCAAACAAACATCCACAGATGTAAAACGTATCAAAAATCAGACAGCAAAGTATAACATTGTTAATGTTCCTCGCAGTAAATGTATACTCCTGAAATAATAAGGCAAGCATGATACCAAAAGTGGAAGTAACTGTATTATGCACTTATTAATCAGTTTGTGTATTGTGGTCAGTTTTTAATAGGAAAGCAGGGGAACTGGCAGGAACACCAGAGACCTCACACAAAGGAAGCAATACAAAGAGAACAGAAAATGTTTTCATACAAGTACATAGTACAGCAGACACATATCAGGAATAAAATCATAGTTCGTTATGAAATGTAGGCTATACATACTAGGACCAAGCCTATTTTTGACACTTGTTTACGAAGTTAAAATTGTTTTTTTTGCAAGAAAATTACTTAGAACCCCCAAACATTATATATATTTCAGACACCCTAGAGAATAAAATGGTGGTCATTGCAATACTTTATGTCACGCTGTATTTGCGCAGCAATCTTACAAACACAATTGTTTGGGAAAAAATTGTTTTTTTAATTAAAAAATAAGAAAACTGTAAAGTTAGCCCAATTTTTTTCTACATTGTGAAAGATAATATTATGCCGAGTAAATTGATACCCAACATGTCATGCTTCAAAATTGCGCCCGCTTGTGGAATGGTGACAAACTTTGACACCTAAAAATCTTCATAGGCATCGTTTAAAAATGTCTACAGGTTACCAGTTTTGAGTTACAGAGGTCTTTTGGTAGATTTATTGCTCTCGCTCTAACGATCGCGGTAATATGTGTGTGGTTTGAACACCGTTTATGTATTTGTTCGCGAGCACAGAGGGATGGGGCGCTTTACTTTTTTTTTTTTACTTATTTATTTTTACACTGTCCCTTTAAAAAAAATTGGGATCACTTTTTTTTCCTATTACAAGGAATGTAAATATCCCTTGACAGGACTTTTTTAGGTTAAAAAGACCTCAGGTCAAAGTACCGACGTATATCCATGGTGGGCGGTCCGGAAGTGGTTAGATAGGTGTATCCACTTTAACACATGTCCAGCACAATATAGGCGGAACAACAGTGGGATTAAACTGTCGGAGACCTAGAGACTCCTGATAGATAGCGGTAGGATGGTAATAAGCTGCTGTGATTGCAAGGACTCCGCAACACACCGCTGCATGCCTCCCTTTTTTATGCGTTTCGAATTGTAAGAATGAGTAACACAGTGTACAGCCTTTATTAAACACTGCGGAACTCCTCCTCCTGCCAAGTTTAACTGTTTTACTCCTGTGTATATCCTCAATTGAGAATTACATCTTCATTCATAAAGAGACATTTCACAACAAAAAAAGAACAAAACAGGGGGAAAAAAATACCAAAATTATATATGAATAATATATATTTCAAAATCTTTATTCATGCTTCAGAAATTTTCATATGCAATATTCCATAAATATCCCCCCAAAAAAATGAATTAAAAGCAAACAATTTGCCATTATTAAGGTCCAAATTAGATTTTCTTGGTGATAAGGATGCAAGTACTTTGACCTCTCAAGATATCCCATTGTTTGGTATTATTTTCCTCATAATCACAAGCTGACAAGGATGGGAAGGCCAGGAATGCTGACTCTATTATCAAATAATACCCCAATCTGTATCCCAGTGTTCTATTTCCTTCCTAAGATATACAAGGACTCTATTAGACCCCCCCGAATGCTGTAGTATATGGAAATATACCCTTGTCATCAAAACCTGTCACGATACATTGATTTTTATTTTCATCCCCTTGTTCAGAACACCCCTGCATACCTAAGAGATTGTAAACATAACATATAATTACCTTTTAAAGGATCTTCTGTGGGATGACTCTTAGTAACAATGTTACCTCATATTAAATGCAGCGATTCCACACGATAAGGGATGTGTTGGCTGCTAGACATACACTGGAAATGGACAAGTCTATAAGTCAGATTAATTTCATTTTAGGAGAGGACTTCTCCTTGCAATTGGTTGGAACAACTATGGGAACGAGGCTAGCATCCAGCTTTGCTAATCTCCACATGGCTGACTAGGAGTCCAATAAGGTCTAGTGTGGGGATAGCTTTGTGATATGGAAAAGATTTATTGATGACATAAACTTTGTATGTAGGGGGTCACATGAAGAGCTTGATCTCTTTAGACAGGGTGTGAATGATAATGATTACACTCTACAGTTCACACCAACGATTAGTGATGTGAGAGTCAACGTTCTTGATATGGACATTTTTGGTAAAGGAGAGTCCATTGTGACCAAAACTTATCAGAAGAAGGTGGATTGTAAAAGCTATATTCTAAGAATTAGTAGCTATTTATTGAAATTGCTATTAAATGTCCATAAGGAAAAGTATATCCCTCTACGATGGAATTATAGTTATGTTATAGACTAGAAAGAAGAGCCAGCATTATTAACAGCAACATTTTAGGAAAAGGGTTATAAGAAGGCAGAGCTAGAACTTGAAGCCAGAATGGTAGAAGACACGTCTAGAAAAGTATTACTACAGGAAAGGTATAAGCGCAGTGGAGAGAGTGGAATGGATTTTGCCATCTTGTTGAAATATCCCACAAAAGTATCACTTGTGAAGAGAATCCTTTCCAGACACTGGGATATCTTGAAAGGACTTGTGTCCTCATTGCCAAGCAAACCTCAATTTATTTTAAACAAAGCCAGAAAACTTGGCCTAGAGGTAACACCAACAGCCCATAATTGAAAGAGACTGAAGAAGTATAAACATCCTAAGTATCTAAAAAGATTTGGAAGATGTAATATCTGTATGGTATGCAAAATACTATGAAAATTAGAAAACTGAAGGAATTTGTATCTCCCCGGAAATATAAGATCAGCAAATTCTTAATGTGTAACACCAAAGGGATCATTCATGTGATTAAATGCCCTTGCAATAGGTTTCATGTTAATGAGAACTGAAAACCTGTATAAGAGAATACGTATATACATATATGTTGGAACCTGTATACCCTAATGATGGCATCAAATTGTTTGCTTTTAATTACTTACTTTTTCAGATATTTTCTGAAGCATGACTAAAGTTTTTGAAATATAAATATATTTTTTTTCACGTTTTGATATTTAAATACAAATATTTTATTGGTTTCTAATTTTTGAAGTTTTTTCATTTCTTCCCTTTTTTTTGTTTTTGTGAAATGCCACTTTGTGGATGAAGATGTTTACTCCCAATTTCCAATAGAAACAAATGACATAGCTAAACTTAGTTGGCATAAGGTTTAAAAAGATGGCTTTACACGGCGTTGAGAAAAATTGTCACAATGGAAAAGCATTGGCAATGATGCAGGCAGTGTGTGACATCAGATTGAGCACTTCTTTCTTATCACCATCCTGCCACTATCTGTCGGATCAGGAGACCAGCGCTCAGCAATGTTGTATTTAGGTTTTGTGCTGCCCTAAACCGGTCTAAACTCATGAACCCCCAAATTTAAATATGACCCACCCCTTCCTGTTTAAGACCCGTCCTGTCATCTGTAAACCATAGTACAGCATATCAGTGCTGCCTTATCAGTGCAGCCACATCAGTGTAGCTTATCAGTGCTGCCTATTAGTGGCCATAAGTGCAGCATATCATTGCCCATCAGTGCAGCATATCAGTGCCGCCTCGTGGCTATTAGTTCAGCCTCATTAGTGCCCACCAGTGCTGTTTATCAGTGCCCATCATTGCCGCCTCATCAGTGCAGCCTATTAGTGCCCCTCAGTGCAGCACATCAGTGCTGCCTTATCAGTGCAGCCTTATCATTGCCCATCAGTGCAGCCTTATCAGTGACCAATAGTGCCCATCAGTTAAGCCTTATGTTACTGGACTAGTAAGATTACTCCTATCTCGTAAGACATTTGGACTTATATTTGCTGCCACTGATTGTAATGATAGGATTATTTCACTTATTTGTATAATGACTAGGAAGTCCCTACTCATTATACAAATAAGTGAAATAATCAGTGGCAGCAAACACAAGTCCAAATATCTTATAAGATAAGAGTAATTTTACTAATTTTATGAGGTGAGCAGGTCCAAAATATTATTGCCATCATATACAATTACAAGTCATATACAATTACAAGTCTTAATTGTATCTGATGCAATTCAATAAGCTTGCTCAAGGACAAGAATGTTTAAAGAAATTAAATGATATTATTGAAATGATACAATACCTGGGGGCTTCCCTCCTCTCTTCTCTGCGCTACTGGCACACAGCCGGGAGGAACTTAAATATCGCAACTTCCTCCCAGGGATGCCGCAGAGGAGGGTAGGTGGAGCATTAGGCTGCAGTGCCACACTTATTTGCATTGGCGGCCGCCAGACCAGTTGTATTAAGTGCGATTGGCGGTCTGCCGAACGTCCTCACTGGCCAGTATTATCATGCCGGCACCCAGCAGTGCGGCCGCTTTTTTCAGGGCGCCAGACTGATTTATCTCCTGAACCCTGCCCCTCAGCCTCGTTCGCCCCATAAGACTGGCACTACACTAAAAGTGCAAAGTGCACTGCAAAGTGCGGCCCTAGACCTGGGCCTTGCTGGCCTAGGCCAAGATACAGCCCTGGCTCCCAGGGCTCCAACAGTTTAATCCCACTCCTCCTCTGCCTACATGAGGCTGGACATCTATTATAAAGGATACACCTATTTAACCACTTGCTGCCCGCCCACCGTCATATGACGGCGGGACGGTGCAGCTGTTATCCTGGGCCGTCGTCATATGATGGCGGCCCTTCCAGGTCCCCCAGGGGGCGCGCGCCCGCCGCGTCACTTGGGTCCCGGCGCGTGTGCCTGGCGCCCGCGATGTCCGCCGGGCACCCGCGATTGCCCAGTAACCGAGCAGGACCGTGGATCTGTGTGTGTAAACACACAGATCCACGTCCTGTCAGATGGGAGGAGACCGATGGTGTGTTCCTTGTACAGAGGAACACCGATCGGTCTCCTCCCCTTGTGAGTCCCCTCCCCCACAGTTATAATCACTCCCTAGCAACATGATTAACCCTACAGAGCCCCCTCCTGGTTAACCCCTTCATTGCCAGTCACATTTATACAGTAATCAATGCATTTTTATAGCACGGATCGCTGTATAAATGTGAACGGTCCCAAAAATGTGTCAAAAGTGTCCGATATGTCGCAGTCACAATAAAAATCGCAGATCGCCACCATTACTATTAAAAAAAAAAAAATAAATAAAAATGCTATAAATCTATCCCTTTATTTTGTAGACGCTATAACTTTTGCGCAAACCAATAAAAATACGCTTATTGTGATATTTTTTTACCAAAAATATGTAGAAGAATCCCTATTGGCCTAAACTGAGGAAAACATTTGTTTAAAAAAAAAATTGGGATATTTATTATAGCAAAAAGCAAAAAATATTGTGTTTTTTTTTCAAACTTGTCAATTTTGTTTTGTTTATAGCGCAAGAAATAAAAACTGCAGAGGTGATCAAATGCCACCAAAAGAAAGCTCTATTAGTGGGGAAAAAAATGATAAAAATTTCATGTGTGTACAGTGTTGTATGACCGCGCAATTGTTATTCAAATTGCGATAGCGCTTTTCTTGTAAAAAAAAAAATTGCGATAGCGCTGAAAGCTGAAAATTGGCTTGGGCAGGAAGGGGGTGAAAATGCCCTGTATGGAAGTGGTTAAAGGATCATGTATAGCTATATAAGTGGAATGTCATACACAATCTGATTAGTAAGCACAATACCATTACTTCTACTTTCTGTACTGTATGCTTTATGTTTTACTAATTATTTCAAGAGGATAAATGCACTGCCACAAATGTTAAAAACAGTATACTTTGCTGTCTGATTTTTGACGTCTGTGGATAATTGTTTGGGTGCTCAATAACAATTTGAGTTTTTTGCTGTATCAACTGTAGACGTGCAGAGTTATGCTTTTCAGTCTTGGCTGCTGTTTCTGTTGGATCCTCTCTTTTTTTTTTGCATTTGCTATTTTGCATTTTTAAAAATACAGTATGCAAACTACAAGTGCAAATTACTGCAAACGGCACAAGGTCATCTGATTTTGTATTCCGCTAGCTCATACTAAACTTCAGTATGGTGCATAAGATTGCCAAGAGTGTCCTCATTAATATTTTACCTCTTGCTTCTTTTTTTGTCACTTTATTTATATCTTTAGAATTAATGTTTGACACCATAACAACCAATAACTCACATTTAACCAGTTATTTTAATAAATTATTTTTGTTAGCCACTACACATTTATATTGCCTGCCTACTTAGGGTTCCAGGCACAGCAGAGTAAGTCTAAGGCAGCTCTAGAGTAAATAGCACAGCAAAAGCTGGCCATATTCTGCTTGGATTCCTGCTTCAGCCCAGGAAGGATTTGCCCTCTTAATGACAGTCCATTTTTTGCGATACGGCACTGTGTCGCTTTAACTGACAATTGCGAGGTTGTGTGACACTGTACCCAAACAAAAGTGAGAAGGCAGCAAAAAGTGTGCCGAAAGCACACCCCCCCCGGGCATTACGTGGAAAAAAAAAAAAACATATAAAAAGTATAGGACTCACATAAAATTGTGCTCATAGCAGCACTACAGGTGAAGTCGTCACCACGTTTTCCTGGGATATTCCGCCGCTCCGCTCAACCTGGAGCCGCCGTGTGTTCTACTGGGCGGATGTCACGTCTGCCCAGTCGAAAGCACAGCAGTGGCATATCCCAGCAAAACTTAGTGGTGACTTCCCTTATAGCGCCACTATAGGCACAATTTTTAGGGTGACTAAAAAAAAAGGAAGTTTGGAGGAGGCAGAGAGCAACAGAAGGTACTTTTTTGAGTTAAGAATTCATACTGGAATGGAATATATCTTTTTAATCCAGAATTTACGGTCATTTTGGCATTGAGGGGGAGGGGGGATCGCAAGTGTAAGCAAGCTTTACATCTACTGCTCATCTTTGATATCTTAAAGTATATGTGAACTGTTACCTTGTAAAATGGCCCATTCAGTTTAACCACTTGCTTACAGGGCACTTAAACCCTCTCCTATCCAGACCAATTTTCAGCTTTCAGCACAGCACATTTTTTTAAAATAAAATAAAATATTTTTTTATATTTTGTTATAAAAAAATTAAAACAGGTAATTTTTCTCCTTCATTGATATACGCTGATGAGGCGGCACTGATGGGCACTGATAGGCGGCAGTGATAGGCACTGATGGGTGGCAGTGATGGGCACTGATGGGTGGCAAAAATGGCCACTGATCTGTTACACTGATAGGCAGCACTGCTAGGTGGCACTGATTGGCACTACTGGTGGGCAATGATAGCTGGCACTTGTGGGCACTGTTCAGTGGCATATGTGGGCACTGTTAAGAAGCACAGATGAGGCAGATGTGCCTCTTCCTCTTTGGGACCTTTGTCCCTCTCATCTGAGCCGGTGATCGGCTTTTTTTTTTTTCTCACGCTATCAGCGTGAGTAGAAAAAAAAAAAAAACAGATTACCAATCTTTTGTTTACATCATGTGATCAGCTGTCATTGGCCGGCCCCTTACTCGGATCGGTGATCAGCCGAGTCTCAGGCACATATCAGGAATATCAAATGATGGCGTAAGATATTCTTTAACTTGATAGCAATTTTCATTTTTATGATGCTTTAATCCACATAAAATTACAATTACTGCTAATAACACGCAATAACTCAAGCTGCCAAAGGTCTTTGCTTGGAGGTATAATTCGATTCTGCTGTCTCTTTTAAAAACTCACATTTATTCACCAAGAACCTTCTGTTGTTTTCAGCTTTATAACATTTCCAGCATCCATTACTATGTCATAATGAATGGGGATATTAGTGTGTGCCCTCAATATATCCAGGCTTGACTTTTGCTACATTTGTCTGTGGTCTGACAACAAACCAACTGGTCTCTCTCTAATGCAGGCATGACTAAATGGCAGACCACAGTGCAGATCCGATGTAAGGGGGCACACCGATAGCAACACCCAATGTTAGGAGGAACTCTGATGGGGGCACCTGATAAAACGGGGCACTCTAATTAGGGTTCTGTTGAAAGCAGTCACTCTGAAGGGGACACCTGATGTTAGGAGGAACTCTGATGGGGGCACACTAAAAACAGACAATAAATATTATTGAAATGTTTTGAAAATTATACATTGCAAATTTTCAAATACATAAAATGACCACGTATATACTAGAATAATAGAAGACAATCATTATACAAACATGAGATTCAGGCCTCTGTTGAAAGAAAATTTACTGACCAGACCTACTTAAATCTTAAATCATTACCCCTGCTCTGATGGACATCCCATCCACTTCCCTTCTTGCTCATAAAGGGCCGGTGCTCTTGCCATTCCTTCCACTAGCTGCCAACTACATGGATAATACAGATTAGATAGCTAACCTACAAAGGTCTCTACAATCTAGTTTCTGCGAGGAAGACACAATAGTCATTAGCAAAGTGCCTGGCCAACTTTGGATGCTTTGCTCCTGAAAGGAAACATAATTTATGTCTGGGAACCCTTGGTGGGGTAGTTTGCAGCTCTTGACAGGGAATATATTCATGGAGATCAATTATGTCAGTTATAAAGGAAAACCCTTAGCTTTTATTCAGCACTATAATATGCTTGCCCCAATATCTGACATAAAGGACACAGACAGCAACAACAGCTGCTAGTTATCCTTGCTTTTATGCTGCAAGAAAATTAAATTTTCTTTTACATATGGAGTGTTTTTTTTCAAATTTTTTATATGAGAGAAAAGCAGCTTCCAAATAAACAAATATAGACATAATAGGAAGTAACAAAGGATCCAGTAGCAGTAAAGTACAAATACAACAGCATAACGCCAGGAGAGTAAAAAAAAAGGGCCAATGCTGGCCGGTACATTGTAGGGGATCATAACAAATATCATCCACAATATAAACCAGAGTCAACAAAGGAATCATGAGAAATCATCCCCTAAATTTAGTAACCTGGCATGTCTGGATACAATTCCAGAAAATAATCCTGAAATGGAGTAACCTCCGTATAAACCCGAAACATAGAACACTGCCCAAATTTTTTCAGGCAAGTAGAAAACCAGATGGTGAAGAAGTAGAGAGAAGAAAGAAAACAAGGGGGAGGAGGAAAAAAAAGGAGGGGGGGGAAAGAAGGGTGGGGGGGGAAAGAAGGGTGGGGCGCAGTGGATTGCGAGTCGGTCAGCCTGCTACAAGATGTAAGGGAACCATCACTCATTAGGATTCACCTCTATGAGAGCCTTCCCTTCCTCAGAATAGATGAACATGTTCCACAATGTCCAGGTATGTGTGTAGGTCTCTCGTTTCTGCGGGGCGGTCAAAACCAGGTCCCCCATCCGATTTAACACCTCCACCTTCCTTAGCCACAGATCGATGGACGGAGGCTGCATTTGCTTCCAAGTGAGGGGCATTCAGGCTTTGGCCACATTTAACAGATGGCAAAGAATAGATTTCTTGTATACTTTGGCAGGTATTGCACAAAAAGATAGCCGGATCCTCAAGGACCTTGTAGTCTGTAAATTTTTGAATGATCCTGCGGACCTCTTTCCAGAAACCCTCTAACTTAGTGCAAGACCATAAGATATACAGCAACGTCTCACGTTCCTCCTGACAATGCCAGCACAGAACAGTCACCCTCTGCACCATCACTAGTGGGCAAGGATTGCACAGCTAAATAAATTAGTTGAGTTCACATTTGTTGTTTTTAGTCAACAGATTTTCTTTACTGATACGCACACCAATTGTGTGTGTGGGTATGTTTAGTTCTCCAATACAGGCTGTATAATACCTAGCAGAATTGTACATTGAATAATTAATGTACAACAAGAATGAAAATAATCCACTTTTCTAATCATCAAGGTCCCATAGGCAGCCACTTCCCATTTTTTTCTATGTAGGGGGTCTGCTAGTGGAAAGGTTTGTAGTTGTCTGTATCATACAAAGTTTATTGTAAAAGAAATTCAATCAAGTAGATGGAACATAGCTTTAGCAGTAGCTCATCGATCCACCATGAACCAGTAAGTCCACTTTGCAATCTCCCATATGGCACTCCCCATTTCCATAGAAGGGAGTCTGCCAGTAGTAAGGTTAATAAAATATCTTTTTGTGGTAGACGCTATTCAATCAGTTAGATGGAATGCAGTATCAACAATATTGCATCAATCTATCTTGTATATAGCCCATCAATGCTGTAAAAATACAGATACCACAACAGATAAATACTATATATATATATATATATATATATATATATATATATATATATATATATATATACATACACACATATACACACATATACACACACATACTTATTCGCTGCACTTAATTAAATCCTATCATAGGAAATCGCCATATGAAATTCCTGCCAGGTGCAAATAGCAAGGTGAACATTCAGAGCTTATAAAGCAAAATTGTTTAACATGCTAAACCTGAGCAATCCCATGGGGTCCACCTTGTAGGTATGCTCAAGTACAGTATATTGAAACACATTTGATATTGATAACACATTTAATGCAATATTAGTCTATAGAGTCCTTAACAATCTCAATTGCATCTATATGCAATTAAGACCCCCTTATTAATGTAAAATCAACGGAGAGAGTGTTTCCTGGTTAGATGTATAGAATTTTATTGCAGTCTCTCAGGAGTATATATGAGCCCAGGTTCACACTGACAGCGGGAATTAAATAGTGCGAGTTCAGCTGAACCCACACGATTTCATTCCCGCATGTCAGTCCCAACTTCGGGGGCGATTTCAGAGACATCTATGTGGGTTGCTGCACAGATGTCTACGGAAATCACACCCCGAAGTCGCCAAAAGTAGTACAGAAAATGCCTTTGCGGCGCTTTACTGATTCTGATGGTGCCATTTTCGGGAGTTGCCACAGATTTGACATGTCAAATCGCATGCCAAATTGCTCCAATGTGAACCTAGGCCTAAAGCTATACCACCAACCTCATCTTGAGATATCGCCCAAGTTGTTCTCTCTACTACTCTCAAGACCTCCTGCTCTCTAGCTCCATTGTTACCTCCTCCTCCCATGCTCGCCTCCAGGACCTCTCCAGAACCTCTCTTATGCTCTGGAACTCCCTACCGCAGGTTAGCTCCTACCCTGACTGACTTTAGGCGATCCTTTAAAGCTGATTTATTCAGGGAAGCCAACCCTATCTCCACCTATAAACTGTACTTTGGCCACCTCTATCAGATAATCTCCTGCAGCTATTGCCTTTTATACCACCTCCCTCTCCCTTTAGATTGTAAGCTCCATGAGCAGGGCCCCCCTATTCCTTCTGTATTGAACTGTATTGTAATATCTCCCTATATCGTAAAGCACTGCATACATTGTTGGCGCTATATAAATACTCTATAATAATAATGTAGATCTACATTTAAATTACCCACTCCACAAGTAGAGAGTGGATTATTCACTTGAGACTTTCTTGGCTGTACTCTTCTTGAGGGCGACAGGAGTACACTTACTTTTGTAAGAGCTACTGCCCACTATCATCTGATGGAGCTGCTCCTGGTTCTGGAAGGATCTCAACAATACTGCCAGGATCCACCCGACTGCCTGATTAAGCTGAGAGGCGGAGGCAGATATGCCCACCCCTTACGCAGCCCAGCAATCCAGTGACAACTGGAGAAGCAGAGCGGAGAGCGGTGACTTTCAACTCAGTTCTCAACAGGGGGAAAGCTGAAGCGTTACACCACTAAGCTTTTAACCATTTTTTTTTGTGATGCGCTTTATAACATTATTTTTGATTTTAAAGTACAGCCATTTTCTTCTCTGGGTTCATTAAGGTCAGGTTCACATATACTGTATGCGGAGCAGGAAACACAACAAATCCTGAGCATTTCCCACACTGCACCGAAATCGCACTCCATTCATGCAATCTGCCACCGGTGTCAATGTTAAATTGACACCCCAAAACAGGTTGCAAAATGCAGTGAGATCGCAAGAATCGGATCGCATGGGTGTGGATCTGATTCCGGGACGGCAAAAAAATAGATGTCTGCACCTTTTTTGTATGTTGCAAATTGAGCCAATACAATATAAATGGGCTCAAATCACACTGAAAAGAATCATATGTATTGAATCAAATGCAGTGCGATTCCTATCCGAATCACATGTGGTGTCACACACCGTACAAATGTGAACCCAAGCTTAATGCTTGTGTATAATTTTACATTTTGCGTCATTATGTAGTCACATTTGAGGGGCTCTAATACAATTTTTGATTGAATGGGAGTGACTCAGTGACTCCAGACGTTAGGAGTGCAGTAGCCTCTCTTTTCTTTTGTTTTTTGTTGGATTAGCTGTTTGCAAAAGATGTATTTGAAAAAAAAATTAAGTATGTAATATCTTAATGGATGATATTCAAATACATAAGATTTTTTTGAACATTTAAAATAGTTGTAAAGGTAGAAGGTTTTTTTATATCTTAATGCATTCTATGCATTAAGCTTAAAAGCCTTCTATGTGCAGCAGCCCCCTCAGCCCACCTAATACTTATCTGAGCCCCCTCTCGATCCAGTGATGTTGCACGAGAGACTCAGCTGATTTGAATAGAAGTTGGAGCAGAAGTCGGATCATGATGCTCCGACTCGCGGTGCGCCTTTTGTGCTGAGGATCTTAAAGGGGAACCCTCGCCAAAATGGAAAAAAAAAAAAAAAAACTGCCGTGGGGTCCCCCCCCCAGAGCATACCAGACCCTTCAGTCTCGTATGGATTTTAAGGGGACCCCCCCACATCAAAAAATTTACAAAATCCATACTGGGCCCTTATCCGAGCACGCAGCCTGGCAGGTCAGGAAAGGGGGGGGGGGGGGTCGAGCAAGTTACACAAGCCAGTTACTGGCTCACCTCTCCTCACACTATCAGCTAGTCAATCATAATTAGCTATGATTGAATACAGCTGATCACGTGGTAAAGGGCTGCTGTGATTGGCCCTTTACACCGATCTGTGATCAGCTGTGTCCTAAGGACACAGCGATCACAGAGCGCGTCGCCCGCACGCGATCACGGGAGGATGTCATATGACGCCCTCCCAAAACTGGCCGACCACGCTATAGCTGTCTTTCGGCTATAGCGTGGTCGGGAAGTGGTTAAAGTAAATCTAAACCCACACCTTGTAAAAACAACCCATTCAGTGTACAATAGAAGTGAAAGGAAAAACATGTATGTATCAACATAAAAAAACATGATGAATAAAAATGTTCCCCTTTTTTAGAAGTTGTTACATTCCCTCTGTTCTCGGCTTCATAAGGAGCACAGAGAATTAGGGGAGGAAAAACAGCAGGACACTGGTTTTTCCCAGTGGATGGCTGTGTATGGAAGTGGGGGCACGTCAGGTCAAGTCTGATCAGAACAGCTAGAAAACCGACCACCCTGTGCTCTCAAATCTAGTGTGGTCAGTTTTTGATAGGAAAGCAGGGGGACTGGCCGGAACACTGGAGATTTCAAACAAAGGAAGCAATACAAAAAGAACAGTATACTTTCTCATAAAAGTACATGGTACAGCAGACACATTTCAGGAATATGAAATGTTGTGTTGACATATTCTTTAAGCATAGACAATGCTGTATAGCAAAATGCAGGATTAAAGGAGTTGTAAACCCTTATGCCGCGTACACACGGTCGGACTTTTCAGCTACAAAAGTCCGACAGCCTGTCCGACAGACTTTCGACGGACTTTTGGCGGACTTGCGGCGGACTTTCTAACGAACAGACTTGCCTACACATGATCACACAAAAGTCCGTCGAATTCTTATGTGATGACGTACACCGGACTAAAATAAGGAAGTTCATAGCCAGTAGCCAATAGCTGCCCTAGCGTGGGTTTTTGTCCGTCGGACTAGCATACAGACGAGCGGATTTTTCGACCGGACTCGAGTCCGTCGGAAAGATTTGAAGCATGTTTCAAATCTAAAGTACGTCGGATTTGAGGCTAAAAAAGTCAGTTGAAAGTCCGGAGAAGCCCACACACGATCGGATTACCAGCCAGCTTTAGTCCGTCAGCGTCCGTTGGACTTTTGTAGACGAAAAGTCCGACCGTGTGTACGCGGCATTAGGGTTTTTCACCTTAATGCATTCTATGCATTAAGGTTAAAAAACCTTCTGTGGTGCAGCTGCCCCCCCAGAGCCGCCCTTTTCTTATCTGAACTTGATCATTCCAGCAACGAGAATGAGCAGAGCAGCTCCAGCCGCTGTCCTGGGTCTTCATTGGATAGATTGATAGCAGTGGGAGCCATTGACTCCCACTGCTGTCAATCAAATCCAGTGACACGGAACCCGGGGGTCAGGGCCGAGTCCTACTGTCTGTGTCAATGGACGCAGCAGTAGGACTCTAGAGGGGGGCACTCGCCGAAGAAGAGGAGTCAGGAGCGCCACCGGGGACCCCAGAAAAGGAGGATCTGGGCTGCTCTGTGTAAAACACTTGCACAGAGCAGGTAAATATGACATGTTTGTTTTAATAAAAAAGAAAGAAAACAAGCCTTTACAACAGTGGTTCTCAACCTGGGGGTCGGGACCCCCTCGGGGGTCGAATGATGATTTGCCAGGGGTCACCGAATCCTGGGCTGTTTGTGAAGCCCGCACCACTCTCCCACCCTTTTTGCGGCCACCCAGCTGGGCTGTTCCTGGAGCCCGCAGCTGCCCACTTAGCCTCTTCGCAGCCGCCCATTCAGTTCACTGCATGGCTGGGGGGCAGAGACTAGCGGTCAGCTGACTGGTGAGAAATGTGAAGTGGGAGGGGCTGGAGGAGACCCTATCTCCTGATTTCGGCATAGGTGTCACTGCTACGAGACACCACAAAGTCTGAGACACAGTGGATAACACTACCTGTGATTATAGTTGCCATTAAAAGTCCCCACTACAGTTCTAGATTAAGAGCACCTAAGTTGGATGATCAGAACTCCCCCCAGCATTGCCACTCATCCCAACTTCACACCAGCACTGCCACCCATCCCATTCCCCCCCCCCCCCCCCCCCACCATGGAATAAGAGAAGGAATAAAAATAGAGAATACATGGAAGGGAGAGGAAAAGAGCAGGATGAACAAAGAAAAAAGGAGAGAAAGACAGCTAGAGAGAGGGATGGGGATGTACCATAAGGGGTTTTAATACTGTACGAGTGGAAGGGACTCAGGGAGCGCTAAATGTCCATGGGTTAGGGGCGAAAATTACTTGTCTTGCCTTGGGTGCTGACAACCCACGCTACAAAAATAACTTTACTGTTAGGGGTCCCCACAACTTGGGAAATTTTATCAAGGGGTCATGGCACTAGCAAGGTTGAGAACCACTGCTTTACAAGCACTTTAAGTGTGTCTCACTGGCAAACATCTTTGGCTGCAGCTTTCTGGCCATAGGCCCAATAAACGTGAGTTTGGAGCCACATTTGTAGAATGGGCCAAAGGTTGCAAAATTTAAGTGGGCTTAGTTGGCAGGCTGCCCCTTCTTTCATTATCTTATTATATTGTATGCTGAAGTAAGCTTGGTAGGAGAAAACAATTTTGCTATGCCCTTCATGGAAATGTGACCACAAAAATGTAAGGTCCCAGGGTCACTAAGATAAAACTGGTTGATGATGGCATATCATTGAAATCTTTACTTCTGCCTGCTGAAAGAAACAGACTATAATGTCTATTTGTGCTAATGCTGAAATCCTTGTTTACTTTCATACTTCCCAGCACGGTAGATCTGTAATAAATTGCCAAAATATTCAACTAACATAGCAACAACTTGACGCATGATGAGCTTCCACAGTCTTCTCTACTCTACCTGTATATTTAAAGTGGTGTTCCGGCCGAAATTATACTTTTTAAATAAAAATACCCCTATAATGCACAAGCTTAATGTATTCTAGTAAAGTTAGTCTGTAAACTAAGGTCTGTTTTGTTAGTTTATAGCAGTAGTTTGTTATTTTATAAACTTACAGCAGGCCGTGGCCATCTTAAGTGTGGGCATCTGAAGCCAGACTGTATTTCTTCCTGGATCTCATCCTTGCAGATCTCGCACACGCTCAGTGCAGCACAAGCAGTGTAATAGGTTTCAGGTCAGGTTTCCATAGCAACGGCAGTTTCAGAGGAAGTTGCCGCCCCTTCCCAGAAGGCATTGCAAAGAGGAAATGATGCGATGGGCCGCGGCCAGGGAGGAGGAAGTGAAAAATGAATACAGCAGATATACAGTAGGTGCTGAGAAAAAAAATTAAAAAATATCCAATTTGTTTACAGTGCACAGTTTAGTGAGGGATGCTGAAGAGTTGTAAAAGTGGGTGGAACTCCACTTTAAGTTATTATATTCCGCACTTAGGTTCAAAAATGGCTGCTGCCTCCCATGGGGTGCTTTGATTAAAGCTCAAGTGTGAAAAATTGTGTATGTAACAAGTAAACGGCGCTGCCTCTCACCTGAGGAGTGAACCTCCCAAATGAATCACTCCTCCAAGTGAGTACACAATAGGTAGGTATTTAGTTACTGTGAATGGCGTCTCCCGTCACCTGAAGGGTGACTCCCCACAGAGAGTCACTCCTCCCAGGTGAGTATGCAAAGGGTAACTAGGGCCTTTTCCCATCACCTAAAAGGGGATTACCCAATGGGTCACTTTTACAAATGAAGTTTAAAGGTGTGTGTTTAACCTGTGACCTATATTGGGTAATGTGCTAGTATAGCTCCATATCCAACACCTACTCCTAAAGTGGTCGTGCAAAAAGTGATGCTACTCTCATTAAATCATCTAGTGCAGGCAATATTCATTCCTAAAGTACATACTTATGCAAATTCATGTATAATAAATTGATAGTGAATTAATTATGGTATTTAAAAAAAGAGAATAACTAAAGCAAAGTCCAGTGGGAAAAAGTATATAAAAAAATAAAGGATGTACAAAAAATGAAAAAATTATTATTAAAAAACAACAATAAAGTCCAGTCCTAAATAGTAATAGTAATCACAAATAAAAAAATGACTTGTGCTTGTCCAAGGTGACTTGTGCCTGGATTTATCCACCAGTGTACAAAGAAACAAGTGACTTCCGTGCTCCCCTTCAGTTCCCCACTCACCAGATTCAAGCACCCCTGCAGGGGTAAGACACGTATACCGAGTATAATGGCTGTATCCGGAACAGACACCTCCATCTTAACTGACACTGGGTATTCTGATCCCTCAACCCCCCCTCCTGGGGTGGGTCTCTCTCACTGTAAAGCTTGCATCTTTAATGGCAAAAACACAGGGTATCCTCATAAACCAAACAAATGGGAACGCATAGTGTAAATCCGGATCGTTATTTATTAAAAATATATATATTTTAAAGTTTAAAAACAGATTACTATCCAAAAAAAAACCTGACTCAGTCAAGTATAAAGCTGGCGTGCCTTGGTTGCAAAACACGAGCTCCCAGCCGAAACTCTGCAACCGGAAATGATGTAAGTGTGTACCAAGCTCCGCCTTACACGTTTTGTCATAGGACGTTGTTCTCTACTCTACCTGTAGTTATTCGCTCATCACTTGATGTTAGAAGATAATGGTGTCTGATCTTGCAGGGTTCATGTTTTTATGCTGTGACTCATTGTATCAGTGTCTTTTCTACAGTTTATGCATTTTCTGTAAATTAGTAAGCAGGCAATCTTTAAAGCAGCCTTTCATTCCAATTATTACAAAACAGTCTTATTCAATACAGTTTTAGGTGCCACATTTATATTAAATTTCAGGCCTAATTCACATAGGCGTTGTGTCCTGTACACCATGAATAGGATGTTTGTTTACAGGGCTGGAGCCAGCAGGTGCTGTGTTCAGACACTCAATGGAGATGAAGCAGCTGCTCATGCTAATTTGACAGGTGTGTGGGTAAGTGGTCCCAAATACACACTGGGTGGATTTTCTAAAACTACAGAGTGCAAAATCTAGTGCAGTTTTGCATATAAACCAATTGGCTTCCAGGTTTCTTTTGTCAAAGCTTAAAGTGGATGTAAATCCTCTCCTATTCCCAGTGAAGTGAACAGCCTCAAAAGATACACAGAGATGAAACAAATCCTTCTACATACATTTTACTTGTATACAGAGGCGTAACTAGAACCTTCAGGGCCCTGGTGCAAGAAACCATGATGGGCCCCCCTTCCATCCGAGCCCCGGGCTTCCAATATTGGGAGGGTGTCCATGGACATCCTCCCAAAACTGTGCTTCCCACATGACCCCTGGAACATGCATCCAGCGCAATCACATCGGCCCTTTACCATGTGATCAGCTGATCACATGTAAACAGACTGGTTATCCACAGCCCTTTCCTCACACGCTGTGTTTGTGTTAGGAAAGGACTGCCATTAACTGTCAAGAATGTCAGTAAATTGTTTACACTGATAATCAGTGCCCCAATCATCAGTGCCATCTATCAGTGCCCATCACTTCCACCTACAAGTGTTACCTATCAGTGCTCATTAATGCCGCCTATTAGTGCCCATCAATTCTGCCTATCAGCACCACCTATCAGTGCTCATTAATGCTACCATAACTGTGTCCATCAGTGCCACCTATCAGTACTCTTCAATTCTGCCCATCAATACTGCCTGACTTCTGCATATCAGCGTTCCTCAGTGCCCATCAGTACCACCTAGCAGTGCCCATCAATGCCACCTATCAGTGCAGCCTATCAGTGCACATTAGTGCCTCCTATCAGTGCTGCCTATCAGTGCTCATCAATGTGGCCTATCAGCACTCATCAGTGCCTCCTATCAGCGCTCATCAGTGCCTCCTATCAGTGCTCATCAGTGCCTCCTATCAGTGCTCATCAGTGCCTCCTATAAGTGCCCATCAGTGCCTTTTATCAGTGTCCATCAGTGCCTTCTATCAGTGCCCATCAGTGCTTTCTATCAGTGCTCATCAGTGCCCATCAGTGCCTTCTATCAGTGCTCATCAGTGCCGTCTATCAGTGCCCATCAGTGCCTTCTATCAGTGCTCATCAGTGCCGTCTATCAGTGCCCATCAGTGCCTTCTATCGGTGCCCATCAGTGCCTTCTATCGGTGCCCATCAGTGCCTTCTATCAGTGCTCATCAGTGCCTTCTATCAGTGCTCATCAGTGCCTTCTTTCAGTGCTCATCAGTGCCGTCTATCAGTGCTCATCAGTGCCTTCTATCAGTGCCTTCTATCAGTGCTCATCAGTGCCTTCTATCAGTGCCCATCAGTATAAAGAGAGAGGGGGGGGGGGGGTGCTGCGCTATCCAAAGGGGTCTCAGCTTATAGGTGTTGATAATAATTCCTAGTATTCATAGACCACGAGGTTTTGAATAATCATAAACGTAAAACAATCGTAAAAAAATCGCATGAATTGGAGTAGAGAGTATGCGTAGATGTAATGACTCAAAAGTAGTTACAGATATGTTGATCCAACAAGTGATATAAATATAAACACTGATGCATATGTTGATCAAAAAGTGAAAAAATATATATATAGGTAGAAACCCAATTCTGCATGTGTTAAAGTATTAAAGTACAATATATCCAAAGTGCTCGTGCTCTTGTGCCTTAAATAAGAAGATCAAACTTATACATATGCTAAAGTGCAAAAAATGGAGCAATAAAATAAACAGATCATGTATCAAGTGAAACAAACAAAAATCAAGTGGAACAAACAAGAAAGGAGATATGGTCGCCTGATCCTCGTGTTGCGACCAGTGCGACAGTGCAAATATAGTGTGAATGGTCACGTGAGTAAATAAACCCACTTTAATTGTTAGTGTCCAAAATAAATTGGTAAGAATGAATGGTGTTCAAAAACCAGTGCTCAAACACAATAATCAAATAACAGTGGGGTGTTGCTATGCAGATCAGACACTCTATGTCCTATGTATAAGTTTGATCTTCTTATTTAAGGCACAAGAGCACGAGCACTTTGGATATATTGTACTTTAATACTTTAACACATGCAGAATTGGGTTTCTACCTATATATATATTTTTTCACTTTTTGATCAACATATGCATCAGTGTTTATATTTATATCACTTGTTGGATCAACATATCTGTAACTACTTTTGAGTCATTACATCTACGCATACTCTCTACTCCAATTCATGCGATTTTTTTACGATTGTTTTACGTTTATGATTATTCAAAACCTCGTGGTCTATGAATACTAGGAATTATTATCAACACCTATAAGCTGAGACCCCTTTGGATAGCGCAGCACCCCCCCCCCCCCCCCCCCTCTCTCTTTATACCATTTGATTTGGGTTTGTGTCTGAGCCCTTGTTTTCGGTGCATGCAGCTGCCCAGTGATAGAGGTCGCATACAGGTTCAAAAGTCGATTATACGACCATATAACATTTTTTCCAATCTGGTAGCGCAGGAATAACCCCCGTTTTTACTTATTGATCCATTGCATACATACATTCCCGCAGCAACCATGGAAGTGTTGTCATTTTTGGAAAAAAGAAAAATAAACCTAGAGGAAGTGTTTAATGTTAATCAACCCAGCAGAAATAAAACAGGCGACTTAGAAAGCCTAATGAGAAGATTGGGGCACAATATGGAAAAACAAGTCAGTCTATGGTGGGACATCAACACCTTTGAGACATATCTGAAAGAAAGTATTGTCCCTAGGAGATTAAGGTGGGACGTCCCTCCAAACGACGGCCTAGTTGACCAGGAGTCGATTGACGAATGGTTCAAATTCTTCAACGACAAAGGCCTGGAACTCCTGAGGTTCCTACTACAAAGGAAAAAGAGGAAGACTGAAATAATCAATCGGAATATTGCTGAAATTAAGGAACAACTGGAAACTTTTAAAGAAACGACAGAATTTAAAACACTCACCACACAGCTAAATAGGGATTTAACCAAGAAGGACAAAGAGGTACAACAAAGAAAAAGTAAAAAATACATTAGGGACATTAATGATTTTAGGAATGACCAAGCCTTCAAATGGCAAAACCAAATAGGAAAGACAGAAGCTCCACATATTCAACTCCTGAGAAAACAGTAAGAATGTACCTACAGCAGACAAACGAACCCTCCATACAGAGCCCACAAAGAAGAGGCTACTACAATCAGAAAGACGGAAACGAAGGAATGACACCCAGACAACAATACCAAGATTATGGATATAGGAACGAATATCCACATACCCCCCAGAGAGGGAACAGAAGACCCCAACAAAGCGATAGAACGCCACAGAATGGAGGGAGGAGACCATTTTATGGAAACAACAGGAAGCCTTACAATAACTGGCACAAACCCCCATACAATCAAAGGGACCAAAGAGGATACGTACAAGACTACAGAGAATACAGGAGGCCATATGAATACAGGGAAAATAGAGGACCAGTACACGACTACCACGGACCAAGGGGTAGAAGTCCAGGCCAAGACTACGAACAGAGAGAAAGAAGAGCACCCCAACAGAGAGACTATCAGGACCACGAACGAAGTCCGATACCCACCTACAATTATTATGCTCCTCTGACCGATCGAGGGGAAGAGAGAAACAACCAATATAGACAATACCCCCCACAAAATGAAAATCCCGACCATAGCAGGCCTTTTTTAGACAGAGGCCCGGAGAACCCTCCTCAGAGACATTTAGACGAAAACAGAAGCCAGAGAAGAAGCGACGAAAGAAGAGAGGAAAGCGATCCGGAAAGAGAGAGCAAAAGAAGAAGAGTATAAAAGGAGAAGGTATATTCAATCTGAGTGGCCAGACCCTAACGCATGAGGAAATAGGGGTTCTGGACAAAGGATTGAAATATGCACCCTACAAGAATATGGACAAATTCCAAACTTATTTGGGAATTCAAAAATTCGTGAGAAAACTGAACATTGCCAAGTACATGGCAGGAAACCCAGTAAGGCCCAGATACACGGTACCCTATGATGAAGAGATTGTACACAGCACACTACGAAATAAATCTGTTTTTAATCCACCTGTAAAAAACAACAAGTACACTGAAGTTTTTAAACAAGTTGTTTTAGATGATATTAAAGTTTTAAAAATCAAAAAGAAAGAAGAACCAAAGCATATAAAAAGCGGTATTAAGAAATTAACAAGAAGGAAAGATCTAGTCATAAGACCAGCTGACAAAGGAGGGGGAATCGTGATTTTATCCAAAGAGCAATATCATACGAGCATGACCAAGATGCTGGAAGATGAGACGACCTACAGTAGACTGCTAAGTAATCCAATGTTCAAGTGCAGGAAGGCATTAGAAAAGGTGGTGTGCCTGGGAATCAAGAAAAACATACTAAATAAAAAGGAAGCCCGTTACCTGATACCAGACTCCTGCCGAACCCCAATCATATACTCACTGCCGAAAATACATAAAAATAAGACGGATCCACCACCAAGACCCATTGTAAACGGCATAGACTCTCTAACATCAAGGATTGGACAATATATTGACGTGTTCCTACAGCCAGCGGTCCAGAACACAGAGGCATACCTCAGAGATACGAAGCAGATGCTACAAATATTAGAAGAAACTCCGAAAGAAGAAGGACCCTGGATCCTAGCCACGGCAGATGTCTCTTCCTTATATACAGTGATACTTCACCATCAAGCATGCGAAGCCACAAAATGGGGCCTTAGACTATACACCGAATTACCCTGCATCCAAAGGAAGTTTCTAGTGAAATGTCTAGACTTTTGTCTTAAGAATAACTACTTCTGGTACAATAAAAATTATTACCACCAACGAACAGGAGTAGCCATGGGGGCCAAGTTTGCCCCAAGCGTGGCAGGCCTTTACATGGCCCAGTGGGAGGAGTAAAATGTTTTTAAGAACAGACCCACTGAACTAGCCATCTACAAGAGGTATATTGACGATCTTTTTATACTTTGGAAAGGCGAAGTAGACCAACTCACGAGATTCCTGGAGAATCTGAACACTAATGACCGAAATATCAGGCTATCCTGGGAAATTAGCGAAGAAAAGGTGACATACCTAGACATCATACAGGAACACGGCAAATTATCATCTAGCACGCACTTTAAAACAGTGGACAGAAACAGCTACCTCCCGAGAGACAGCTGTCACCACAGGAATTGGCTGTTCAATGTCCCCAAAGGCCAACTTATGAGAGTCAGACGAAACTGCACCCACTTAAATACCTACCTGGAACAGGCAGAGCATATTGCACAGAAATTTACCAACAAAGGATACGATCAGCAATTTATAAGAAAGAAGATATTGGAAGTAAAAAATATGGATCGAAATGAACTTATCAGAGACAAAATCAGGAAAGAAACGGAATCTGTGCTAGCACCACTAATTTTGGATTTTAACGTTCAACATAAAAGAATAGAGAAAATTATTAGGAAACACTGGCATATACTTTTGGCCGACAAAGACCTGCAAGATAAACTTCCCCGCAATCCCAGATTCATATACAAAAAAGCCCCCACCTTGAAAGACAAAATCGTAAAAAACGTTATTGACCCCCCAAAGAAAATGATCTCCTTCTTCACACGCAATGGTTTTTTCCCCTGCAAAAGGTGTTTCGCGTGCTTAAGAACTAAGCGCCCAAATGAAAAGAAACTCCATTTTGCATCAAATAGCACTGGAGAGACATACGAGATTAAAGAGTTCATTTGCTGCAACACAGAGGGAGCAGTATACGCTCTAGAATGCAGTTGCGGCCTACAATACATAGGCCGCACCAAAAGACCCCTCAGAGTCAGGATTAAGGAACATGTGAATAACATCCTGAAGGGGTATGACAAACACAGTGTTTCCAAACACTTCCTGCTGTGTCACAACAAAGACCCCACACAATTAAAATTTTGGGGAATTGAACCGTATGTGAGACACTGGCGGGGAAGTCACAAAGTAAGAACCCTCAGCCAACTAGAATCCAAGTGGATATATACCTTAGACACTTTTGTCCCGAGAGGTTTGAACATTGAGTTTGACTTAAACTGTTTTTTAAGTGATTTTTAATGCGACTGTCTTTCAGTGATTTTTAATGCGACTGTCTTTCAGTGATTTTTAATGCGATTTCTATGCGATTTTTAATGCGACTGTTTTTAAGTGATTTTTAATGCGATTTCCTATGCGATTCCCAATGAGTAGTGTGCATGACAATCTCTTCCTACATTTAATACTTTTAATACATATAATCTGTATGCTGATACTTTGTTTCCCCTGACGATTCCCCTCTCCCCCCCCCTCCCCCCTCCCGCTTACTCAAGTGTGTTGTTTACAGGATAGGGGAAATAAGCCTATTCCACCACCTCCCTGTGAAGTAGCTAACTAACCAATCACCATTTGTACCACCCCTTTTCTATATACACAGATTTTATATAGAACGAACTGGTCCTCTTCACCGATTAATATACCCCTGGAGTTTTATATAAGTTTTTTATACTGAGAACCTAAGTGTTCCTTTCCCTTTAAAGTTCATTTTTAATACTTTTAATATTTACAATAAAGATTTTATACATACCCCATTCACAATGTTACATAGAACCGGAACCCACGATTAGCTCTCTATTTAAACTACAGGTCAGCGGGTCTGCACCTTTTCAGAGTCTGCCGTTGTGTAACAACCATCTCTGAAAGATACTCAAATGAGATTAGGACGTCCCGCTCCATCACCATGGAAACATACCAACAATTCGGCCTCCTCCCACTGAATATATTTGCCATACCCTTTACCAACCAAGAAAATGGCCGCGCACATGGGAAATCTAATAATGGCCGGCGCGGCTACAAGAAAATGGCCGCCAATCTATTCCTATGGGAGAGACTATTTAAGACTAACATCAGCCTATTTCGTTTATCCCCTGAAGAAGTCACGTGATCGGTGACGTCACGTGTAGGGACGGAATAGGCTTGTTTCGTTTTACCTTCCTTGCTGAATGCATTGCGAGCTCGCTGCTCGTAGGATACCATGCTGTATGAGAATAACTGCTAATGTGAGTACTCTGTACATTGTATATGTGAATAAAGTGACCCTAAAAAAACATACTTCACTATCTGGGTACCTTGTCCTATATCTTACATACACTGGAGACATGATGTGGAGGAGGAGCTAGGAGCCGCACTGTCCTAGGACCCCAGTTAGGACCACAACTAGACATATCCCAGCCCCCAATAGGATCCTGTAGAGTCAGCAAGTCCGGACGCAGAGACGCAGGAGAGACCCAGGACCCCTGGAGTTAACAACTTATATGCGGTTGACCTAGCACCGCTAGGTAAGGGGCCATTACCTACACTAGTGCATGCTGCATGAAGAGGACATAGAGTGTCTGATCTGCATAGCAACACCCCACTGTTATTTGATTATTGTGTTTGAGCACTGGTTTTTGAACACCATTCATTCTTTTGGACACTTGAATTACCAATTTATTTTGGACACTAACAGTTAGAGTGGGTTTATTTACTCACGTGACCATTCACACTATATTTGCACTGTCGCACTGGTCGCAACACGAGGATCAGGCGACCATATCTCCTTTCTTGTTTGTTCCACTTGATTTTTGTTTGTTTCACTTGATACATGATCTGTTTATTTTATTGCTCCATTTTTTGCACTTTAGCATATGTATAAGTTTGATCTTCTTATTTAAGGCACAAGAGCACGAGCACTTTGGATATATTGTACTTTAATACTTTAACACATGCAGAATTGGGTTTCTACCTATATATATATTTTTTCACTTTTTGATCAACATATGCATCAGTGTTTATATTTATATCACTTGTTGGATCAACATATCTGTAACTACTTTTGAGTCATTACATCTACGCATACTCTCTACTCCAATTCATGCGATTTTTTTACGATTGTTTTACGTTTATGATTATTCAAAACCTCGTGGTCTATGAATACTAGGAATTATTATCAACACCTATAAGCTGAGACCCCTTTGGATAGCGCAGCACCCCCCCCCCCCCTCTCTCTTTATACCATTTGATTTGGGTTTGTGTCTGAGCCCTTGTTTTCGGTGCATGCAGCTGCCCAGTGATAGAGGTCGCATACAGGTTCAAAAGTCGATTATACGACCATATAACATTTTTTCCAATCTGGTAGCGCAGGAATAACCCCCGTTTTTACTTAGTGCCCATCAGTGCCTTCTATCAATGCTCATCGGTGCCCATCAGTGCCCATCAGTGCCTTCTATCAGTGCTCATCAGTGCCTTCTATCAGTGCTCATCAGTGCCTTCTATCAGTGCCGTCTATCAGTGCTCATCAGTGCCCATCAGTGCCTTCTATCAGTGCCTTCTATCAGTGCCTTCTATCAGTTCTCATCAGTGCCTTCTATCAGTGCTCATCAGTGCCTTCTATCAGTGCTCATCAGTGCCTTCTATCAGTGCTCATCAGTGCCTTCTATCAGTGCCTTCTATCAGTGCCTTCTATCAGTGCTCATCAGTGCCTTCTATCAGTGCCCATCAGTTCCTTCTATCAGTGCCTTCTATCAGTGCCCATCAGTGCCTTCTATTAGTGCTCATCAGTGCCCATCAGTGCCTCCTATCAGTGCCCATCAGTGCCCATCAGTGCTGTCTATCAGTGCTCATCAGTGCCCATCAGTGCCTTCTATTAGTGCTCATCAGTGCCTTCTATTAGTGCTCATCAGTCCCTGCTATTAATTTCTATCAGTGCTGTCTGCCTTCTCAGGACAGCACAGCTCTGAGCAAAGATCGTGTGTCATAGATTAATAGCACAGAGAGACTCCGGCGGCATTAATGTTCTATTTGTCGGTCTTCTCTGGCATGGATGAGAGAGGACAAACAGCTGATCTCACTGCTCCCCCTTCTCCCCCCTCCCCTCTCCTGTGTGCTCCGCGGGAAATATGAGCTCTTTAGCTTCACACTTGACTGCCCGCGGAGCACACAGGAGAGGGAGGGGGGAGAAGGGGGAGCCGTAAGATCAGCTGTTTGTCCTCTCTCATCCATGCCAGAGAGGACCGACAAATAGAACATTAATGCCGCCGGAGTCTCTCTGTGCTATTAATCTATGACACACGATCTCCGCTCAGAGTCGTGTGTGAAGATCAACCCCGCTGGGCCCCCCCACAGTGGCTGAATGCCGGGCCCAGTCGCAACTGCGACTGTTGCGACCCTGGTAATTCCGCCACTGCTTGTATATCTGCTGTCTTTCCCTTTCTACACTCTTTGGAAAGTGCAGATTGTGTTGGAAATCTTTCTTCCTCTTCCAGCAGTGGGTGTGGAGTCTGGGCCTACACTGTGTGATAGCTGATTTGAGGAGAGGCACACAACCCCACTCCACATAGGCAGAGGAACGAAGGAACATGCAGAGCTGTAGTTTGAATAGACAAGCTCTCTGCTTATCTAAGCTCCCTCCCCGACATGCTCAATATTTTGGGGGGGGGAGCAAACAAACCTCCCCCTCTCACTAGCACCCCTGCCACTGCCGCCCCCCCCGCAGGTGATGGACAGGAAGGCGGCCTTACCTTAGGGAATAACAAGGATCATCGAGGACGGGGTAGGGCAGCTGCTCCTCGCTCCAGCCGAAGGAAGTGCTGGGACTTCTCGTGGCCGAACAGAAAGTGGGTCCTGAGACCCAATTGGCCGGGAGTCCTAAGACTCCAATCGGGTCTTAGGACCCGCTTCCTCATTGGCTGGGAAGAAAATCAGGGAGACAATAGCGAATAATATTAATTTGCTATTGTCACACAACTGGGCGGGCTCAGGGCGCAGTACTCTGAGCCCCTAGCCCACCCTTTTTTGAAGCCAATTAGAGCCTCAGGCTCTAATCACGTGCTTCCAAAAAAGAAAACCCCTTTGAAATCCATGCGTCTGGCCCCCCGCATAGAGATTAGGGGACCGGATGCATGGATTAGGGAGCGGCACCCCTGCATTATGGGCCGCCACTGTAATAGAGGAAAGGAGCAGCAGAAAGAAACGGCACTTAGAGCTTTGGCGAGAGATAAGTAAACACAATTTCACGAATGGGGTTTACATCCACTTTAACTGAATAAGTTGAAGTTTGAAGCCGATTAGATACCATTCACAGGCTGCACCAGATTTCGCACTCTCCAGTTTTAGTAATTTAACCCCACATCTGCATTTGGGGTGGCTAACACACACCTGTCAAAATTGGAGGAGCAGCTGTGTCCATGCAGCAGCTGCATCCCCATAAACTTATATATGGGCTGCTTGTACGCAGCACCTGGCAATGTATGAACTATCGACTCATTCAAGGTGAATGAGTCTCATTGCCTGAGCGTCAAAGATTGTATGATAACATTACAGAATTGTGAGTGTTTAGGCACTTTTGCAGAGCTGAACCAGCATGGTATTAGCTAGATTTTCCCTTCAAGAAAAGAACAAGTGTTGACTATGTATTCTATACAGATGTGCGTCAGCCATTTGACTACCAGGAAATAAAGCACTAAATAACTTAAAGGGGTTGTAAAGGTTTGTTTTTTTCTTAATAAAAATAAGAAACATGCTTATACTTACTTGCTCTGCGCAATGCTTTTGCACAGAGCAGCCCAGATCCTCTTCTTCTGTGGTCTCCCACCAGCACTCCTCTCCTTCATCGGACGATCCCACGGAAAGGCACCCATGTGTCCATTGATACAGACAGTGGGACTTGGCCCCACCCCCTGTGTCACTGGATTTGATTGACAGCAGTGGGAGCCAATGGCTCCTGCTGCTATCAATCTGTCTAATGAGGAGTCTCGTGCACACTGCTGGATCAGATCAGGCTTAGGTAAGAAAAAAAGGGGGGGGGGGTTTGGGGGCAGCTGCAGAAAATAAGGTTTTTCACTTTAAGACCCTTTGGTGGCGTCCTGTGCTCTGTGCATGCCGGGTGCTGGTAAGCAACTCTGCTCTTTCCCCATGTTTATTCTGTACTGATATGATTATTTGTATTGTTGTTACTACTTGGTCAATAGTAGGGGTGCAACGGATCGTTGCCGATCCGTGATCCGTACGGATCACCCTCCGCGGATCGGCACACCCGCGATCCGCGGAGCACTTTTCGGGCCTCAGCCATAGGAAAGGCCCCGGCTTCGGCCTAGCTCCGGAGCCGGCGGCCATTTTGGTACACCCGGAAGTGGCCGCTGTCTCGACAGGAAGTGACATTTCGTCGCCGCCATCTTGCTACACCCCACACTCCTGCACAGTACAATAATGATAGAGTGAGAAGGGGGCAAGCGGACATCTTGTTACACCCACCGGAGTTTTAAATTTAAAAGCCATTTTCAACACAAAACTGAGCTTATATGCACAAATACTGTATTTATGCATATAAGCTCGGTTTTGTGTTGAAAATGGCTTTTAAATCTAAAACTCCGGTGGGTGTAACAAGATTTGTGTTTTTTTTTTTTGTTTTTTTATGCTGATCCGAGGATCGATCCGATCCGTGACTCTGATCCGAGGATCGATCCGATCCGTGAGATTTTTGATCCGTTGCACCCCTAGTCAATAGTATTGTTATTGATCATTTTGTCAACCAAATTACAGATATTCTCCTGACGAAGCGGCATTAGACCGCAAAACTAATTGATATGTTTTCCGTGATCAACTATCCCACTGTGATCTTCCCCACTTGGGGACCATTATTTTGGTGATACACATGGATTGTTACCAAGCTTTTTAATCTGTCTTTGGCTATTTGCCATGTCTTACTAAATATGTATTAATAAACTTTTATACATTTTTCTATATATTTGTTTATATCTACTCTGGTTTCACTTGGACCGAAATAGTCCAACTGCCCCTGTTCTCCAAGGTAGCTTGGTTGGGGACCAAGCTCTCGCTCCATTTATCCATAAAATGCATTAAGGTGAAAAACCTTGAGAATTTACAATCACTATAAACCCCCTCACCTTGTAAAACAATCTATTCAGTTTAAAATAGAAAAGCAACATTTGTGTATAGGTATTAAAAAAAAAAACATTATAAATACCTTTTTTCCTCTTTTTTTGTAAGTGATCACATTCCCTCTGTTCTCAGCTGCATTAGAGCAGGGGGAGGAGAAATAGCAGCATGCTAAACTTCCCAGTGAATGGCTGTACAGGGGGGGCATGTCAGGACAAGTCTGATCATTGGAGGAGAGCGCACTGAGTTCCCAGCATAGCTAGATAACTGACTATGGTGTGCTCTCTTGCTTAGTGTGGTCAGTTTTTAATAGGAAAGCGGAGGGACTGACAGGAACACCAGGGATTTCACATAAAGGAAGCAATACAAAGATAACAGGATACTCTTTCATACAAGTACATGGTACAGCAGGCATATATCGGGAATATGACATGTTGGGGTAACAAACACTTTAAATGTACATAGTTTTCAGGAATAAACCCAGATCAAACAAGATCACTCAAGCCACTGTGCTACACCGCCTCCTCCGATTCTGTGCTAGCAGGGGTCTTGCACTGCGACATGGTGTATCCCTTGCATGAAGCTCAAATTTTTGTCTCTGTAATTAAAGAGGAACTTAACTGCATCTGAGCACCACAAACTGAAAACACTACTTAATTCATTTTTAATATTCAAAGCAAACTCACCCATCCATCCATGTCTCCATGCTTTAGTTGAGAAATCACTTTGAAAAACACCCCCTAGCATTTCTAGCATGGTCATCTTGAGTAAAGTCAGATGATTCATGTAGTATTTACTTGCTGGAATCCATCTGCTCTTAGCTCAGGCATGCATGCAGGAGGGTGTGCTTAGCTGAGAAAGCCCCTCCTGAAGACTCCTGGGTTTTATGGCATAATTTAGGTGAGAAACCAGTGTTCTGCTTCTCCAATCTAAGCATTGAAAGTGTGATCTCCGTAACTTTCAGTTAGTTGTGTTGAGATGTCGATAACCCCAATCTTATTTGGATAAACAGACAGTTACTCAATCCAGGTGACACCTTGTTGATCTTGTGAAGTTTAATCCATAAACTGTGAGGATCTTACAACAATGAACATCGGATAGGTCAAAAGATCATAATATGATCCAGTCCATGAGACATGTGCTGAGATGCATTACTGGGAAATGAACAAAGGGTGGAGCTAACTATACAGGATAAGCTGAGATACAGGAAGGGGAGGAACCAGGGACAGAATAATACATATAACATTTAAAGGCATATCACAAAGCATGTAAAACATGACAACTGAATTGTAAAAAAATATATATATAAAACAAGTAAATAGAATCTATCTTCTTATCTATTTACTAATGCTAGCAGCATACAGTTTAAAATTGAGAGTTTAATTCTGCTTGAGGCTCGGTTCACATATGAGCCGCATCCGTCGCACAGCAGGGGTCACTGTTTCAGGTCCGATTTCAGCCTGAATTTGGACCTCAAACGGACCAAAAAAAGCACACGTTTTTCCTGCAAAACGCACTGGACCTGCTGCGGAGATATGTGAACCGGCTCCATAGAGAGCCAGTCACATCCTCCTGCTATGCGAATTGGATACGGAGAAACCCGCATCCAATTCGCAATGGTGTGAACCCAGCCTTAATATACTGTTGGCTGCAGCTCTGAATATTGAAAATCTGACAGGAGTTACTAGTCTGAAAATTGTCACAGACAATCCCTTACTACAAAGCTCATTAGGTCAATAATTTAACCACTTCCCGCCCGGCCTATAGCGGATTGACGGCCGGGCGGTGGTTGTGTTATCCTGACTGGGCGTCATATGACGTCCTTCAGGATAACATGCCGCCGCGCGCCCGCAGGGGCGCGCATCGCGGCGATCGGTGGATCGGTGTGTCAGTCTGACACACCGCTACACCGATCTTGGTAAAGAGCCTCCGGCGGAGGCTCTTTACCACGTGATCAGCCGTGTCCAATCACGGCTGATCACGCTGTCAATAGGAAGAGCCGTTGATCGGCTCTTCCTCACTCGCGTCTGACAGACGCAAGTAGAGGAGAGCCGATCGGCGGCTCTCCTGGCAGGGGGGGTCTGCGCTGATTGTTTATCAGCGCAGCCCCCCGCAGATCACCACACTGGACCACCAGGGATCGCCACTAGGACCACCAGGGAAGGGAAACATGTGGATGGCCAGGTATGTACCCCATGGCCATCCACATGTGCCCAGTCAGTGCCAAATCTGTGCCAATCAGTGCCCACAAATGGGCACTGATTGGCACAATTATGTTGCAGTGATGCCCAGCAATGCCACACTTAGGGGCATCACTGCCATCAATCAGAATCATCAGTGCCACCCATCAGTGTCCATCGGTGCCACCTGTCAGTGCCCATCTGTGCCCATCTGTGCCCACCTATCAGTGCCCATCCGTGCCCATCTGTGCCAACTATCAGTGCCACCCATAACTACCCATCAACGCCACCTACGAGTGCCCATTAATGCCACCTACAAGTGCCCATCAGTGCCGCCTATCAGTGCCCATCGGTGCCACCTATCAGTGCCCATCAGTGCCACCTACCAGTGCCACCTATCAGTGCCCATTAGTGCCACCTATCAGTGCGCATCAGTGCCACCTATCAGTGCCCATCATCAGTGCCCGTCAGTGCCACCTCATCAGTGCCACCTCATTGGTGCCACCTCATCGGTGCCCATCAGTGCCGCCGTATCAGTGCCCGTCAGTGCAGCCATATCAGTGCCCGTCATTGAAGAAGAAAACGTACTCATTTACAAAAAATTTTAACAGAAACAAAGAAAAACGTGCTTTTTTTCAAAATTTTCTGTCTTTTTTTATTTGTTGCGCAAAAAATAAAAACCGCAGAGGGGATCAAATACTACCAAAAGGAAGCTCTATTTGTGGGAACAAAATGATAAAAAAATTTGTTTGGGTACAGTGTGGCATGACCGCGCAATTGTCATTCAAATTGTGACAGCGCTGAAAGCTGAAAATTGGGCTGGGCGGGAAGGTGTCTAAGTGCCTGGTATTGAAGTGGTTAATGACACGGAAAACTCGGGCGCTTCAACTCAGCCTTTTCCTAAGTAAGCACATCCTCATGTACCAGCCTGCAATAGCTTGACTGACAAAAGCAGATGTGACAATATCAAAGATCCCGGGAGCTTCTTATTTACTGCAATCCCTGACCCTCTCAGTGCAGGGAGCATTCAGTGTAATGAGAATCATCTGCAGGATGCAAAAGAAATGGATTGCATTTAATATAAAGAGAAAAAAAAAAGCAGTATAAGCACGTCAGTCAACAAGTCAGTACAAGCTCACTTTTATCTACAAAAGCTTTTAAAGACTCTCAAAATAAGAGCACTGCCATTTACAGCTCTACACAGTGCACCCTATGCAAGGAAACTCAAAATGCCCTTTTAAAATACATTACATATTAGAAATACACAGTTGTGAGGGCCACTTATCTAGTAGAAGTATTCTTCGGTCTATTAAATTATGTGCATCAACGATAATACGGGTGCTGGGTATATGCAAAGAAAAGTAACAAATCATAGATTTTATATGGTTTTTCTGATGATTATATGAAAATAAAAGCTGAAATCTAATTAGGTGCTATTGATATACAGTATATCTGAATTTGTGATTGTCTATATACAAGAGTAATGTGTATTCTTCTTTGATTTCTGGTGCGATTTGTGTATTTCTTCCAGATTTTAAAAAAATGTGCCTCCTGTAATAAAGACCGATCACTGCTGTTCTTTCTCCTTGTGCAGGGTAACCGGTCTGGTCTCCGACCCCTCCTGTAGTTTTCTGCAGGCAGTCTGTAGTGGGTGGAGCCTTCTGGTCCCTCCCACAGCTCTTCTCTCTGCACAGTGATGATGTCACTACTTCTTTTACAAGGTATACCTGGGTTTGAAAAGGCATCTGTTTATGCATAGAGGAATTTTATCTTTTGTGACTACTGAGAAATATTCCCAAATGAAAGCTTTCAAATCTGGATTTAAGCTTTACGTAAGCTCAACAAACAGGTACACTTCTAATCTCCTTGCTATAGTTCTAGTGCATGCAACTTCTAACAATGAACTTCTCTCATTTGCTTTTGTTTGGTCTGTTAAAGAAGAATACAGGTATGGATATTTTTAATAGTTACCTGTACATTAGTCCTGTGTGGACCAATGTATCTAGGTATATAAAATACTTGTGGGATCCCTATAGAAGCTCAAAATCACTGTAGTAGACACCGCTACCCCAGTGATCTCCACTAGCTTCCGGGTCCCGTGCCGGCAGGGAGTCATTCAGGGATCACTTTGCATTGCCTCAATGGATGCAAAGTGGATTGAACAAAACGGAGAAGCGTCACACTCTCCACCTTATCCAATTAGAGAATGCATTCATTGAAAAAAATAATGGGCATTGCACAGCTTGTTTTTTTTTTTTCTTAACTTTATTTGAAGTGCCACATAATGACACTTTGTTCATGTCACAGCATAGTGCTTTGTGCTGCTGTGCAGTGACATGTGGTCCTATCCAGTGCATTTACTATCAGGAACCATAAACTAAGCGAAGACAGAAAATGCAGTTAAAACCACACCTTTAACCACTAGCCGACCAGCTCACACAGATATACTATGGCAGGTTGGCTCTACCGCGTGAACCAACGTACCTGTACATCGGACGGTGCAAGGAGGATAGCGGGCACGTGCCGTGGGAGCATGCTCACGGGTCCTGCGGACTCCATGTCTGCCGACGACCCGCGATCGCGCTGAGGAGAGGCAGAACGGGGAACTGCCTATGTAAACAAGGCGATTCCCCGTTCTGCCAGATGACATGACAGAAATCTACTGTTCCCAGTGATCGGGAACAGTGATCTCTGTCATGTTCCAGTAAGCCCATCCCCCTACAGTTAGAACACACCCAGGGAACACAGTTAACCCCTTCCCTGCCAGTGTCGTTTTTACATTGATCAGGGCATTTGTATAGCACTGATCAAGGTAATAATGTCACTGGTCCCCAAAAAGTGTAATTTGGGGTCAGATTTGTCTGCTGCAATGTCGCAGTCCTGCTAAAAATCGCAGATCGCCACCATTACCAGTGAAAACAATAAAAATATAAAATAAAAGTCCCTAAATCTATCCCGTAGATTGTAGACGCGATAACTTTTGCGCAAACCAATCAATATACACCTAATGTCATTTTTTTACCAAAAATATGTAGAAGAATATATATCTGCCTAAACTGATGAATACATTTTTTTTTTACATTTTTTGGGGGGGGATTTGTATCATAGCAGAAAGTAAAAAAATTTTTTTTTTTTTTTTTTATGTTGGTCTTTTTTCGTATATAGCGCAAAATATAAAAACCACAGAGGTGATCAAATACCACCAAAAGAAATCTCTATTTGTGGGTAAAAATAGGACGTCAATTTTGTTTGGGTACAGCATCGCACGACCGCACAATTGTCAGTTAAAGCAATGCAGCGCCGTATCGCAAAAAATGGCTTGGTTATTAAGGGGGCAAATCCTTCCGGGGCTGAAGTGGTTAATGAAACAGCAAAAATAACATAGTTCAGGAACATAGTCAAAAACAGAAGCCAGGGTTTGGATGCCAGAGTGGGTAATTAGATGAGCCGGATCAGGAAGCCAGGAGTCAGCGAAGTGAGGAACAAAGTCAGGAGCAGGTAACGGGAGAGAAGTCAGCCAGGCCAAGTCATACACAGGCACACAAGCAGAAACACACTGGAGGCTTAACCACTTCCCGACCAGCTCACATACATATACGGTGGCAGGTTGGCTCTCCTGTGCAAATTGCTGTATATGTACGGTGGCTCCTTTAGGAGCCATAGCAGGTGCACAGCACGGCGGGGGACCCGATGCGCGTGGCCGGTGGGTGTGATTACCGCCGGCCACCCGCGGGCACGAGAGTCAGAACGGGGATTTGTGTGTGTGTAAACACACAAATCTCTGTTCTGACAGGGGAGGAGAGAAAGATAGTCTGTTCCTACTAAGTAGTAACAGCGATCTGGCTCCTCCTCCAGTCAGTTCCATCTCCTCACAGTTAGAACACACCCAGGGAACACACTTAACCCCTTGATCGCCCCCTAGTGTTAACCCCTTCCTTGCAAGTGACATTTACACAGTAATCAGTGCATTTTTATAGCACTGATCGCTGTATAAATGTCAATGGTCCCAAAAAAGTGTCAAAAGTGTCTGATCTGTCCACCGCAATGTCGCAAGTCCCGCTAAAAATTGAAGATCTCCGCCATTACTAGTAAGAAAAAAAATAAAATAAAAATAATGCCATGAAAATGCCCTATTTTGTAGATTCTATAACGTTTGCGCAAACCAATCAATATACGCTTTTTGCGATTTTCTTTACCAAAAATATGTAGAAGAATAAATATTGCCCTAAAATGATGAAAAAATTTGTTTTTTTATTTGTTTTTTGGATATTTATTTTAGCAAAAAAGTTAAAAATATTGTTTTTCTCCCAAAATTGTTGCTTTTTTTTTTGTTTATAGTGCAAAAAATAAAACCCGCTGAGATGAGCAAATACCACCAAAAGAAAACTCTATTTTTTGGTAAAAAAAAGGACGTAAATTTTGTTTGGGTACAACGGCGCACGACCGTGCAATTGTTAGTTAAAGCGACGAAGTGACGTATCGCAAAAAAATGGGCTGGTCGTTAAGGGGGCAAATCCTTCCGGGGCTGAAGTGGTTCAATAGCCAAAAGGGGCTAGATGTAGGCTGGACTAATGAGGCAGGTTAATGGTAAGCAGGTGAGACACTGTGGAAACAACAAGTGGCTGGTAATTAACTGACAGCTGAGCAGCTCTGAGCACTGAAAGAAAAGAGCTGCCCGTAAATAGCAGAAGCGAGCCCTAACAGTTGCAGAAAAATACAGACATTGCATTTTCTGCACTTCAACGCACCTCACATCAAACCAGCATTGTGGTGTGAACTAGGCACAGGAACTGTTTTCCATGAGCCAAATGGTGACCTGCGTTTATCCAGTGCGGAAACATGCAAGTCACCTTACACACTGTGAAGGAGCCCTTATGGTCCTTTCACATGGGGCACTGCTGTAGATCCCCTGCTGAAGTTGAACGGAGTTGAATGGGATGGATGTCAGTTTTCTGACATGTGCACCCATTCATTTTGCGTCTACATTTTGATAGTGAACTGTGGTGGACCCATGATGGCTCTAGGAGTGACTGAACTTGTGTCCGCTTACAACAGGCTACCTCCAATCCATCAGGTTTAGGTCCAAAAGAAAAAATAAACCTGAAAATCTCTCACAAAAATTTCATCCGTATTGATGACATTAGGAGGTCACATGCAACTCATTTGTTTGGAAATCACAAATACTGGGTTGTATATTCTATTTTCAACAAACGTATGATCCAAATATCTCTTCCTCCGATAGTATTAACACAACCACACTGTAAAGTGCACATTATCATTTTGTACCTTATTATAAGGTTCCATTTAGATAAGTGACGGAAAGGTGGCCAGAGAAGACACATTCACTATACAAAGAGGGGAGTAATACTATAATGAATACGATTTAGACAGCAGAAATTACATTAGTCAAAGGGCACAGGATGTTGTAAATCCCAGTGGAATCCTAAAATGCTCATAGATGAGACAGATTACAGGGAACTTGGATATAATTATAGAGTTCAACAGCAACAAATGGCCACAATGATTCAAAACTCCCTTAACATTATACAGCACAAAGTTTTTAAAAAAAAAGGCAAATTAGAGATTCAAGTTAGCATATAAAGTTAGATGTACAATTTAGTCAAAACCAAAAAAGCGCCATAAAATTGGAACAAAGAACCCTGCCCGGGGGTATGTTCTTTATCCAAGCATAACTGCGGTCTAACAGGTCATCCGGCCAGTACTAAGTTCCAGCAATGTCCTCTTCTGAGAAGTTCAGATCATTTCCTATGCAAATGTATACAACCATTTACAGGCTTTGGCAACCCTTTCCCCGCACCTTGATTTTATTTTGACTTCTCAAGCTCTTTCAAGCCCCTCGTATAACACCTCCTGAAGCTGAACTTCCACCCAGAAACTGCTCTGGAAGGTTAGAATTTCTGCAATAGAAAACCAACACAGTTAGCTCGCGTCACAGAGCTGTTCCAGGCTCGGAAGAGAATGCGACCATATGGTCAGGATCCACCCACATGCCTGGACCAGCAGCCCGGCTCAGCCTCTCAGCAAGCCGCTGAGACCCTGAGCTGGCCGCTCCCACCCACTCCACAGCCCAGCGTTCCAGTGAGTGTGGGGGAGGGGGGGCAGAGTTGCTAGCTCTCTGCTCAGGGAGCTCTGAGAACTGAGCAACCAGCAGTGTTTGATCGCTCAGTTCTCAGCCTTAGAGCTGGCGAGGGACAGATACCACCTAGGTAAGTATAATTAAAGAAAAAAAAATTCCCAAACTTCTCTTTTAAGTATTTTTTTTACTGAGTTTCATTTACATGCGCTTGTGGCGCATTCCATTGCAAAAAAAACAAAAACGCAGCATTCTGTATCTTTTTTAAATGCATGTGAAAACACCGCAATGCTGTAAGCTAGGCTCATTGAAATATAATTATTTTTGTTGCATATGCATTCATACTGCATTTAAAAATGGGTTCAGCTGTATCCGGTGTAAAGAAGTCCTACTCATATTCTTTAATATTACTTACACATTAGGCTTTAGGCCTAGTTCACATCTATGTGTGTTGGGAACATGCACAAAATCACGCGTGTTCCCGACACGCAGAGAAACATGCTGCTCTTTTGCAGATGCACGGGGATGCTATTCATTCTTAATGGCGCCCCACGCATTGGCAAATGCTTGCATTTTTGTGTGCCAAACCGCATGGTGCAGCAGCACCATGCAATCTGGTGAGACACAAAATTTAAAAAAGGATCGGGGACTTTGTGAATTCCCAAATCTTGCCGATGGAGAAATTTCCTCTATTCACACACAGTGTGCGAACAGCCATGGCTAGCAGTGGTGCAGCCATACATGTACCCTGTACAAA